>CM053644.1:1432924-2017924 GCA_028654395.1 Scutellaria barbata
AATGTTGGCTACACTTGGGAAGCAAGACTACCACCATTAAAACAGAAAAACGAAAAGGATGAAGAAGTAAACAAGCTCGTCATGCATGCAAATTAAAAGAACAGCATGCCTTCCAAACATGCATTCGCTGCTGTGCGTCTACCTCACATAGTAGCAAGTGCATTCAAAGTCGACCAAAACTGTGTTTTTCTAACAAATTCTTGAAAGATTGGACCAAAATGCTATAGTTTTGGAAAAAAAAAAAAAAAAACTAACTTCCATAGCTTGGCATCCTTTCTTAAAATTCAGCTATATATAGCTTTGATACCCCATGATTTCCCAACTTCAGGTCTCACTGCGGACTTTTAAGTGGTGAAAGATTTTTGAATGTCGACTAACCAAAACACCAAAGACTCCAAAACATCAGATGCCCCTTATGGAATGATTCTCAGGTGATGATCAAGAGGGACATTGAAGGGCCGTTGAGGTATATCTGCCCCTCGGATCTCTTAAAAATGGTCTGCTACTGCTGAACCTCTTTTTCTAACAAGGATGTCCCCTTAAAAATTGTTAGCTGAAAGTCCCTTGTGTACTTAAGCATCTGCTCATGAAAATGTCGATATCAATGGTCAATAACTCTATCAACAACTCAAGCAATGGCAATTGCAAATAAGATAATAGAGAATTCATTGAAAACTTATTTGGGCAAACATTTCTTGCAGTATAGGTAGAAACATCTCATTTTCCCAAATCAAATCAACTGTTTGAACATCAAAATCCTAGAAAGGAACTCGTTTCCACATCACATATTTGGAAAGTGCACACATTAAAGCAAGAGGTTACAGTAAAAACCATATGCCCCATTACAGATTGGAGGCACTTACTTGTTCATTGCTCGTTTTCTTGAAGCCAAGCTTATTCGTCCACATAGGTTCAGCTTCCTCAGCAGCGGGGAGTACCAGGTGTTTCACGTCCATGGACGACAGAAAGTTCTCAATGCAGGAAAATAAAGCTTGAAAATAGCCCTACATGATGCCAGTTATTGTTTTAGTTAATCACTAGCAAGAAAATGTCACTATGTTTTCCTTGGTGTCAGAAAGAACTAGGTCTTACTTTTCCTTGATTTTCTCTCGCAGTAGCCACAAGAGGAAGTTCAGCAACATCTCTTCCAAATATTCTGAGGAGAGCCGCAGACACAACAATGGACCTGTATACATGAGATGTTGAGATTAACTTCTAACAACAAAGCAAAGGAAATAAAAAAAAAAACTAATTGAAGATGGAGAAAATATCAAGGACTTACTTTACAAGTAAAACCACACAATACATTCCACTGAACTCTTGACCAGATATGTTCCTTCTGCATAAAAGTTCAAACAACATTGTTGGTGGATGAGAATAAAGCAATATGACATTTATTTCCATTAATTGTGGAAGCGTTTGCGTGTAATATATAATTCAAAATGTAATGCAATAGTTACAGAGGGTATCAGCACACTCCCTTAGTTTGTGTTTGGATAGTGTGATTTGAAACTCAAGATTTAAAATGAATGGATATCAAATCCACTCAAACTTAAGTAGATTTGAAATCCACCCTAATGACTAAAAAATTAGTTCAAAATGAAAGTGATGGATTTTAAATCAACATTTATTCAAACACCACCAGTGGATTCGCTACTATGAATTTCAAATCTCTTCTCAAATCCTCCTATCCAAATAGACCCTTACTTCTAGCACTCTCATCAGGCTTCGACTTCATAATCCCAATACAAATTATTTAATTTATCACCCGCAAACTCTTCACCATCTCCTTGCTTACCTAACTTGGTAAGGCCCATTTTTCAGAGAGTATTT
The DNA here is from genome assembly GCA_028654395.1 of Scutellaria barbata. NCBI lineage: Eukaryota > Viridiplantae > Streptophyta > Magnoliopsida > Lamiales > Lamiaceae > Scutellaria > Scutellaria barbata. The sequence goes on from CM053644.1 coordinate 1,434,758, forward strand.
ATAGCTTGTATAAATTTGGGCATCTATGTGCTAGCAATTCCCAATAAAACTATTGCAATAAAAAGTTATGTTGTCATACACAGTCATAAATAGAAATAGGACAGCAAATACAAACTACAATGACTATTTTTAGCTCATTTTGCACTTAAATTGGCAGTTTCTTTGCCGTATGAGGATTATATTTACTCACTAGATGTAGGTTGTTTCTACATGCCTATGAGAGCTTGTTTGCATACTAAAATTAAAAAACCTTATAAGGATAAGCTATCCACACTATTTTTTTTTGGAAGAGGTGCTTAATATGAATCAACAGAAACAATTTTCTGAAGATGCCAAAAAAAAGCTCCCTTATAACTTTTTTATACTCCAGGCCTCCAGTGTTGCATTTTCAACAATGAGTTATTCAACTCCAGATGATCCAAGTACGAACCATGCTCCATTGCAAGAAAAAGGGAATCCTTAAGAAAGCAACTATTGTTGAACAACTAGATGGCATATTCATAGAAGAGATATTGGTATGATCCACATTTCAGAACAACTGTCTCTTAGACATCCAAAATAGCCTCCAACTTAAGCAGGTTTATGCAAACACAAAATTTCAGCCAAAAATAGAATTAATCTGCTATAATACCAATAGGAGAGGAAAAACTCACCCATACACCATAACTGGGATGAGATCCCGGCCAGATTTAGCAACAATAGGATCAAAGCATTCCTACAAAGACAATTAATGCTACTATCAAAAACATGCAAGATATCCATGAAAAAAGTATGTTGGTGTCAATCGTTCATAATCAATAGCACACAGCAAAATAGGCTATAATTTTAAAATATATGAATTCTGAACATTATTGATGATATCCCAACAATAGCGTTCTAGTCGTGTCGGTGCTTTCAAAGACAAGCTAAATCTTAAAAATAAAAATAAAATAAAAATAAGAGTAATGTACTTGAACGTATATCTAGAAGTGGCACCTGTTAAATGCACTCCACAGCCTCATAACATATTTTTGTGGTTTCGCCCACAGCACAAATAGTCATTCAGCAGGCTGATATATATTTCGTAACATCTATTTTAGTATCCAATTTCTATGTGATTATATACCTCTGTGATCAAGGACGTAACTAGGATCATAAAATGAGGGGGGGGCCGAGAGGGGGTTGCGGCCAGGGCCACCCTCCCCTCTCACATTGGTCCCATCCCTATTGTACATACATAAGGGCTTGACGTTTTAACTTAATTTTTCTGGTTACCAGGGAACACAGAATGAAAGATGTCTTCACAACTTATGGTTTCTCCTCTTGAGTCATGACCCACATACACAGGCCCAAAAAGGGTGACCACAATACCTATACCCTAATTTACATGAAAGAATACAGGATTAAGCTCATAACTTGTTGCAAAGTATAGTAACAACTCAAGTGGATCTCCACTTAGTCATTTCATATCAATGTCCAGGCAAACTAGTTTGCTCGAAAAAAACTAGTCCTTATATATTCTTTTGATATCAAAGCTTACTGAGACAATCTAGGGAAAGATTCAAATAAAATGATGAATTTTCAAAGAGAGAAATTATTGTTTAATCACTTTATTTCCTACTTCATCAAACTTAATCATTGGCATAAAATCTAAAAGCTATACAAGCTCCAAAGGAGGTGAAAGCAGGGATATAAATATTTCCACATTAAACACATCCTTCTGGACAGATTAGAAAAGAAGTAAACACCCTGAACAGTTAGATGTAAGAGCTTACACGAAAGATTGCTGCAGCACGAGAAAGTAGCAATAGATGCTCGGGGAAACGACTTTTTCCACTTAAAATGCTCCATCGAATCTCATCCACAGACCTGTCATTTAAACCTATCGTCGCCTGCTTCTTATATATTGCAGCCAACACTGAAGCTGGGATTACCTCAGGTCTACTGCAAGTCAAATTCTGAAGAGCTTCAAAAATCTTATTGCAGTCATGACCACAAAACCATTTATCCTCTGGAAGTTCCTGTACCATTTATTGAACATCCATTAATGAGAAACTGTCAGAACTCCAGCTATCATTAATTTCAAAAAATTATCTAACTTACTTTCAGATCACACAACCCCGACTCACGTAGACAACCGACATGATATTCCTTTTCACACTAGAAACAAGTAAAATCAAGTGTCACAAAAATGGTATACACTGAAAACAAGCAAATGACTTAGGCAAAATAAATGTCAGGAAAAGAAGACAAGGAAGTCATACTTGATCGCAAATTATCACAGTCCGGTCATCAAAGTCCACAGCACTAAAGTCTTGTGACCTACAGAGCATAAGATAAGGAATTAGATAATGAAACAGACCCTCGCAACATAGACTTTTCACAATCGGAACATATTGATACATTGAAGGAAAAAAATATGGAACCAACAAATGATCAATCAAATGGCAGTCTCAGAATGAAACAAACATCAGATGCGACGTGCATGCTCCGATCATTATTCATCCATCAACATTCTTATTCATCAGGAATAGATACTTCACCAGAAATTGGAGTTAAGTTGAAGCATATTCTATTAGATTGATTATAATTCTGATATCATATCCTAATTCTTATTCTGTGCTCCATGAACACTGTTCCATAGAACTTCATCTTCCATCCATATTATCAAAAATAATTCCATTTCTTCCTTTCCAAGAAACTAGCAAGCGCAAACCAGATAAGAATGCCATACTTGCAACTAGTCTTTGCATAATCAACACGTTATCAAGAAAATCATACACCAAGAACTCAAACAAACATAGATGCAGGAGGGTGCTCAAGGGTTGGAAAAGCTACACTGACATTCCCAATTGTTGCAACTCCCAACAAGCAGAAAATGGCATTAACCAAAAAGAAAATGATAAAGATAAAGAGATTATTAATTTTGTAAAATTTTGATGCACTATAAAAGATGACAGAAACTCGGAGCTACTCATCCAGTCCTGAAAACAACTTGATGATCTGAAGAACTGACAATCTTGACACAAAGAAATCAAATAAAACATGGCAGAGGCAGCAAACTAACTGCAACTGCAACAGACCTGCAAATAACACAGCCTCCAGGCTCAAATTCTGGTGCTTTAACAACTCTGTTTAACCTAATGATAATAGGTCTCGACTCCCCAGCGGCTTTTCTACCGGTCCCAAATTTGTCTATGCAGTGCGGACAGTGCCAATCGTTGGCAGGGAGATGCCGTAAACCTAAACAACCTGCAAGGATCTCAACATGTCACCCGCAAGCACATAAGAGATCTCAGTACATTTCCAACTAAAAGAAGGAAGAAGTTGTTCCTACAACCATATTATGGAAAATGCAACACGTGAAACTGCCTCATGTATGCCAAATTCATTGAAAAATCCAGTTCAGCATGATAAATTTGACAAACAAGTTGAGCATGATTAACATATACGACCCAACTTGAGGGCAAGAGCACGCATTCATTTTCAATTTATTCATAGGCTTCAGAGGTTCCGATAAATAGTTAATTTATTTAGTTATCTGTTTCACATTAATAGACTAGGGAAAATTTAGCAGATTTCTCTCTCGATTTATTTTCCACTACAAGAAAGTAGTAAATTAGGTTGTTAGTTAACAAGATTTTAAGGCAATAATTTTGTTAAGTTAGCAGTGTTTATTGTAAACTCCTTTTTCCTTCATCAATATGGAAAAACCAAGAGGTTCTTTCTCAGATTTCTCCAGTCTTCAACAACAAACCACGAGCATTTGATCAGCAACTTGTCATGACATTAATAGCCAATAAGCCTCTAGAACAAGATCCACATAAGAAACTTTTGCCAAGTTCTTTGATAAACATACCCCCTAGCACTAGGAAGAATGCCAATAAATGTGACTCTTTGAGAAAAGATACACATGTACAGATTCATCTTAATATGCATGACATAGAAATTAATCGGGAACAGTTTGAATGTTCAATAAGAAGTGGTGTGTTCACTGAAGGAAATCCGTTTTAACATGAAGTGGTAATTAAGGAAAACAGGGATTAGAAATAAGAGATTTTAGAAAGAAGTATTGAATTAATGACTGTAGGAAGAAATAAGTAAATTAAGAAAAGATTACCTGAATGAAAAGCTCGAGGGCATCCGCTGCATAAGCCAAGTTCACCTCCATCTCCACATACAGCACACATATCATCACTACCGCTACTGGATGCAAGCTGCTGGCCATTTGACAACATCAAGGCTATATCATGAAGTGTCGATCCAGAGGATGTATAAATATTACGGTAGCTGCAAAGAGAACAAACATTACCAAGAGGCAAAAAGATAATATGTAGTAAACTTTTTTAGTCATCAAAAGTAACTCACGGTTGACGTTTAGCTGCCCATCCAGCATGAGACTCAAACTGAGAGGGACTAATCTGTTTGGGGAAAGAAATAATGAATGATAAATAAGAGCATGCATCAGACAAGTTTTTGAGGCAGGAAGCAGAAGGACTCAGTGCAAGTTCTTACAGTAGATTTAATTCATGCAGAAACTATTATGGTACTGATAAATATGCTTACCTCAAAGTTGCAACAACCACAGACTATACCATTTCCCTGTTTGTAACCCCCAAGAATCCTCTGTGAATAGAAAAGTTTACCCAGTTATCCACACTGGAAACTGATAGAAATGAGGAAATCTAAATGACAGGCTGAAATACAACCTTTCCTTTAGAGTAATAAGCCAAACTGGTCCCATCAGGCAGTCCATTAGGCATGAAAAGCAATTTATGCAAATCATTGTCCCTATCACACATTAACCCATTGAGAGTTAGATCAAAGTTTAGACCTTCGAAAGGCCAACAAAAGCTATGTGAGAAAAAACAGAGAAAATGACAACAAACTTGCCTTTTTTTGTTACCACCTTCAGTGGTTTTCTTATGTTCCCAGTACGAGGTAGAAAAGTTATGTCTTGGCCTGCATAAGAAATATACATTGAGCAACCTAATAATAGTTCATTAATGTCTGGGTTGGGTTTTTTTTTTTCGGTTGGGGGGGGGGGAGGAGAGGAAGGAAAAGAAGACAAACTTCTTGCTTGGACGCTTCTGCTCAACTGGTACATCTATATAGCCTTGCTGATTGAAGGGAGCCATGTAAGAATACTGGTACGAATTAGGATAGGGCCTGTCTTCAGTAGAAGGACTGTTGTTGCTGAAAGTTTATGACAGAGAGTAAAAAGGAATATCAATGATATAATTAATATATCCAAGAAGCTCACCAAGTTGGTTGATAAAATTTATATAGCACCTCCACAAAAGAATTACCATTATTTTCTAGTGACTACTTCTCAACAAAAAAAATGAGGTGGATGCTGCACAGAAGCCTCAGTAATGCAAATAAAACCACTAAATCTTGACCTAAATAGAGTTCATGGCTCTGAAACTGCCAACTTTCAAAATAACTCATGCATGCATAGAAGTTTTAAGGCCAAAGGCAGGTGCATAAAGGTGCAAGGCAAGGCGCTCACCTTTTCCAAGTGAGTCACAAAAAAAAAAAAAAAAGGGTGGAGAGAACAACACATATATAATGAAATGCATAATACCACAAAAGCATAGTCTGATCTATATGGCATTGCAACTGCCAGAGTAGTTAAAGGTGAATGGTGCATTAAGGCAAAAGGGCTCATAGAGACTGAGGCACAAGACAAGGTGCTCGCCTTTTTGAAGTTGAGACAGAAAAATGAGAGAAATAACAAGACATATATAATAAAATGCATAAAATCATAGAAACATATTCTGACCACTATGGTATTGCAACTGCCATAACACATGTATATAATAACACTCCAGAAAACCATATTCTAGTCTTCTAGACATCAATATTAATTGCATTCATAAAATACATCAACAAGATGACAAATATACACGAACTTGGCATTTTACTAATCATGGCAAAATCGAAAAACACAGAGAAACAGATTGGAAAATGAGAGATGATGAAAACCAAAGAATGAAGAGGTTGACTTGCAATGAGATTTCTTCCCCTTCTTTTCTTTCCCAACTCACTGTACAACCGAAACCCCCCACTTTATTTCCGCCTCAATTATAGAAAGCAGAAACCGTGAGATCCCTCACTAAGTTTTATTGAGCAAAGGCACAAGGCCCATTTACATCTAGTTAGCCCAATTCATGTTTACAAATAAAATAATAGAGCCCAAAACGTCATAATCAAATCCCAAAACTTAACAATCAAGAACCTAGCCGTCACTTTCTATCAGGGGCAAGGCTCTTTTTGGAATGCAGTCCCTTTAACAAAACCAAGTGATATGGCTGACGCAATGTGCGCCTTGCACCTTAGAGCACCTAACTAAGTTATGGCATAAATCCAGACATCAATGTTAATTGTATTCATATAATGCATCAAGCAGATGTCAAACATACACTAACTTGGATTTTTCTAAATAGATTAATAAGAAAGAGGAACACATCATCTAATGCCAAGTCACATAAACCATAAGCAGCTACATAAATTTAATTATAAACATGACAGTAAAAAGCAAAAATCACAGACTATTAGATTAAACCGTGAGAGAATGACGAAAGCCGAAGACTGAAGAGGTTTCCACTTCTTTTCTGTCACGCCTCACCATATGTCCCTAGTCTCGACCTTCTTTCCTCATCATTTATGGAAAGTAGAAACCCTAATATCCCTCACATTTTATTATGATGTAAAAGAGCCGAGCCACAAGGCCCATTTACATCTTGTTACCCATTTACGTTTATTAAAAAGAAAAAAATACAGCCCAAAACATCATAGCCAAAGCCTAAGCTTAATAATCAAGACCCTAGCCGCCACATTCAATCAGACACATGAAGGCGCACACAATCACGTGGGCCATTGTAAAGTTCAAAGCTGTAACACAACCATGCAATATGGCTGGTGACTCATGCGCCTCAGGCGCACCTAACTACTATGGCAACTTCCATAACACATATTTAATAAGACACATAAAACCATATTCTAGACAATATTAATTATATTCATAAAATGCATCAACAAGATGACAAATATACACTAACTTGGCATTTTTCTAAATAAAGAGATAACGAAGAGGAACATATAATCCGATGCCAAGTCACATTAAATCATAAGTGGCTGTATAAGCTTTATTATAAACATGGCAGCAAAAAGCAATAAACACAGGCGATAAGAACTGAAGAATGAAGACAGACTTGCTAAGAGATTTCTTCCCCTTCTTTTTTTTGCCGGATCACCATATGTCCCAAGTCCCTGACTTCCTTTCCTACCTCAGTTATAGAAACAGAAACCTTCAAAATCCCTCACTAATTTTTATAACAACTTAAATGAGCCAAGGCACAAGGTCCATTTACATCTAGTTAGCTTAGCCCAATTATGTTTATAACATACATAAATAAGAGAACAGAGCTCAAAACATCATAACTGAACCCAAAAATTAATAATTAAGACCTTAGCCGCCACTTCCAATCAAGCGCACAAAGGCACAAGATGCGCCTCAAAAGAAGGCACTCACAGGCACCCAGTTTCGTATATGGTGACTTTAACAAGACCAGGTGATATGGCTGGCACCTTGTACACCTTGCACCTTAGGCACCCTCTGTAAACTATTTTGCATATATTGCAGACTTCTTAAGACCACTTTTATTGGTGACATTTGGTGGATGTCACCACCAAATGTCACCACTTATATTAATTGTTTAATATGAGAAGGAAAGAAAATGTCATGACATTGGTCACATGGCGACCAATGTCATGACACTCATTTTGTGTACAATTTATACACGTGTCATTTTTCTATTGGTCTCGATTAATTTTTTTCGGATATAATTTAAAATATTAATATTGAAAATAATTTTTATTTAAAAAAAAATTAAAAAATATCAAAATTCATAAAAAAAAAAATTCGATATAAATAGAGTTCAATATTGACATATTTACTCACCAATCCAAAATTTATTCTCATTTGTCTCACAATCTCAAGTTCTTTTTTTGGGAAATTATGGATCCTAATAATCCAAATTATTTTTCAGATAATTATGGAACAAATTTGGTATTGATAATTAAATATATAATTTGTAGTTTGATTATTGTAATTTCGATTTCGTATTTCAAATATTGTAATTTCTATTTCGTATTTCAATTATTGTAATTTCTATTTAGTTTATTGTGGAATATAATAAAAAATATGCTCACAAAATAATATATAATTATTAAATATTGAAAAAAAAATATTGAGTTGGGTTGGGTTGGTGTCACTAATAAACTATGAAAATGTTGGAATTAGGTTGGGTTGTGGATTGTGTAGGTGGAAGAGAGAGAAATTAATATTTTAATGTTGGGTTGGGTTGGATGAGTGTCACTGATAAAAGTAGTCTAAGTATACTTTCCTTTTCTTCTTAAAAAGGTGGTCCAAATATTTAAGGAACCCATAGGCATTTTTGACACTCAGATAGTGCTTCCCAACACTCTTCATATTGAAAGTGGAATCCACTACCTAGTGTCATGCAGATGAAATTCTATGAGATGCTTGTGTGTGAATGTAATTGTACCTGTTGGTGGATTGATACATGCCAAAATGCTTGCTTTTGTATACACTATCTGTGTAGGCTAGAGCATGGCCATGTTGGAGACTGGCTGCAACAATTCAAGAAAAATGTCGGAACATAATTGTTGACGAACAATGAATGGATGAATACTACTTATCCTTCACATCTAAAATTCAATAGTATTTTGTTAACAATCAGCATGAAAATGAAATTGAAGTTTCCACACCTGAAACACCACTAAATGATTATCATACCCATGAAAAAATGTTCAGTCATACCCATGAAAAAATGTTCAGAAATCTGCAATGAAAGTCTAAGTGAGGCTTGCCTAAGTTCTCCAGAAATAATCATTTTGGACAATGTGAACTTTTATTTTGATATTTACTTTGATAACCTATTACTGGATTCAAGATGACCTTTTACAATCAGTTCAGAACATAACAGTCAATTGTGCCTCAGATTCCCAAGCTGCCCCAAATTATGATTCCCCAACCACACCCGATTTGGCAATGTAATACTATGATGGCAGCCTAGAGCACCTATTCCACTTAAATGTCAAATCTCTGTGGAGTTGCAGGTGTGATGACCTTGCCTGGAAATACTAAAAAAAGGTGCAACTCTGAAAATATACTCCGCAATCTTATGTAGAAACTCAATGTTGTAGCTAACAATTCCAGTACAAGTTGGAGGAAGAAAGAAAAAAGGCAAATGACATCTTACCTTTCCAGCTCTGGAAGTACTCCTCATTCACAGAAGAACCTGCCACAGCTCTTATCACACTATCTAGTGCGCTCAGAGGAGCATTTTTCAGTTCTTCAATTATGTTATAAATAGGCTTCCCATTTTCCAAATATATGTGATTATTTGGATGCCTAGTCTTGCTACCAGCATGAAGTTCGAACTCATATGCACTAACCACCTGCTTAAATGAATAGACAGCATCATCACAATATACCAAACACCTGACTAACTGAGCAACTCAACTTGCAATGACCCTTACTTTAGAGAAGTTGCAGGGGCAACAACCACATAAGTAACCACAACCCTTTATGATGCCTGGAAGCTCTCTCTGGCAGTAATTTAGAAAACCAAGTCAATGCCAAACTAGAACAAACTCTAGATGATTAATATTACATCAGCAATAATGCACAAATACGAAATACATACCTCGCCTGATATAGAGATATACTTAACTCTGGCTCCTTCAAGAATTCCAGTGGACAAAAGCTTTTTCACATTTGTAGGGTAACTATCTGGAATTATTTTCTTAGACATCTTCAGTTCCATGTTGGGTACACAAGAGGAAGGACTTCCTGTGTCGTGACACTCTCTCCCATCCATGCTTGAGGTCACTTTTGCATTTTCCAAAGCAGTCCACTCATGATTATGAAATCCATTATTAGCTATACTTTCCAGAGCAGGAACAGATGATTGGTTATCATTAAAGTCCTCATGGATTTTGTTATCAGTCAAGGGATTAACAGAAATAGATAGGTCAGTATCATAAACCTCCTTCCTTTTACTAAACTTAAATGTGATCTTTCTTATACCAGTGGGTCTAACATGCTTTGGAATTTCAAGCACAACACAAGCTGTTGAAAGCGATTCCAGTTTGCTCTTGATGTGCTCTTCCTCACAGAAACTCCCATCAGCAAATGAATCCCAGGAACAAGTGGATGTAATCTCTCCAAAACCACCACGTTCACCACCGAACACGTCAAGTGGTTGGCTGCTAATGGTCAAGCTCGAGGTAACTTGCTTTGGAGATGGATTTGGATTTGAAACTTCGGAGTGCATATCATCATTGGTTGGCTCTTTCACTTGATCTTTATGACAAGTCTCTAAACCAAAATCATTTTTTGCTTCTTTCACCTCATTGCTATCAGAAAATTGGTCAACGTTACCATCATCAAACATTTTAGTTGCATGGTCATCCCCCATTTTACTGTCGTTTAGTAACGGTTGTACTTCTCCACCATTTTGTGTTTCCTTCACCAAGTTTTCCGAGCAATGATCCTCATACACTTTGTTATTCTGATTTTCAGCGCAGGGTGCTTCCTTTGCACAAGATCCAGTGCAAGGTTCCAATTCAGTAAAATCAGCAGCTTCTCTCAGTTGAGTTTCCAAGCAAGATTTCAATTTAGTAGCATCCAAAACATCCTTCTCATGTCTCGCTAGCTGGGGCTGTAGTTCCGTGTTATATGTCTGAATGTTGGCAGAGCACTTTAATTTCGTCTCATCCAATACCTCATCAATTACATTCACAGACGTATAAAACATAGACGCATTTGCATCATTCATAGCCTCGGTTTCCGGATGAGGTGTCATCTCAGTATCATTGCATGGCTCCTTTGCTTCGTCCTCCACCAATGACTCTGCTTCGGCACCATCCTTCATCAAATGCTCGCCATTCTTTGACTCTATCACCAATCCGCAGTCCATCTCCATCATACTATCGTGCAAAAAGTCCACCCAAGATTCAATTTCCTCTCCCCCATCCACACAAATAAACCTACACACATTGAAAATCCAATTAATTAGCACTGTCTTATTTTACAGTCTGCGCCATAAATTCAAACACACAAAAAGAAGAATAAGACTTAAGTGTTCGAAAATGAAACGAAATTGTTTGTAAATATTCCTATAATACAAATCAAATTCAGCTCCAAACTTCACTCACAGCCAACACAAAACTCCAACTCCGACAACACGGTGGAAATCTTTCAACAATTTAGTCACATTACGTAATTCAACGTCTTATAAAAACTAATGCTATCAACAGCAGTGCCCTAAAACTACATGACAATTCTGCTCAATCCGTAATAACCAACACCCAAAAAAAAAAACCGTTCCTCCAAATTCCAAATTCGAACTGGGTTTTAATACACGTATAAACCCACCTTTGTCAATCCATTGACAGGAAATCCAATCGAAATCTAATCCATCATCGGAAAAAACTCCTTCAGATCTAACTTCTGTGTCAAATTTTCACGTAAAACCTCGATTTCTGTACGTAATTACAAGTATATTAGCTGAGAAATTACAGATCTAAGCGCTGAAGAAAACAAAAATGAAGAGACGATGATTAGGGTTTTGGGTGTTGATTCTGAATTTTTCGGTTAAGGAAGGAGCGGCAACGAGCGAAACTGAAAAGTTGGATTCGCGGAATAGAGTAATGTAAAGAGCAGTTGAAGTTTATTGATTTTATTTTTTATCCATTAAAAAAAAAACCATTTCTTGTCTTTTAAGTTTTAAGGGAAGAACAAAAAAGTCAGTACAGATATTTGGAAGCCACGGGAACAAAGTGGAAGCCTAAATGTAGATAAGGCTAAAATAATTAAAGTGTGAAACTGGAACTTTATTTCTTAATATAGCTTTTCTTTTATAGCCAATCAAGTTAAATAAAATTCTCTTTCATATAAATTTGATTCGATCCATTATGTTTTACATTAATTTAGTCATGATTTTATCGAGTGTAGTTTTGATCAATTAGGTGAGATTCTTCAAAATTTGCCACATTATTTATATAACCCCGATTTAGTTTGTTAAAATAAAAATTCTCATATGAACATGTTCCACATGTCCATATTTTGTTTTCTATGAACATATTTTTGCATTTGATAAAATTTGAAACTCAATCCAAGTTAAATGAGAAAAGGAACGATAAAAGTAAATTTGAACTTTAAAGGCATCGAAGTACTAATATTCACACAATCCATTAAAACTCATTTAAAGTTAAATTAATTAATGATAAAACAATTTCACACATAAATTTCAAAATTTCATAATAATTGCATCAGCAGTAGTGATTTCGACTCGAGTAACTCATAGACAATCATTATATATCACATGCATTATATAATATCAATAGTAATAATAGTATTAGTAATAATAATAAGTTATATTCCGAATATGGTTGATTAAATGAATTATGAAATCAAACACTATGAGTCTATGACTAAAATTGGAGAATAATTAAAATGGATAAAAAAGATTTCAAACGAAAGTTGAGGATCTATGGCCCATGGATTTTGATTTTTTAATAAAAGGCCCGGTCCACATTTCCCATTATCATGCGCCACGTGGTGTGTAAGTTAATGATGACGAGGTTGGAAATTAGTTGAGATCGATCGAATTCTCTATTTCAAGTTAGTGTTTTATCTTGTATTTTATTATTTTTAATTAATTTCATGTGTAAATTGGTAATATCATTTTTTACACTTAATTTGTAGAGATTATTTTAAAACATCAATAAAATATCAATATAAAATAAAGGAGCTTGATTGAGTTGAGACATCATGGCTTGTCTCCAGTATAATTGACTCCGTTGTCTAAAGTTTCAGTAGGAAACGTTTTTCAAGCACCTGAGTATTTATGTGATTATGTCACCATCAATGACTCAAGTGACTTTTCTCTTCTTATTTTTCATTTTTTTTTTCACAATGATTCATGTAATCTATATCTACAGTAAATTAATATAAAAGTAAAGAAGTTTGATAAAAATTATTAATCTATCACTTTCTCTCTAAAAAAATATCATATTATAGATTTCTTTTTTCTTTTTTTCTCTCTCTTTGATGCAATTATGGCACAAGTTTTTTTCTCTTATATGTAATTGAAGCCTTATTCAATAAGTCATTCCTAAAATGTTTCAAAAATTTTGAGATTTTAAATAATTTGTCACATAAACTAAAATTTTTAAAATTTTGTCTCCAATAACATATATGAATTTTATTGGAATTAAAAAATAGTATTACCCTATAATATAAGAGTCCTTCTGTAGTACACTGGTAGTATTAATACACCAATGATCTCAGCCACTAGATCTTGAATCATTGCATCATAATCCTTCATTTTTTTAAATTTAACCTTTTTACCTATCTTCAAACATTACAGTAGTAAAACCTAAGGCTATGTTTGGAAGAGATTTGACGTGGAAGGATTTTGAACTTCAAAATCTCAATGTATGTTTGTTTCTGTATTTAAATTTGGATTACAAAATTCGAACATAATCATTACTACCTATATTACAATCATCAATCATTATCAAATATACATTTTCATAAAAATATATCACATCAACCCACTTTTTTACAATAAAATATTATATCAACCCACCTTTTCCAGCATTGATTTGACATCTACAATATAATCTTACTCTACTAAATCTTCAAACAAACATACATTTTTACTATTTATCTTTACTACAAAATTCAGATTTCAGAGTCAGGATTTCCCCAAACCCACTAAAACCCACTAAAGATTCAACCAATAAGTCTAATATCATACGGTAATGTAGTTTATATCTATATTTTTTAATTATTGTATTTATTAGCCAATAACAATTATATAAGCACAATTAAATCTTGTGGTATTATACATCACGTGATGACGAATAATTTAAGATCCATATTAGATATGTTTCATAATAATAATAATTTTTATCTTTATAATTATATAAAAAGTAAGACCACTAATGTCTTATATGAAGCCCATAAATGTTCTCATAATAATAATTTTTTAAAATAAAATCTTTAACAAATCTATACTATACTAATAACAGGACAGTTGGGAATAATTACAAGAATGTCATTTTCCCGTCCAAACTGTCCTACAATAAATGTTTTATATATTTTTTTATTAATTGTTTTGTTAATTAATTTCCAAGAATAATTATTACATATAATATAAAAAATATTTTTTATTGTATGAATGCTTATTTTTGAGGATTTCAAGACATTTTTTTACTGTATCAATGCTTACTTTTGAGAATTTCAAAATATTTTTATTGTATCAATGCTTATTTTGAGAATTTCAAGACATTTTTTATTATATTAATGCTTACGTTTGAGAATTCCAAAATATTTTTTATTATATCAATACTTACTTTTGAGGATTTCAAGACATTTTTATTGTATCAATGTTTACTTTTGAAAATTTCAAGATATTTTTTATTATATCAATGCTTACTTTTGAGAATTCCAAGACATTTTTATTGTATTAGTGCTTACTTTTGAAAATTTTAAGACATTTTTATTGCATCAATGCTTACTTTTGAAGATTCCAAGACATTTTTTATTATATTAATGCTTACTTTTGAGAATTTCAAGACATTTTTTATTATATCAATGCTTACTTTTGAGGATTCTAAGACATTTTTATTGTATCAATGTTTACTTTTGAGGATTTCAAAACATTTATATTGTATCAATGCTTACTATTGAAAATTCTATGACATTTTTATTGTATCAATTCTTACTTTTGAGAATTTCAAGATATTTTTATTGTATTAATGCTTACTATTGAGAATTTCAAGACATTTTTTATTGCATTAATGCTTACTTTTAAGGATTCCAAGGCATTTTTTATTGCATCAATGTTTACTTTTGAAAATTTCAATATATAACATATTAATTATCCAATAAAAATTGATTTGATAAAAAATATTTTAATAAATTAAATGTATGTTCTTGATTTTTTAATTTGGCTTCCTCTTCAATCCACTTTTGTTGCTTCTTCTTCAAGATATTGATGTGTATATATATATATAAGCAAAACTCATTTCTAAAACCTTAAAACTTGAGAAACCCAAATTAGAATACAATTTTAAATAATTTCTTTAATTTTTAGATAATACAAAGTTGAATACAATCTTATTTGATAAGATTGTTAAACAAAGATGTTTTGTTGAGGAGACATAGAAAAAAAAAAGAGAAAAAAAGAAATTGCAAGAGGCATATAAGCTTTGTTAAACAAAGATGTTTTGTTGAATAGACATAGAAAGGAAAAAAAAAGGGAAAAAAGAAATTGGAAGAGGCATATAAGCTTTGTTAAACAAAGATGTTTTGTTGAGGAGATATAGAAAGGAAAAAAAAATGGGAAAAAAGAAATTGGAAGAGGCATATAAGCTTTGTTAAATAAAGATGTTTTGTTGAGGAGACATAGAAAGGAAAAAAAAGAGAAAAAATAAAGAAAGAAAACTGTCGATCTCTTGAAAGGAGAAGGGAGAACGAAAAACAATAAGAAAAAAATACCCAAACTTAAAATATGGAGATGAGAAAACATCCACCACCCTCTAATCTATATCTTTATATCTCTTTCAATATATATTCTCATCTATCTTTAAATATATATATATATATGTACATGTATGAAATAATATAATTTTTTTCCAGAGAAGATAACAGGAAGAAGAAATAAAAGGAAAATGAAAGAAGAAGGGGAAGACGGTTTGAGCTGACAGATCAGATCTGGAGAGTGTGCGAGACTGAAGGTAGAGATAGTGGTTTCACAATTCATATGAAAGTGATGGCGCACTGAAAATGATTAAAGATGATGATGAATGGTATATTGTTTATAATACTACCATAAATGTTGTTTATAAAGAAGTTTTTAATAATTTGTAGTATATTGTGAAATTTATTATGTTACATCTTTTGATAGATTTGATGTATGATTTGGAAATAATAATTTAATTTTTATTGTTTATATTGTTATTTAATAGTGTATATATACATTAATGTTTAATAGTTGTATTCAATATTGATATGTTGTGTATTTATAAATTTAATTTAATTATATTAAAATTATTTCGTTATATAACAATACGCGCAACACGCGGGTACACTGCTAGTTAAAGTATAATACAATCACCTTTAATATGGTTGTTGGTCCCAAGTGGTGTTCGAGGTTCAGAGGGGGGGTGAATGAACCTTGGTCGATTTTTCAGAATCTTTAAAACAACCGTTCTGCACTGCAAGTTACTTGAGCTTGCAGTGATAGATGGTTACTGCTTGCAGCGCTAGAATGCAGTGCTGCACGCTGTAACCTGGAGTTTGTACGCAGCGGAAATATACTTTTAAACACAAGGCTGTTTTACATAAAAATACTTCTTTCAAACGTTTTATGACTGGAGTTTGTACGCAGCGGAAATATACTTTTAAACACAAGGCTGTTTTACATAAAAATACTTCTTTCAAACGTTTTATGATGAGAAGAGATAGATATTTGCAGAAAATAATCACAGATAAATAAAGCGATAAAAACACTTATGGCTTATAGTGGTTCGAAGGTGGTGTAATCCTTCTACGTCCACTCTACTGCTCCTCGAGCAGGAACTTTGTTAAGCATGATTGAATTACAGGACTCTCCTAACAATCTATCAACTTTACAAAGCAAACCACCTACTGAAGTCCAGCGTACACACAGCAACTGCAAACTTCAAAGGCTAACCCACACAGGGTTCTATACTCCCACACAGGGAAGCTGCCTAACACTAGACAACTAAAACAAACAGCAAGGATCTCTCCTATCAACTGCTTGACACCACTAAAACAACCTAAGCACACAGCAACAAGGTTAAAAGGATAAAAGGTTTTCTTCAACTTGTGCTTCGAAGTGAGCTTCTGAATCCATAAGGAATCTTTCAGCTTGAACTCTGCTTCACTTCGATAGGTTGAGTGACTGAAACTGTTGGCTTGAATACTTTAAATTTGTAAGCTCGAAACTTTCGCGTATGGAAATTAGATCTCAGTAACAGTAGTCAGCTTCAGTACTTCTCGACCTCTATTTATACTTGTAGGAGAAGATGTTCGTTGAAGGAGACATCCCTCTTTTGAATTTGAAATAGCCTGGCCAAAGTATGGTTCGCATTTAATGCGACTGACCCTTCTTTTCGAAGCATTTAATGCGGCAGTTGCGGCTCGCAGCTTTCTGCGGCGCGTCAGTCCATGTGGCATCTTCTTATTGGCTCCGTGTCTGCTACTTTGACTTTTTCTTGAACGGCTCTTTTGTCCCTGCTTAAATCTCTGTTCCTCGTACTGCATTTATCCTTCCTGGGATTTGCAGGATACTTCGTCTTGTAGTTGGCGCTGTATTTACTTAACGGTTCTGTAAGTCTGCGCTGTATCCTTGGTCTCTGTGCAGCTGATGTATACTTTCAGTGCTGCTGTATTTTAGACCTGCTTGCAGTATCGTCTGGCAGTGCTGCTGTAACTTCATTCTAGCAGTACTCCTGTATCCTTTTTATGCAGCGATGCTGCACGCCATTCTTCCTTGCTTTGCTGTATCCTGCCTTCATGCAGCGATACTGTATCCTGCCTTCTTGCAGCGATATCTTCCTTTAAAGCTTAGATGCAGCTTTATCCTCTTTTAACCTCTATTTCAATCCTTGACTCAAGACTCAATTCTAGTCTATTTATTCACTTAAACAATGTGAAAAATGGGGGTACTCAAAACTTCCTATTACATGGTTGGTTTGTCTCATCAAAATCTAAACAATGAAATCCCAACAATGGTTAATTAATGAACTTAATGTATATAAGAAACATTAGTAAATATTAAATAATATAAAAAAATATTGTTATATTTTCGTAAGAAACATATGCTATACTTAAAAAAAAAAAATATTTATATATTACAAAGTTGGTTATTTTTAAAACATTTGAAAAAACATATAAAATTTTCCATTTTAGAAAAAAACAAAATAAAAATGGGTTGACTAAAAAATGGTTCAAACTTATTACTTAATGAAATTGAATATCTTTTATAAAATTATATTTTTAATAAATTATGAAATCTATTTATTATTAATGTATTAGTATTAATTGATTTTGTCATTGCATCGACTAAATTCTATTTAATCAATGCTAGTTACATATTATTTCATCAGTTATTGGTTGCATACTATTTCAACGGATATTGGTTGCATTCTATTTTGTTGTTGTGTGGTTAATTTATTATTATTATTATTATTATTATATTTTAACATTGCATCGATTGCATCCTATTTCATCGAATATTGATTGCATACTATTTCATGGGATATTGATTGCATACTATTTCAGCAGATATTGGTTGCGTTCTATTTTGATATTGTGTCGTTAATTTGATAATGTATTATTATTAATTGATTTTTTTATTTTATCGATTGCATCATATTGCATCGATATTGGTTGCATACTATTTAATCGGATATTGATTGCATGCTATTTAATCGAATATCGATTACATCCTAGATTTATTGGATTGCATATGATTTATTAGTGATACCACAATCTTTTCATTATAGAGGTTAGGATTTTGATATATTTTCATCCATTGTATAAGATTTAGTTACAATAATTGGTACACATGTTTCATCCACAAAATTATTACATGATATATATATATATATAAAAGTATTACATAATATACACAATAGTATTACATATTGCATGGAAAAAAAGAGCACACAGCTAGAATACGCGTATTTTCTAGTAACCCGACCCGACCCAATTTAGGTCATGTATCCTATAATACAAAAATATTACCAAATATACAGAAAAGTATTATTCGATACACATAAAAGTATTACATATTAATTTATAGTCCAACTCAACTCAAAATAGAAGTAATTCCTCTGATATACATAAAGTATTACCTAATATATATAAAAGTATTACATATTTTCTTATAATTCAACTCAACTCAAAACCATCTTATAATATAAAGTATTATCTAATATAAAGAAAAAAATTACTTAACAATTAATACACACAAAAGTATTATATAATTTTTTATGTTCGATTTGACCCGACCCGTCTCATGGAATGAGATCTTTGAAAAGATCTCATCCAATATTTTGTCAAAGACGAATGATGAAATACAATAACTCACATGCAATTGGTGTACTATACGACGGTTGAAAAACCACATAAATATAAAACGAATACTTATAACAATAAAACAATACTTATAACGATAATTACAAATGCTTATATAAATCATACTTTACTTACGAATATAATCGCATACTTATAATTATATCATGCATACTTATACCTGAATGCATACTGCAATCCCATCCCATCACAAGTGATACAGATTCATAGGAAACCAAATAAGAATTAAATCCCTCTACAATTTAAGTATATCAGGTTGATCATGAGCACATTAATAAGTGTGTACTTTATGTAAGTTTTTTTTGTGTATAAAAGATTGTTACTATATTTCCTAACATCTCGAAGTTAAAATTTTGTTTTTTAATATACAACTTGTTGATATTAGAATTTGTTTAAGTGTAAATTTCTAATTAAACACCCAAATAAAAATAATCCAACTTAAATAAATCAAATCGAATAAAGAAATTAATTAAATGTGTAGAAAACACTATGTCCGAAGCCTATTTGGACAAATTTGTTCGGCTTATTCTGATCGGTCAATTGTGATTGGCCAGAACGTATTTTATATATGTTGCTTGAGAGAAATGAGCTCTTTTGTACTTGAATACAATTATTTTTCAACCCTTCTTTCATATAATTTTCTACTATTTATAAACTAAATCACAGCGTAAGTAGTTCGGATAAATCCCCACTCTCCCATGATTTTTACCTTTTCTCTTGGAAGTGGGGAATTATTTTCCTTCAACCGCTTCCCATCTTCAAGGAAGTGAGGGTTGACTTGTTCCCATTACCCAATTTCTTTTAAGAAAAATCGTTAGGTCTTGTTTGAACTCAATTTAGTCAAAATTCTAGCCTTCTCCACTCTGTTCTGGCCGGGTTGGTAATTTCCACATTGGGGCCGCCATTGAATCGATCTTGATCAGTTCTTCAAGATGATCGAACAGGTTTCATTCCCTCGTCCGAGGTCGAGTCAAGAATTCATACTTAGCTAAGCAATTCGGGTTTGTTGTCCTCAATAATCAACCAAGCTTAAGTTCTTGATCAACCTCGACTCAAGGGGTTCAATAAAATTAAAATATCAATATTTCTACTTATGACACAATACACAATCGGCATATTTACCATGGTGTAATAGAGTGGATGAGATAAATCATCACTCCTTATCCTTATCACATGTGTACTGCAATTAACAAAATCTCATAAGATATCCAATAACTTGGATTAATTCAAAAAAAAAAAAAAAGAACAATCTGAGTAACAAGTAAGGCTATTCGAGGGAATAGTCCAGGCTACTCAAAAGGGTCTATAATCAACGTATTATTGATCTAGTTCGGCCTAGTCTTTTTAATTATCAAGTCAGAATAGAACTTTTTATTAAAACTATTTATAAATATAAGCCAAATTCAAACCTTAAAAATAATCTAATAAGACCTAGTCTTTTTAATTATCAAGTTAGATTAGAACTTTTTATCAAGACTATTTATAAATATAAGCTAAATTCAAACCTTAAAAATAATCTAATAGATCTATGATAAAACTATTTATAAATATAAGCTGAATTCAAACCTTAAAAATAATCTAATAGATCGTCTTATTTATTTGATCTTTTATAATTATATATAAATGTATTCTAATTCATATTTTTATATTTTATATTTTATATTATTTTCATATTTCTTGACATAATTCTCTAAGTATAAATAAAAGTTTATTCTTTAAAAAAAAAATTCATACTAAATAATTTTATAAGCTTTAAATAGATTTTTGATAAATTTATCCACAAAACAAGCCTATAAACTTTAAATAGATTTTTGATAAATTTATCCACAAAACAAGCCAATATTAAAAAATAATCTCACACAAATGAGGTTAGATTTAGGCCTCGTATTTAAACCTTGGCCCCGACCAATAAAGAAACTCAGCTTAACCTAGCCTATTCCCACCCATAATGACAAATATCCACATGAGGGTCGAACATTTTATCCAACTTAAAATTTCTGAAAAGTATGATTTCATCCTTATCCCCAGCATAAAACTCGTTATTACCATTTTAATTCAGATAAGAAGTCGAATCTCTTACTTCTTCCTTTTTTAATTGAGGAAAACTTTAAATAAAACATAACGTTAAACTAGTCATTCCGTAAATATCTTCTCATCGTCGAGAAAAGAAAACATGTGATGTTGATATGTTCTCTCTGGGATTTTTCGTCAATGAACGAAGGATTTGATAACTAATGCCATCCTAATCATGGTTCAAAGTAATGGCCGTTACGGCCGTTATAATGGCGTTTCGTAACCTTAACGGCCTTTTCCGCGTCACTGATTCGGTTAAAAACGGTCGACTACATTATCGGGCTTGATATCGGCGCGATAACGCTCGTAACGGCGTTATGCGGCGTTATATCGGACTGTAACGGCGTTATATCGGACTGTAACGGCATTATAACGGACGTAACAGTTTCAAGGGGCAAAAAAAACGGAAGCGACGGATAGATAATTGAATTTGAACACTGTATATTCTTTTTTCGATTGAATGTAATATTTTTTATACATATTTATTATATATGGGTATAATACTATGATATACCTTGAATGTGTATTGTGTAGTACGCAAAAATGTAGAGAAATTAAAGTTGTAGCAATAAAAATAGTAGTTTCTATTTGCTATAATATGTAGAGAAATTAATAGTTGTTATTTGCTATTTGCAATAAAAATACAGGATATCGAGGATTTGGATATTATCATGAGTATTCACATGAACAACCTATACCTCATCCTACTCATTATGATTATGCACATTTTCCTATTTATTCTGAAAGGGAAGATAATGATGACTTTGAACCACCTCGACATTCCACGTGGTATTAATAATGTATGTAATTATATGTTCCATATGTTAATTCTAGTTGTAATATTGTTTTTTACTTTAATTTAGTAAAAATATATATATAAGTAATTTTCTTGAACTTTTAGACTATTTTTGAGTTATTTCGAAAAATTGTCCGTTACAGCCGCGAAATCTCCGCGAAATTGCAATGTAACCTTAACGGTGGACACCGCGACAAGCACCGCGACCGTTATTTTGAACCATGATCCTAATCATAAATGATATCCAAAATGTACTCAAGGATAAATTATCCACACTACCATAGTAGACATGCCCAACGTTGATAATTTATCAGACAACATGCATTTCAGACAATAAATTAATTAATCAGAGAACAACTGATGATATTACTGAAAACAAAAGCAAAAATTAAAAATTAAAAAACTCGAATTTCCAGCCTAAATTAGAAAGAAAAAAAAAAACTAAGTTTATTTTTTCACACGGAGAATCATGCACTAGGAGCAGCATCTTTAACCTTACTATGCAAATACCCACCATACTCTCTAGCATAATCCTTCACATGACCGGCCGTGTCAGCGATCCGGTTTCTGGCGTAATCGAACCGGTCCGAACCGGGCGGGTGAAACCCCCGGAAATACCGATAAATCCAGGAAACCGCCGCCACCGCCGCTACCCCGAACCCGAAGAACGATAGGAATCCGGCAACGGCGACGAAGATGAGAAAGCCGACGGGGATCCATATAGGGCTGGAGATGATAATCAATGGGGCGAAGAAGACGAGGCCGAGGACGGCGGCGGTGAGGGTTAGGCCGGAGAGGAGGAGCAGAATGCCGCCGGAGATTACCAGCGTGGCGAGGCCGACGAGCTGAGTTGAATTCGGCGCGTGGTCTCGAAGCTTCTGGAGAATGGAGTTGGCGGCGGTGGATCTGGTCGCCAGATATTGTCGATCTGCCATTAGAGAGAGAGAGAGTTGGGGTTTGTGTGTGAGGGGAGAGAGAGGGAGAGAGTGTTTTGATGATCGGAGATAGAGGAGGAAGGCGACACATGTGGGTGTTGATCGCATGCAGGATAACACGTGGGAAGGATAGAGGCTATATATATATATATATATATATATATATATATATATATATATATATATATATATATATATACAGTGCTTCTCACTTGTTTGTACATGCAATTTTACTTTAATTTTTATAATAAAATAATCACTAATAATAATAATAAAGACAAGTTAATATTTTGGAAATTATGTTTAAAATTTATAAATATTATTTAAGAAAATATTAAATAAATTATTTAAAAATCAAAAATTTGTTTTTATATTCTACCCATAAATAAAAAAAATATAATTACCCAAGAAAAATAATTATTATTATGCTAATTGCTTTTGTCAATATTATTTGGATCATGAAATAGCTTAACAAATAAGAATTTTTAATATTATTCAAGTAGCTTGTTAATAAAGTTTTATTTTTCGTTTTCCTAAATACATTTTTTTATAAGATGACGTTTTTTGAGTGGAAAAATAGCATTTGGGTAAATTTTGTCAAATTTCCTTCTATTATAGTGTGTGTATATATATATCATATTAAATAGTGTAAATGCCTCTCATTACTCCTTTTTATAAGACAAGAAACTTTTCTACTCCTGTTTTATAACAATAACTTTTTTACCCATTTTATGTGCAAAAAGTCCAATTTGCCATCAATTTCACCTACAATGTATTTCATATCTATGTATTTAAAATTTAAATCTAAATACACTATATTATATTGTATATCCAATTTTTTTACAAATGTCTTTCATAGATAAGTTTCTAACAATCACTCTTCAAATACAACATGTAATTTTTTTTAAATATCTCACACTCCAACCAAAATTCTGTATTTGGGGAAAATCATCTGAAATTTGTTTATCCGTAGAAGATATGTTTATCTGGGAATTTTTTTTTTTTAAGATCTGAATGCCTTCAACATGTACACGATTATAATTAGGGATCTGTTTATACGATATGGTTATCAGTGTATTGCGCTTCAACCAAATCCATTTGAGATTTTTATTTTTTTGGGAAAATTTGGGAAAATCATCTGAGATTTGTTTATACGATATATTTATCTGTATATTGCGCTTCAACCAAATCCATCTGGAATTTTTATTTTTTTGGGAAAATTTGTGAAACCAAATCCATCTGGGATTTTTATTTTTTTGGGAAAATTTGTGAAAATCATCTGAGATTTGTATCCGATATGTTTATCTGTGTATTGCGCTTCAACCAAACCCATCTGTGATTTTTATTTTTTTGTACACGAGTATATTTTATGGAGTACACGATTATCTCGTGTACACAATGTGCGTATCGTGTACACGATTCATAACGTGTACACGATTCATAACATGAATTATAATTATCGAGTACACGTTGTAAAATACATATCGTGTACACGTATATCGTATATATATATATATATATATTATAATCATGTACACGTATTAAAATACATATCTTGTACATGAGTATCGTGTACACGTATATCATATATATATATTATAATCATGTACACGTATTAAGATACATATCGTGTACACGTATATTATAATATACGTGTAATCGTGTACACGTTTTAAGATCTGAATGCCTTCAACATGTACACGATTATAATTAGGGATTTGTTTATACGATATGGTTATCAGTGTATTTCGCTTCAACCAAACTCATTTGAGATTTTTATTTTTTTGGGAAAATTTGGGAAAATCATTTGAGATTTGTTTGTACGATATATTTATCAAACCCATTTGAGATTTTTATTTTTTTGGGAAAATTTGGGAAAATCATTTGAGATTTGTTTGTACGATATATTTATCTGTATATTGCGCTTCAACCAAATCCATCTGGGATTTTTATTTTTTTGGGAAAATTTGTGAAAATCATCTGAGATATGTTTATCCGATATGTTTATCTGTGTATTGCGCTTCAACCAAACCCATCTGTGATTTTTATTTTTTTGTACACGAATATATTTTATGGAGTACACGATTATCTCGTGTACACAATGTGCGTATCGTGTACACGATTCATAACGTGTACACGATTCATAACATGAATTATAATTATCGAGTACACGTTGTAAAATACATATCGTGTACACGTATATCGTATATATATATATATATTACAATCATGTACACGTATTAAAATACATATCTTGTACATGAGTATCGTGTACACGTATATCATATATATATATTATAATCATGTACACGTATTAAGATACATATCGTGTACACGTATATTATAATATACGTGTAATCGTGTACACGTTGTAAGATATCTATCGTGTACATGATATATACGTGTACACAATGATTATGATATGTACACAGTATATATCATAATCATCGTGTACACGTGTATATATCGTGTACACGATTTATCGTGTATCGTGTACACGTATATCAGAATATTTAACAGACATGATTTATCGTGTACATATATCAGAATATTAAATGTCGCATGATTTTGACGATTTTCTTCTACTCGTGTATGTACATACTCGATTATGATGGTAATTATATACAATCAAAAAATCCAAGAAATTTCACAATTATTCACTGAACATTCAAATCATCAAAATCAAAAATAAAATAAATAAATAATAAAAAATTGTAACCAAAACTCTTATCTCTCTCTTCGAACAGTTCGATGTTCCACCTCCAAGTTCAGATTGTGCAAATCAACTCCCATTCACCTTCTCTAACCTTCTTAGCTTATTCTGATGCTATCATTTCCGAGTGCGAGCGACGTCGTGCTTTTACCATAGGCGCAAATTTGACATCTACCATCTCCGACAAGAATCACCGTCATTTCTCCCATCTTCCTAATCCATTCTCATCTCAATTTATCTCATCTCAGATTCGACCATTGATGTTGAAGTGGTGGAGATTGAGTTTCGGTGGAGCTTGAATTGGGGGGAATGAATTTTCAAGCTTGGGTTGGGGGGAATGAATTTTCAATTTTCAAAATTTTGGGTTATAGAATTTTATATATTTTGAAATATTAAAATTTAAATATAGTTAAAGGGTAGTATTAGAATGTATTTAACAAAATACCTTAAAAATGGGTAAAAAAGTTATTTTTATAAAAGAGGGGTAGAAAAGTTCCTTGCATTATAAAAAGGGGTAGTTTTGGACTTGGCCTTATTAAATATGTTCTACATATTGTTCAAAAAAATTAAATTTTATTGGCTACGTTTACTGGGCCAAAAGCAGATGATGTCCAAGAACAAAATTTAAAAATGGAATATGACGAAACCATCCAAGCCCAGACTCTCTTGCACCGGAAAGCCCACTAAAAGAAGAGATGTACATTAATTTCAATAGAATAATTTATTTTTTATATTCTTCTTTTCTTTTTTTAATTATAACTTATAAGTGCTTTGTAAATAGAGGTTTTCGAAATTCGGAACCGAAATTGTAAATATGATTCGATTTTGGCTCAGGATATTTTCAACTTGGGAACCATCGATTTATTTATTCTTTTAATTTTAAACTATATAGGATCATATTATGTTATTTAACTTTTTAGTTCTAAGTTTTATTGATTATTATTTTCAATTTTTATCTTAAATTATAATTTTGTTAGGTTTATGATTTGTATTTTATTGTGTTTAAATTTAAATTTTTTATTTTTTTAGTTGTAAATTGTATTTTACAACATTAACTCGTTTATAAATATGGGTGTTTGCGTGTACAAATGCATATTTCACCTTTCATAAAATAAAATAAAAATAAAAAGCATATTTCACCTACAAGAGTCCACTGAATTTAGAATAGACTTTATTACTCAAATCTTCTATAAACTAATTTTAGATATATTTTCATATTTATATATATTCTCTTATCATCATAATAGTATCAACACGTACACATAATACATGCATGTATGAGATTCGTCATTCATATTATATATATATATATATATATATATGCATGTTTTCGTTTCTCACATGTTTCAAATATATAGTTCAATTTTTATTTAAAATAATACATATTAAATTTGTTGGCGTGTAAAAACTGTCAATCGTTTTTATAGCTAAACAATCAATACATTCTCGATTATAAAAGATACAAAAGAGAATTTATGGAAATAGATCAAGATAATTTTGATATAAATTCGATAAGAATGCCTGAATCTCTGACTTCAATAACTTCTTTCTTTCTTATGATTTTCATTTAATCTGGTCGGACAAAGTGTATATATTGAGCTCAAATTTTTATGAGATCCGGGTTGATGTATAGTTCTTTTTCTTGGTTGGTCTAACTACCATTTTATAATAAATGATCCTATATTTATACTAGCAAGGATTGAAAGGTTTTTATTTTTTATTTTATATCTATAATCCCTATCTTTTAGGGTTTTCATCATACTTTGAGTTAGTATGACATTAATGATAATTTGATGGTCCCATTGTAGTGGATTGTTGGCTGGTTCTAACATTTTGACGTGAAGGTAGATAAGTTCGGTAATCATGAGGTCGGATGAAAAGAATTTGATAGGTATTCAGTTCCGACCTTATTATGAGACCACACACACATCAATTTTTGACCTTGATCAGGACGAATACTTGGCTCGAAGCTCGGTTGAATCCCTTTTGTTGAAGAACTGCCTTAATGGATTATCTTGATTCCTTTTAAGATAATTGCTTTCATTTATTAATCTTTTTTTTTAACCATACTTTAAGGGACGTTAGTGTTCACTTACTAATCTACATCTATTCAATGTACTTGTTGTTCTTCAAAATATGAATTTAATGAAAAAACATTACATTCAATAACATCTTAAAAAAATAGAATACCAATTAAATATAAGAAATTAAGTAATTTACTTATCTATTTATGTCTCAATTATAATCTTTTTACCTTTGTAAAAGGTCCAACTTACGTGCGTGTGCATATACATAGTTTTGATCAAGTACACATGTTTAAAATATGAATTATATATATTTTTTGATAATAGAAAAATAAAAAATAAATAAATTCGAGTGAAAAAGTGATACACATGAATGAAACACTGATATATCAAAAAATCATATATATATCACACCAACGAGTAGTATATAGCAATGAGTATTAATACATTGAAATAATAGATACAAAATGATAAATATGAGTATTACAGAGTTCCTTTAAAAGTATTGTCATTTATTATTCATTTATTATAATTTGCCTTTTTGAACGGCCTACGTCTTAAAATGTATAAAGAATATTAAATGTAAGTATGGAATTTAAATATTCTGTTGAGTGGTAGTTTGAAAAATTGAATTTCCATATATCTTTTTTTTTAATAAATTGTTTTATATTTTCAAATTAGGTAGTTAGTTATACTATTGTGAAGTCAGCTATTAATTAGTCAAATAAGGACAAGTAAGACATTTTACAATACTTTCTTATCCTCCCCCCCCCCCCCCCCCAAACACACACACACATATATATTTATTTATATTGTGTTTTAAATTAATATTAAGTGTTATGGAAGCAAATAAGTATTATAAAATTAAATTAAAAAGCTTGTCGCACACTTGCATGTGACTTAGTGAATATTAAACATGATTGCCATAAATTTATAGTGAATATTCCAAGAATGCTGTTTGTGATAACCCACGACTATTTAATATTTTGAAGACTTTTATATATACTATCATGTTATTATGTGTATAAGTCAACTCCTTACACATCTATCCACAAATATTTATTCGAATAAAATTCAAATTCAATAATCCACTCTCTAATATGTGAAAGTAATATAAATTAAAAGATAGAATTTTATGATATCATTTTACAAATCTAATTTTATAAAATGTATTGATGTATTAATTAACTAATAGTGTATATATGAATTTATGAAAATAAATTTATTTTGTAGATAATAAAATTCTTATAAAATTATATCCGTAAATACGTTTTATATGATTTTTTATGTATATAATTAATATACTTGGTTAGCATTATCTCACCAAATTCCATTAAAATAATATTCATCTAAAGGGTAATGTAGAAGTAGAATGCATGTACGAGCATCCAAAGCAAAGAAACAAATTCATTAATTGCTGTAACTATGTTTTTTAATTATGTATTGATCATATGTGTATATATCACATTCATTGTATTTCCATCCCCACATCACATCATCTATTCTATCATATTATTTTATTTAATATTTCAAAATAGTTATTATATATGATTTTATATCAGATAAGATTACTAATTAATATATAACATATTAAAAGTAATAAAATATTGAACAAAATACTAAATGTAGCAAAATATTTGGACCGATCCATCCCACTAAAAGCACAATCAAATTTTCATACATATTAAGAAAACATATCACACTAAATGGTTGGAACCTTTTGTTTTGTTTTTGTTTTTTTTTTGTTTCTATAATCTTCATATTTATCTCACACTAAATAAAAAATAAGAAATTGGATTACTTAATTTAAGCGGCATTTTGGTCAACTCAAAAATAATGAGTATTTTAAATAGCCACACCATGAATTGGGACATACAAAAATGAAAAAAAATTCAACTTACTGAAACAAAGAGGGTAATATTTACAAGATAATCGATCATCATTAGAAAATGATGTTTTGTTTGGAAATGGTTTTGTTGATTTCATAAATTTTCCAAAATTATAAATACTAAATTATTAAAAAAATTCTTATCACTGTATTACTTTATGAATTAAAGCATTGAAATAACACCGTTGAAATTGACGTGTGAAGGATAGAATAAACATTTTTTGAAAAAAAAAAAAACCTAACAATAAAAAGGAAAACACACATGTAAATGATTTAGAAGTGTAAAAAAATGTTAAAATGATTTTTTTAAAAACAAAATATGTTAAATAAGAGCAATTCCGCGAATCGAAAATTAATTCGTTTGATCAAACAAGTATAAAAATAGAAAAATAAACTGATCTTCACAAGAGCCAGAGCTGGAGCTTCTCACTTCTTCTTAGACGTTAGACGTACTATAAATTGAAGAATTGAAATACAAGTTACATTTAAATATTAGAAATGAAAATCCTAATCCAAGTAATAAAATATCAATTTTGTAAATCCATTTGGATTCACAAATTAATTTTGCAACAAAATCCCCAAAAGTGAAATGGATAATATTTGACCTAACTTGTCTATATTAACCCAACCAACAACACTGCTCTTCACCACATTTCCAGAGCTTCCAAAACTGCAAAAATCTGTTTCTTTTTCTCCACATTTCGCCATTGACGAAAAATGTCTCAGAGAGCTAACCGGCACCAGCGACGGCCATCGCAGGGCGTATTCGTGATTCCGGACAACCTCACCGAACCGCTGCCGCAGGAGATTGCTCCTCCGCCGCCGGCCTCTCAAGCTCCGCATCCGCCGCCGGAGAAGATCAGCAGCGGTGGCATTCATTTGCCGCCGCAGCCACCGGCGAAGCCGGCTGAGGAAATGCCGACCTCCGATCGCGCTAGCAGAGGCTGAGCCGTTGATCTTCCGCCGCCGCAAGTATGGAATAAAATTAGTTGGTTGTTTCTGAATGCTATATGCTTTTAGCTAGATCTTCGCTGAAAAAACTAATGTAAGCTTCAAATATTTAAGTAATAGATCAGAATTTTCGAGATTTGAATTTCCGAATGCTGCTGATACTGATTTAATCTCTGCTATCCTGCGCCGTCTCCTCTTTAAAATTTTGATCGTTTTTTATATTTTTATTTTTAGTATAATTTTTCATTCGAGTTGAAAGCATTGTTCGGATGTATGATCGGAGAATGCAGTAGATTAGAACCAAAAAATAAATAAAAAATCAACTTACAAATATTAAAAAAAAAAAAAAGCTGAGAAAAGCGATATCCCACCCTTGTTCATGAAGAATTCATCGTCTTGCATTCAAATTCACAATTATTATTACTTTTTTTTTTTAAAGGTTACAATTATTAATAAAATTTCATCAAAAAATTAAGGAAGAGATATTCGGTGATGGAGACAGGGGGGATTGGACTTTGACCCGGTAAAGTAGTGGCGGTGGTGATTCTTGAAATTTGAATGCAAAAATCTCAAAGGTGGTTATTTACTTTAACGCCCAAATGTTGAATTTAACTACTTTTATTGTCA
Source organism: Scutellaria barbata (assembly GCA_028654395.1). Lineage (NCBI taxonomy): Eukaryota > Viridiplantae > Streptophyta > Magnoliopsida > Lamiales > Lamiaceae > Scutellaria > Scutellaria barbata. The sequence continues at coordinate 1,465,975 of CM053644.1, forward strand.
CTAATTCAAAGACAAGTACACCGACAGAAATTAGGAGGATCAACATTTTTTTATTCGTGAAAACTTATATAAAAAATTTATGCATTATGTTATGTTGTGAACTTTACATGAGATATAATTTTATATAATTTTATATGAGATTGATAATGATTTTGTTGAATGAATTAGACCTATTTTTATTAATTCATGTGAACTTTGTTTCATATAAGGTCGTACACAGTGACGAAATTATAAATTTTATTTGGGTTCACTTACAGTGTATAGAAATTTGATATATGTATTAATTATATATATATAGGTACTTTTTTTATTTCATAGTAAATATATATTCAACTTTGAATTTTTAATATTCTTTTAACAAATTTGAATTAATGATTTAATACTAAAATGATAAAATTCAAATGTTGGATACTTGAATAATACAAATATAGGTGGCAAAAATATAATTTACTCATTTCAATTATTTTGAAAACTTACATGCACCATTATTCTATTATTATGAATTTGATACCTAAAATAATTAAGAAAATCGAAGGTAGAAAAAATGTGAAGATATGAGACTTATATATAATTAAGTGAAATAATATATATATATATATATATATATATATATTGATTTAAGATGAAATAAAATTACAATCCATTAATGATTGTAATTTAATTACAATCTAACAATAAAATTTATCACTTTATATATATATACATATATATATATATAACTATTTTTACAAAATTGATATAATACACATATTATATAGAATTTTTTACAATTTGAGGGGCCCAAAACTTCTTGTTTTTATTCTACTTCAATGTCTCTAATATTCACCACATATATTTAACACATGTTATAATTGATGTAATAAAATATCTAACACTATTTTATGGCACAACACATACTTCTGTTACATTGAATTGTTTTTTTCTTCTTCTTTAAAAGTGTGCTATAATAACATGTTTGAATGGTTAGTTCTAATTATGACGTATGGAATAAGTTGGCCCAATCTTGCTGGGTCTCTGTCCTTAGTTTATTTCCTGTTTTCCGAAAGCTCAACCTACATCTAACCCTAAATCAGTAGTCCTATAGCTCCCCTCCATCTCTTGCAACGATCAGTTTTTTTTCCCCCTTTCACGAAATAACCCTTCCTCTGCCACTCCTCTCTTCCCCCTTCCTTTTATGGGGTTTCTGGGGTTGAGCTTTGGTAAGTTTGGAAATAGAACTGATCTTTCTCCTTCTTTGAGATCTTCTCTTTGTGAGTTCCTCATCCATAGAAAGGAGAGTGTGAGGGTTGAAGTGAGGGGTTACTGATCATTTAGGTTTTGGGGCTGTGAATCTTTGTGATTTTGATCTTTGTGTTTTTTCCCATCACCTAATACACTGTCTATGTGATTGAAACAGAATAGACTCTGGATATCTGAGCCACATGTGAGACCACGGTTGATTCCCAACAATGATATCAGAGCCACGGTTCGAGTAACCGTGTTCTCTTTATCCCGTGCCAGATCTTGTGTGCTCTTTATGAACACCGTGTAGATCTAGAGTTTTTTCTATCTAACTCTATATTGGGTATTCTTCTCTTTTATTTTCTGATTTGTGCTTGGAGCTTGGTGCTCAGTGCTGGAAATGGGGCTCGTTTCACTGCCCTCTTGGCAGCCCTTCCATCGTGCCTTTGCCTGACGTGAGCTGATTCAGTATCCTAACGGTAAGTCGGGTCTTCCATTCTTTGGGATCCGCTTAGGTACTTCGCTGAAAACCCTAACCTTTGTAGATACCATTTGAAACGGGTAGATTTGGGGCTTTTGTGCTGGTAGATTCTAGGCTTTCTATGTGATTGTCTGTTTTTTACTTTCGATGTGATACTTCTAATTTTTTGTGAATCTGCCCCGATTCTGTTTTTTTTATTTAAAAGGTTACTAAGTAAACCTCTGCTCCACTAATAAATCAATGTCGAGAACTGGGAAATCCTTGGTGTTTACAAGGCCTTTCCAGTGTGTTTTTTGTGTATCTGTGTGATACTTTATCTTCTGTTCACTTTGTGTGATGGCCACCTTATATGGATATACCTTGGCTCATTTTGATGTTTGTTCTAAATATACCTTGGCTTCTTTTGATGGCCGTTCTAATTTTGGTATATGGCAACAAAAAATGAGAGGTATTTTAATACAACAACGTGTGTTTAAATGCATAAGTCTTGCTTATTCTGAATCTGATACTCCTGAGAAAATAGTAGAGATGAATGAGCTTGCATACTCATCTATCATTCTTAATCTTTCTGACTGTGTGTTAAGAAAAGTAGGAGATCAGAAAAGTGCAAAGGCTTTATGGGATAAATTGAAAGAATTGTATGTTGAAACCTCTCTGCCAAATAAAATGTTCTTGCTTGAAAAGTTCTTCAGGTTTAAACTTGATTTGAATAAGGACATTGAAGAAAATCTTGATGTGTTTACTAAACTAGTTCAAGATATTAAGAAAACTGGTGATAAGAATATTAATGATTACACCCCTATTGTGTTATTGAATGCTATACCTGACTCTTATAATGATGTTAAATCTGCTATAAAATATGGTAGAGATCAAGTTACACTAAAAACTGCTATAAATAGTTTGAAAAGCAAAAAAATGAATCTGAAAACTAATCCAAATAATGAGGGTGAGGTGATGTTTGTTAGAGGAAGGTCTAAGCCTAAGGGTCAAAAGCCTTCCAACAACCAAACTAACCAAGAATTTAAAAAGAAAAATGCTGAAAATCCACCTAGTTCTCAGTCTACGCCTAAAAATAGAAGATGCTATCATTGTGGTGATCCTAATCATTACATTAAGGCTTGTCCTAAGAAACAAAAAGAACAGGCTAATAAGGCATCTGGAAATAAAAATAACAGTAATGGTGATGTGTTTATGGTAACTGAATCATGTGATGTTTCTTGTGTGAACTCTGTTTTGTCTTCTTCTCTTTGTGAAAGTAAATGACTAGTTGATTCTGGTTGCACCTTTCACATGACACCTTTTAAAACACTGTTTAAATCATATAGGGATGTTAACAAATGTTATGTTTCCCTAGCAAATGAAAAGAAATGTAAAATTATGAGAATTTGTGACATTTCTATAATTTATGATTCAGGCTGTGAGTTTACACCGAAAAATGTTAGACATGCGTCTGATCTGTGTAATAATTTATTTTCTTGTGCTGCAATGGAAGATGATGGTTTGGAAGGGAAATGGGGTAATGGTGCAATGAAAATAATGAAAGGGTCTTTAGTGATCCTTAAAACTGAAAAAAGAAATAACTTGTATGTTTGTGTTGCCAAATCCTTAGCTACCACTATTAATGCTGTTAAAGAAGATAAAACTGAATTATGGCATTGTAGGCTAGGTTACATGAATAGTAAATGGCTGGAATTGTTGCATAAAGCTGGTTTGTTTGGTAATGATAAACTGTTTTGCTTGCCCTTTTGTGAATCATGTGTGAAAGACAAACAACACAAAGTCAGTTTCTCTGTTTTCCCTTTCCCTAATCTGTCTAAGTGCTCTGAAATACTTGAATATGTGCATGTAGATGTGTGGGGACCTGTCTCTGTCCCTACACATGGCTGTAAGTTGTATTTTTTATCTGTGATTGATGATTTTTCTAGAAAAATGTGGGTTATGTTGTTAAAACATAAATCTGATGTGTATGAAAACCTTAAAAATTGGAAAATGTTGATTGAAAATCAAACATGTAAGAAAATTAAATATTTAAGGACTGATAATGGGCTTGAGTTCTGCAATAACTTATTGGATAAGTTGTGTGTAGACTCAGGCATTCAAAGACATAAGTCAGTCCCCTACACACCTCAACAAAACGGTGTGGCTGAGAGAATGAACTGAACTTTGTTAGAAAGGGTGAGAAGTATGGTAAACTTTTCTGGACTTTCTAAAAAGTTTTGGGGAGAAATAGTTTGTACTACTACCTATCTAATTAATAAATCACCCTCAGTGCCTTTGAATGGTAAGTGTCCTGAATCTGTGTGGTCTAACAAACCTATTAACTTATCAAATCTGAGAATATTTGGTTGTGCTGGTTAGGCTGATAAACTTGATTCAAGATCTAGAAAATGTGTTTTCTTAGGCTATCCTGATGGTGTGAAGGGTTATAGGTTCTGGCTGAGGGATGAACCTGGTTTTAAAGTTGTAATAAGTAGAGATGTCATTTTTAATAAATCTGATTTTCCATGTTTATCTGTCTCTGTGACTTCAAGTGTTGCTCCTTTTAAGGTGAAGCCTTCTGTTTTGCCCATATATGATACTCCTAATCTTGATTCTGAAAATAATGTGCTTAATGAACATGTTGATGTGATTTATGCTGAAAACGAACTTAAAAACTATCAACTTGCAAGGGATAGACCTAGAAGGCTTATTAGGCAGCCTGCTAGATTTGAAGATTTTCATATTGATTCACATGTCTTTAATATGTTTGAAACTTTGAATAACTGTAAACCTAAGTCTTAAAAAGAAACCTAGAAATTTGAAAATGTAAATGAGTGGTTAAATGCTATGAATGATGAAATGAACTCTTTGCATGTTAATAAAACCTGAACTTTTGTGCCTATGCCTGATCATTGTTCAGTTGTTGACTGTAAGTGGCTGTATAAGATTAAAGATGAAGGTGAAAAAGTTAGGTTTAAGGCTAGACTTGTAGCCAAAGAGTTTACACAGAAAGAAGGGATTGATTATACTGAAATTTTTGCTCCTGTTGTCAAATTTGTCACTGTGAGAATCATGCTTGCCTTAGTTGCTCATTTTGATTGGGAACTAAAGCAATTAGATGTAAAAACTGCCTTTTTGCATGGTGACCGAGATAAGGAAATATATATGAAGCAACTTGATGGTTTTGTTGACCCTAATAAACCTAACCATGTCTGCTTGTTGAAAAAGCCTTTGTATGGGTTAAAACAGTCACCAAGGTAGTGGAATAAGAAATTTGATGAGTGCATGCAATCTTTGAATTTTAAAAGAAGCGCATATGATCATTGCTCATATTTCAAAGTGGATGTCATTGTTTCCATCTTCTTACTCATTTATGCTGATGATATATTTTTGGTGAGTCCTTGTTTGGAATCTATTGAATATATTCAAAAATGTTTGAATGATAATTTTGACATGAAATATCTTGGTGATGCTAAGAAGATTTTAGGGATGAATATTGTTATGGACAGAAAGAACAAAATATTGCTCTTAAATTAGTGTTTCTATGTGAAAAAGATTTTGAGTAAATTCTCTATGTCTAATGCTAAACCTGTTTATATGCCCCTTGCTGCCCATTTTGTGTTAAGTAAGAATATGTCCCCGATGACAGATTTTGAAATTGCTGAAATGGCTAAGGTGTCCTACTCTAATGTTGTTGGTTCTGTGATGTATCTTATGATTAGTACTAGGCCCGATATTGCATACTTTGTGAGCTGTCTAAGTAGGTATATGGCTAACCCTGGTTTACCTCATTGGGAAGCTTTGAAATGGTTGCTTAGATATTTTAAGCACTCTTTGAATGTGAGTTTGAAATTTTCATATTCTGCTCAAGGAGTAAATTTGGCTGATTATGTGGATTCTAATTATGCTAATGATAGGGACAATAGAAAATCCACCACTTCATATGTGTTCACTTTGTATGGCTCTTGCATTAGTTGGAAGTCACAGCTCCAACACATTGTTGCTCTTTCTACTACTGAATCTGAATATATTGCTATAACTGAGGCTTTAAAAGAAGTTATTTGGTTAAAAGGCTTGCTTTCTGAGATTGGTTATTTGAATAGTGATGTAACTGTCTATTCTGATAGTCAATCTGAAATTCAATTGTGCAAAAATCCTATTTTTCATGATAGGACTAAACATATAGATGTTCGGTTTCTATTTTATAAGAGATATTGTTGAGAAAAGGGTTGTACATTTGGAGAAAATCCTTCTCAATTTAATCCTACTGATATGGATACTAAGTGTTTATCTTTGGAGAAATTTCAATCATACATGAAGACTCTGAATTTTGTGTTGCCTGATTAACCTGTTATACCCATATGTGTTGCTATTTTTCTTGCTGATTTTGTGTCACTTAAGTGGTTTTGTGCTTGTCTTTGTGAAATTCTTGCTTTATACATAAACTTGTCCTACACTAACTTTGTGTTTATGTATGCAGGTGTTTTGGCGATGATGAATATCTACTGTTCCATTTTTTCGATCAAAACAGTGTAGGTGTGTTGGGCCAAAGATGGAGAATGTTGGAATAAGTTGGCCCAATCTTGTTGGGCCTCTATCCTTGGTTTATTTCTTGTCTTCCGAAAGCTCTACCTACATCTAACCCTAAATCAGTAGCCCTATTGCTTCCCTTCATCTCTTGCAACGGTCAGTCTTTTTTTTCCCCCTCTCACGAGATAACCCTTCCTTTGCCACTCTTCTCTTTCCCCTTCTTTTATAGGATTTCTAGGGTTGAGCTTTGGTAAGTTTGGAAATAGAACTGATCCTTCTCCTTCTTCGAGATCTTCTCTTTGTGAGTTTCTCATCCATAAAAAGGAGAGTGTGAGGGTTGAAGTGAGGGGTTACTGGTCATTTGGGTTTTGGGGCTGCGAATCTTTGTGATTTTGATCTTTGTGTTTTTTCCCACCACCTAATACACAGTCTATGTGATTGAAACGGAATAGGCTCTGGATATCTGAGCCACCGGTGAGACCACGATCGATTCCCAACAATAACAATACCATATTATATATTTATGTTACAATATAAATAAACTATGTTCTAAAAATTAGATATATTAAAACGATTTTGCTCCCAATTTCATGCATCAAGATGACAAATTTGATATCATCCTCAGTTGTAAGTGCCTGAAAATCGTTGGATGCATTACAAATTGGTACAGAAGAAAACGTTCAAAAATCTTTATTTTTTTTTTCTTCCCATTCTTTATTTCTCCAATTTTTTATTTATTTATTTTAGTAAATTGGGTAAATCATAAATGGCCCATCCCCGGTCCCCACCTAAGTCACATTTAAAGGAATATAGTTTAATGAAATCAAATTTTGTTCTTATTCAAGTTTGAATTCATCCATGGAAAATATTCTTTTATTTCCACACAATTAATTTTAATAGCAGAACTACCACTTTAAACAAAAAAGTATTTTCAAATGTCAATATTATTATAGATACAGCCCAAAATGAGATTTACCAAGTAAACGGGCCAAGGCTATCTAAGCCCAATCATAGTCCAAGTCTTAGCTAAGCTATTACATTAGCCCGGGACCTAGAAGTCCAAGATCCATTAGTATTGGGCCTTTCATTGGGCTGGGCTGGGCTGGGCTTGTGACAATGAACAATGACTATTCGTGTTTGCATTTCTTTTTGAAGGATCTTTGCTAAATAAATTTCACAACACTGTAACGGATTTAATTATGAGAAGCAGGCACACTTACAACTTATAAGTTTACAATTTTTAAATTAAAAATTGATTTGTGAAAATTTGGGTAATCAACTTCATCATACAAAATTATATTGGTTTAATAGTTTTTTTATATTAAAAAATAAAATAAAATTAATTTTCTATCACAACATATACTCTTGTTATTATTCTACCACAATTTAAGTGAATAATTTAAAATAACCATTCCACTCACATATGTATTGTACAATTTTGTTGACTAATGCGATGAAGACATTATTTATGTTTTATGGATAAAATAGTGATTTTCTTTTTATATTATAGTGAAAAAATATATTATCTATTGTGATAAAAAATAAATTCAATATTCTAGTTATGATAGATAGCCCAAATAATATTTATGGGCTGATCTAATAATTTTTGTTGTGTGAATTTGATGAGATAAATGAAAAGCATATAACTATTAAGAAGTTGACTCATCAATAAAACATTGTTTTATATTGCAAATAGTTACATAACAGCTTACAAATAGTTGACATAAAGATCCACCGACGTGCAAGGTACAATGAACCTCTAATTAATTTTTTATTTTGGGAAAATGAAAAAAAAAAATAGAGAAATATGTACTCTTATATTGGACTTTTATTGTGGCAAAAAGTAAAAAAGAAACGTTTTGAAAACATTTTGGATTCAATTATTTATAAAACTAGTGAGTGTAATTAAAGAGGGACTGCACCTTCTCTTTTGAATTCTTATAGTAATCAGAAACAACGTAACAATTTCCATGTTTGAAATCTCCTATAATTTAAAAAATATTTTTTCTTCAAAGATAAAATTTCATTAGAATGCAAGTAGATTATTAGAATATGAAATATGGGAGTTTGGTTTATATCTTAAAGATATGACTTTTTTCTGAAAATATATAATATCAGAAAACAATATATATAAATTTTTTTTTTTTAGGGAAAACAAAACATATCATAAAAAGTGTAGCATATAGAATATTATTATTTAGTGATCAACTTAGAATGCCCAAAACGTGTGTGTGTATATATATATATATTGTTACCCAAAATCAGATCGAGAAGGAAGTCCAATAAAGGTTAGTCATTTAAATTTGGAAATCTGAATTTAATAAAAGAAAAGGAAAAATATTAGTACAATGAAATTTGCCAACCAAACAAATTAAAAATAAAAATAAAAATAAAAATGAAAGTTATCATCATGATCAAGTAGCGTGGAATTAACGCTGGAATGTAGAGAGAGAATCTCCAGGTGGGACCCACCCTTTCATTACTATATTCTTATCTTCCATATTTTTGCGACATAAAAGTAAATCCAAAAAAAAAAAAAAAAAAAAAAAAATATATATATATATATATATATATATATATATCTTTTAAACATACATAGGTATAATAGGCATTTTTATATTAGTACAATTAGATTATTATTTTTGTTGTTTTGACAATTATTGTTATTATTATTCTTATTGTAATAGACATATATTAATAAATAAAATACAAGTATAATATAATAGAATAAAAATGAGAAATCTAATGTGTAATTTAGCTGAATCTTCCTTTCGCTCCATCAACCTGAAGAGCTTACCTGTTCTGGAATTGCGGCTCTGCTGAGTGACACGAGCCAAGCTATAGTTTCCAATTGAACAACTATATTTAATTTTTTTTTTCAATTTTATAAAAATATTAATGTTTCAAATGGATTTGATTAACTTTGTTTATTTTATTATTTATCAACTAATTATTTCAAATGAAAATGCAAATATACATTTTAATTTTTTAAATAATAATAATCTTCATATTAACTCTGATAGGAATTATCTCTGAACAATGCAGCAACAACCAGAAACTCTCGTGCATGCAAACTCAGCCCAAGAACACAACTCCCATGCAAGAAATGAGTTTAAACGTAAAAAGAAACGAGACAGCAAGATTTTTACGTGGTTCAGTGATGAATCACCTACATCCACGGCCGTAAGGCATGAGAATCACTAGCAATCACTCAATTCGAAGTCAGATTACAAAACCCCTAACTTCTAGGGTTTATCGCATGAAAATAAAAGAAATCACGACTCTATCTCTCTTGAAACTAAACCAAAACGAAAATGATTCTAATTGCTGAGTAGTCGCCCTTATATATGCAGCAAAAGCCCTCAACTAATTACTAAAACCGATCGCGCAAATTCTGCAATTTCGGATTTAACTAACTAGGGTTCTAACAGACTAACTAAACCTAATTAACTGACCTAACTACCCTAAACCGCATTTACTGTTCAGCTCCGGTTTGGCACGCAACTGACCGGCTCCGGCAACTTTGACTCCGATTCCTGAGTCCACGTGTCACTTGAGCAATTTCCCCTCACAATTCTCCACCTAAATTGCTAAGACTCTATCTGCACATTTCCTGCAAAAACCATAACACTTGAACCACAACACTAAGGGTTAGAGTTAGAAATCCAAGACATAATTTGAACCAGTTGCATGCAATGCCTAAATTTTCCACTACTTAATGATTTAGTAAGCATATCCGCCGGATTGTCATCCGTGCTTATTTTCTTCATCTCCACCAAGCCTTTCTCAATGACATCCCTCACAAAATGAAGTTTTACATCAATATGCTTCGAACGATCATGATAGACCTGGTGTTTAGCCAAATGTAATGCACTTTGGCTGTCACAAAAGACTGTTATCTTGTCTTGATTCACTCCCAATTCCTGCATAATTCCTTTCAACCAGAGAGCTTCCTTTATAGCTTCAGTTATTGCCATATACTCAGCTTCGGTTGTTGATAAAGCCACAACTGACTGATGTGTACTTTTCCAGCTTATAGCTGTTCCCAGAAAAGTGAAGATGTATCCAGTAAGCGATTTCCTTGTGTCCATATTCCCTGCAAAATCAGAATCTACATATCCCACTATAGCATCTTGCATCTGATCTTCTGATTTCTTAGTAAATAATAGTCCTAATTCAGTTGTTCCAGCAATGTATCTAAGCATCCACCTTAATGCCTCCCAATGCTCCTTACCTGGATTGGACATATACATACTTACTGCACTCATTCCATATGCCAAATCAGGCCTACTGCAAATCATGGCATACATAATGCTCCCCACCCCACTAGCATATGGTATGTTCTCCATATATCTGATTTCCTGTGGTGTTGTGGGCGATTGCTTCCTGGATAACTTTGTAGACTGATTTAATGGGGTTAAGGTACTCTTACACTGATGCATACTGAATCTCTTTAGAACTTTCTTCAAGTAACTGGTCTGAAATAGCTGGAGACTTCCCTTCTCTTGATTTCTAAGAATATCCATCCCAAGTATCCTCCTTGCCTCTCCCAGATCCTTCATCTCGAATTGTGCACTTAATTTCTGTTTTAACCTTTGAATTCTATGCATATTCTTGCTTGCTATAAGCATGTCATCTACATAGATCAACAAATAAGTCACCACTGTTTCTCATTCTTTCTCATAATAAACACAATTGTCATATGAACATCTTTGCATCCCAATCTTTTCCATGTATTCTGAAAATCTCTTGTACCATTGTCTAGGGCTCTGCTTGAGTCCATACAGTGATTTTTGTAGGTAGCATACCTTCTCTTCATTCCCAGGTAACACAAAACCTTGTGGCTGCCTCATGAAGATATCTTCTTCCAGAAAACCATGAAGGAATGCAGTTTTAACATCTAGTTGATGCAGATTCATACTCCATTGTGTTGTTAAAGCTAAGAGTAGTCTTATTGAGCAGTGTTTTACCACCGGAGAGAAAATCTCATTGAAGTCCACTCCCTCCTTTTGAGCAAACCCTTGTGCTACTAACCTTGCCTTGAACCTCACCTTCTCATTCTCAGCCACCTCCACCTTCTTCTTATAAATCCATTTACTCCCTATAACCTTTTGCTTCTCAGGCTTGTTCACAAGTTTCCAGGTATTGTTTTTATTCAGAGAGTCCATCTCCTCTTTCATAGCCTTGATCCATTGGTCCTTTTCCTTTGAAACCATAGCTTGATAATAGCTTTGTGGCTCCTCACACTCAAGATCCTCAGCAACATTTAGTGCATAGTAGGCTATATCAGCTTGTCCATACCTGGTTGGTGGATTTATATGTCTCCTCTCCCTATCCCTAGCTAAGCTGTAGTGTCTCAGATCTTCAGTGGAGTTATCAGACTCATATCTGAAAATGGTTGCTTCTGGTTCTTGGTCAGGTTCCTGAGCTTGATCATCTTGATTCTGATCTGGTATAGGTTCATCTAGTGTAGGTTCTTGAGTTTCCTCCACCTCCACTGCTATTTCCATACCTTGGTTGCTCCCATTGCCTGCTGGATGTCCCATTACCTCTTCTCTGAAAACAACATCTCTACTAGTGAAGCACTTTTGATGTCCTTCATCTAGACACCAAAGTTTATAACCTTTTATACCCGGTGGATATCCAATGAATATACATCTCAATGCCCGAGGTTCTAATTTATCCTGCTTAATGTGAGCAAAAGCAAGACAACCAAACACTTTTAGATTAGAGTAATTAGGGAGAGTTCCATACCATAATTCATCTGGAGTTTTGAAGTTGATTGCAGATGAAGGTGATCTGTTGATCAGGTGTGCGGCTGTGACTACAGCTTCTCCCCAGAAACTTTTAGGTAGTTTAGCATCCATAAGCATGCATCTTACTCTCTCCAACAAGGTTCTATTCATCCTTTCCGCAATCCCATTTTGTTGTGGATTTGCAGGAACTGTTTTGTGCCTTGTAATGCCTCTACTTTTGCAAAATTCCTGAAACTCTTCAGACACAAATTCGAGACCGTTATCTGTTCTAAGGAATTTAAGAGACTTCCCTAAGTGTGTTTCTTGATTTATTAGCCAATCTTTAAAAGTTTTAAATGCATCACTTTTATGTTTGATAGGAAAAACCCACACTTTTCTTGAAAAATCATCAATGATACTTACAAAATACCTGGCTCCTCCATGTGTGGAGGTTCTTGCTGGGCCCCATATGTCTGAATGAGCGTACATCAGTGGCTCTTTTGCAAAGTGATTCCCAGGAGTATAGGGCAGACGTTTTGCTTTGCCCATTACACAATGATCGCATGGTTTCACCTCTTTTGCAATGTCTCCTCCAAGCACACCACTTCTGGAAAGTATGAGCAGGCCTTTGTCTCCGATGTGACCAAGCCTCTTGTGCCAAAGGCTTGCTTCTTTTTCACTCATAATGGACTCGACTTCTCCTATCACAGTAGAGCCTGACAATATGTATAGGCCATTTACCTTCTTTCCCTTGAGGACCAAATTTCTTCCTTTAGTAACTTGGATCTCTCCTTTGCTTGTGTTGAATTCATATCCGGCGCTGTTCAAGCATCCCAATGAGATCAGGTTTCTTTTCAGATCTGGAATGAACCTAACTTGTCCCAGTTTCCTAACCGATCCATCATGAAGTTTGAGAGTAATTGAGCCTACTCCTTTTACCTTACATGACTGGTCATTTCCCAACAAAACTGAACCTCCAAGTTCTTCTTTGAAATCTGAAAACCACTCCCTTATTGGACACATATGGAAGCTGCAACCTGAATCAAGAACCCATTCTTTCGAAATGGCTGCAGTTGAAATACATAGCATATCAGCCCTTTCATAATTTTGTTCAGCTACTGCAGCCTCAGGATCTTTCTTTTGTTGCTTATCTCTTGTCTTCTCCGGGCAATTCTTCTTGAGATGGCCCACTTTATGACAAGAATAGCACCTCCTGGTTTCTTGAACTCCCTCATTCGGTCTCCCCTCTTTCTGTTGAGGTTTAGTGTTTTTCTTTCTATCTTGAAACTTCTTGAAACCCTTTTGCTTGATACTCAGACCTTCTCCCAGTGGTTGCTGCTTGGAATCCGCTGTGTTTTGCAACACCTTGGTCTTGATTGCCATTACTACTTCATCTAAAGTTAATGCCACAAATCTCCCATATATTATCGCGTCCTTGAACGAATCCATAGATTTCGGCAGTGCATTGAGAAGCATTAATGCTTTGTCCTCATCCTTGATTTCTTCATCAACATTCTCCAAGTCATCGATGATCTTTATGAACTCATCAAGCTTTTCAAGAATCTTCTTCTCGTCTGGGATCTTAAACCCCAATAGCTTCTGCTTCAAATACAGTTGGTTTGCAAGAGATTTCCCAAGATAAATCGAATCCAACTTCTTCCAAATTGCAGCGGCGGTTTGTTCCTTGTATACCTCTCTTAGTGCCTTGTCTCCTAAGCACAAAATCAGAGCGCTTCGAGCCTTCTTGCATATCTCAGCCCTCTTCTGAGCAGCTTCAGAGGTTGAATCACTTGGCGGATCACGCAATGCATCTTCAAGATTGTTCTGAATCAGGAAGGCCTCCATCTGAACTTTCCACAGATTGTAATCGCCTCTCCCATTGAACTTTGCTACATCTAATCGGATCGAAGTCATCTTGCCGTGGGTGGATTCCCACAGACGGCGCCAAACTGATAGGAATTATCTCTGAACAATGCAGCAACAACCAGAAACTCTCGTGCATGCAAACTCAGCCCAAGAACACAACTCCCATGCAAGAAATGAGTTTAAACGTAAAAAGAAACGAGACAGCAAGATTTTTACGTGGTTCAGTGATGAATCACCTACATCCACGGCCGTAAGGCATAAGAATCACTAGCAATCACTCAATTCGAAGTCAGATTACAAAACCCCTAACTTCTAGGGTTTATCGCATGAAAATAAAAGAAATCACGACTCTATCTCTCTTAAAACTAAACCAAAACGAAAATGATTCTAATTGCTGAGTAGTCGCCCTTATATATGCAGCAAAAGCCCTCAACTAATTACTAAAACCGATCGCGCAAATTCTGCAATTTCGGATTTAACTAACTAGGGTTCTAACAGACTAACTAAACCTAATTAACTGACCTAACTACCCTAAACCGCATTTACTGTTCAGCTCCGGTTTGGCACGCAACTGACCGGCTCCGGCAACTTTGACTCCGGTTCCTGAGTCCACGTGTCACTTGAGCAATTTCCCCTCACAAACTCAATTAGGGGACAAGTTTAATTTTTTTTATGAAGATAATGTTCTTATTTTAATGAATTCTAATAAAAATAAGTGTTAAAAATGGTAATTTTATGAAATATATTTCAAAATCATTGTAAGACTTTCAAATTATATATTTAACAAATCATGTGAACAATGTATTTTATGTGCAATATAATTCACTAGACTAATAAATCAAATATGAAGTAATCGTTTCTTTTTCACATAAATTATTCACTTTAACAATCTTTAGAAAAACTATTTATTTTTTTCTGATGGAATTTTCTAATCAAGTAATTATTATCTTAAAAATAAAATATAATTGAATATATCTTTGATAGATATTTTTATAATATTATTGTTCTTCTTAATACCTTTTGTTAAGATATGGTGAACTAAAAAACCTTAAAAAAGTAACAAAAATCACATTTCATACCTGTGATTTTGATGTAAAATCGTATGATGCTGGCGACTTTACTCCTTTCATTAAAGTCTCACCATTTATCATACTTTTTTTTTTTTTTTCACAATACTTATTTAAATTAGCTGATTTGATAACTCCTAAGTCCTAACATAACATAACATGACATGAATTATAGAGATAAATATCATGGAAAGACGGAATTGCCCCTCTGATTGTCCAGCTGGCTGAGTCAGAGAGCGAGCCGTAAGCTAAGCCGCATTCATAAAGAAGCTTACGCGGCATCACGCAATCGCAGTAATCTGGTTTTGCACGCCGTAAAAACTCTATTATCGGCGCGCGAGCCAAGTATCACATGTTCTCTCTCTCCCTCTCTCTATAAAACCCATCGCCTTTTGCCATTCCCCATAATTATTTGTTGGTGGTCGTGTTCTCTGCTTGAAACTTAAGCACGATCGAAAATGGTGAGTCTTCTCTCTGTTTTTTTTTTTTTCCTCCAGATTTGCTCTTGCATTGTTTTTGAATATTCTGTTTATTCTATGTTTCGAATGATTACTTCATTATATTTTTGCTTATATAATTTCGTTTACCTTGAAGTAATTTTGTGTGATAAGCTGTTTATTCTATTGTACCAATTTGAACTGATCTGTGATTGGTCTGAATTTCTCTAGATGTTGCTCTTTGGAATTGTTTTTCCTGTATTAAGGTCGAAAACCTGTGACTTCGATTCATTTGTTTCTTCCATTTTTATTTTTTTTTGTAATTTTAGAATAATTAAGCTGAAGCCGTGATACCTGATATTTGATTGATCGAACATTAGTGGTTATCCATTATTTTACTGAATTTGAAGATTATTCATCTGGTTTCTGAAGTTCCTCCTGAGTTCATGTGATATCTAAACATCTTCCAATATGTTTAGCAATTGGATTAGCTAATTATTTGAGTATTCATGAAGAATTTTCATCTTTTCTTTTCACGTGAGTGGATAAATCTTTTGGTGTTATAGGAATGTATAAGGTAATCTAATTTGGCTCATTTGTTACCATCATGGAGTGATATAATACAAAGTAGGCAGCGAAAGGTTTACCCGATTTTATTCCCAAGCACGTGTAAACTTAGGGTTCTCATTCCGAAGTATTTATGATTCTTTATTTTACTTCCTTTATCATTTGCTTTTGAGGTAGATTTCGTGAACTATCATGTTATTTCTTTGATTTTCATGTTTTCATCTTAATTCTTCATTATCATATCCTGCTTGATGAACTTTTCGAATTTGTTATTTCAATAACATTCTTGTGATCCCTTTTGTAGGCAAATGCAGCATCTGGGATGGCCGTGCACGATGACTGCAAGTTGAGATTCTTGGAATTGAAGGCAAAAAGGACTCATCGGTTCATTGTCTTCAAGATAGAGGAGAAACAGAAGCAGGTTGTTGTCGAAAAAGTTGGCGAGCCAACCCAAACATACGAGGACTTCAGTGCTAGTCTTCCTGTTGATGAATGCCGCTACTGTGTCTATGATTTCGACTTTGTAACTGCGGAGAATTGCCAGAAAAGCAAGATCTTCTTCATTGCTTGGTATCATCACCATTTCAAAGCTATTATCTTCACTTAACATTGAATTAACGCCATTTCCACATTGATTGAACGTTGTTTTTTTGATTGTCATTGCGATATAAGGTCCCCTGATAGCTCAAGGATCAGAAGCAAGATGATTTATGCTAGCTCGAAGGACAGATTCAAGAGGGAGTTGGATGGAATCCAAGTCGAACTACAAGCAACCGATCCAACAGAAATGGACCTTGATGTTATCAGGAGTCGGGTTTACTAAGTGCATGGGATGGTAAACTCGGGTATAAGTAGTTAGCAAGTACTTTATATACTGTTACTAATAATTTGAATTATGTGTGTTTGCTCTATGTTTTTCTGGTGTTTCGATTGTAGTTTAATATCTACAAGCTGATATGATATGTAACGACGTTCTGGGAGGGTTAAAGCTCTTAGCCTCTTTTGATATAATATGGATAAATTTGAGCCCTGTTTTTGTTTTGGATTCAAACTAAACATTGTTTGCCTTTACAGTGTTCTTTCATTCAAGTCTTACCAGAAATGTATAAGTGTTCTTTATTTTGAAATTTGTGATTACAATGAGCTTTAGATAGTCAGATTATATCGAGGGTAAAGTATCATCTGAACTATGACAATTTTTGCACTTTACCACCCATTGGTAACTTTTTTTTGTCTGAACTTTAAATTTGAGGGGTGTTTTGGTCATTTTCTGTAAGTTGTATAGGTCATGTGTTGGAATTTTGTATTAAATTGCAACAAAAAAAAGTTTCGGTACAAATGTGCAAAAAGTGTTAATATGGGGGGCAAAATGAAATTAATCGTTTTATATGCTGAATATTGCCTTTGCGTTGTGGGCGAACTATCTGAGTCCTATATTGAATTCTCAATCGCTATCAGAATATTATATAATCATACAAATAAATATCAAAGGTCATTTCTATGGATCCAATCCATCTATAGTGCTATTTTATTATTTTATTTAAAAATGCAAAAAATTATTTACTATCATATATATGGATATATACATGAATAATCAAATGCTCATTGTGGTAAGACAAAATAAATTTTGTTACCAAAATTCTTCTCATGTCTCAATTTCGATAAAATATATATTAATTAGTAATCTTAGAATAATGTGCTTAAAAACATTTGCAAGAGCTTATCACAAATTCTAGCTGTTTTTTACTTTTTTTTTTTTTTTTTTTGTATAATCAATTTTGAGGATTATGACATTTTTGTAAACAAATACACATTTTTTGAAAAAAAAAATAGTAATAATTTGGAAAATTCCAACACTTCATTTTTTTACTTGGCTTATATTTCCAAACACTAGTAGTTTTTGTTTAAAAGTAATTTCGCAACAATTATCTGATCCAATCACTTCTCCAAGAACACAATTTCTTGCAAATAACTAAAACAAATAATAATCAACTAAGAGGGATCATATTATAATTCCAAATTAGTATAAAACTGGATCATAATAAGATAAGATAACTGTCTTAAAACATGAACTTTCATCAAAAATATATTTTTAACATGATTTTTGGCTATTAATAAATTTAATACTACTTTTGACAAATTTCGGGCATTTCAAAATCTTCAAATTTTTGGAAATTTTGAAGAAAACACTCACTACATATATTAAGCACATATTAATTAATCTAGAAACACAAATTTCTCATGTTAAAAGATATCTTGAAAGATATTAATTAGTTAAAAATGCATGTAACATTGAAAATGATGTTAAATTTATTACATAGCAAAAAAATCATATGAAATTATATTAATCTTTTTAGAAAATTCGTGATTTTTACCACAACTATCTTAAAAAAAAGATATTGAACATCTGCTTATCCTTATTATTATACTATAAAAGCGTTTAATTAATATTAATTTTCAGAAGTTGTAACCCATCTTCCTATTCATAAGGAGTTAATGATGTATCTTCTGCATTCACCATCCCTTCTCCACCATAACCAACTCAACTACTTCAAAATATTTCTCCACATTTTTGCCCATTTTAATTTCCCAAACACCACCGTTCGATCCATGCTTTTCGTGTTATCAAATGAGTTCTAGGTTCTCAAACTCGTTATCTGAATCGCTCCCTTATCTTGCGTGTCCTCTGATGCTCTACGCCGCCGCGTGGACGGCCATCTTAACGGCAACGGTGGCGGTGGCCTCATTCCTGCCGGAGTGGGCTTTCGTTTCGGCCATCAGCCCATATTCTCCCTTATCTCAGAGGTGCCATAAACCGGGCTCCGTCAGGTTGCCGTTAGACATTCCGTCGGAGGGTTTCTGCCTCTCTACCCGGCTTTTCAAGCGGTCCAGTATAGATATGATCGTGCCACCGCTTTTCGCTGCCGTCATTGTCGCCGGCTCGACTTGCGCCGTTAAAGCTTTGGGGCTGTGGGAGGCTGACGATGACCAACGGCCGTCATGAAACATGGTTAGCGCTAATTATTAATTATTTTACCCTTCATAGACGGCGTCGTTTAGCATTCCAGACGAATTTCATTCGTTCTTGTAGAGATCAATAAGAGAGATTACATTGATTATTTTCTAGTGTTTAACTTAAAACCCACATGAAATCCCTTTGCTGGTTATTTAGAATTTCATATTTGATTTCATCAATGTATGTAATGATAATATGCAAAAATGAAATACAAGATGGAAAAACATCAAAGAAAATAGAATAGCAACGTGCATAATGAGGCATTTGTTGAACTTGTTAATGAGAAATCATTGAAATTCTATCGAATTTGAATGTTTCTCAGCTGCATTAACTAAATTGTAGCTGAAATCCCAGAGTCTCTTTGCTAGATCTTTGTCGCTTGCAAATTTACTCGGCTTGTACTCGTTGCAGTCAACGTAGTACTTCCCCGATACACCTTCTAAGCCAGGGTGAAGTGCAACGTAGCAAGTTGTGGCTGCCCCCTGAAAATCAAGAGCAAAACTTTTATGTATGATGACCTTATCTGTGATCATCATAGCAATTGAAAGGCTAAATTTTCTTGTTTTTTGTTCTGTTTTTGTCTAATATCATGTTGAAAGAATGTCACCTGAGGAATATTCTTCCATAGAATATAAGTGGCCCACTTCAACATTTCTGCAGAAATAAATAAATAATTTTGATCAGTTGCAATAAAACAAGAATCAGAGAAGAAAAGCCCTTGCCAATGTTTTGGATCTGGATTCTGTATTGTGCTGAAATATGGAACTAGTTGCTGCTATATTCTAGATTATAGTACTACTTACTCGTAAAAAACCCGGAATATTTGAATAGATTTGTGCTTATCAGGCCTGGATGCACTGAGTTTACAGTAATATTCACTCCCTCATCCTGAAAACACACACAATTAGTTATGACAGTCACTTAGGTTCTTCTTACAGAGTACTACGTCTTTTGGAGATAGAAGAGCTCCACATAATGAGTACCTGCAGGTGACGAGAGAGCTCGTTTGCATGCAATAAGTTGGCTAATTTGGACTGTCCATATGCTTTCTTGTCATCGTAACTGTGCCAGTAATGTTATAAGTAAATACCGATTGATCGTAGAATATAGAAGACTGCTTGATAAGTTACCTGTTTTTATCATTAATATGTTCAAATACAATCCCTTCTGGGTAAGTGTAGAGATGTGCTACCGATGTTATATTGATGATTCTACCCTCGACACCCATAGACTTTGCTGTATCTTTCATCTTGTCTAGGAGTAGGTTAGTCAAGTAGAAGTGGCCTGGCCATGTAAGAGAAGGAAATGAAGGAAAAATCACTCTGTTTAGGGGATTTATGTACAAGAATTTCAAGAAAACGTATTCCCATGTTTTGTGTTTATTATACCTAGATGATTTGTAGCAAATTGCATCTCAATCCCATCTTCAGAGAGCTGATAAGGACAAAACATGACACCAGCATTGTTTCTGAAACAAAACAGTGCATTCTTAGTGAGATTAAGACAGGTAAATACGCAATTTAGGACCAAGAGATTGAGTTAGGAAAAGCTGGATATGTTACATTAAGATGTTGAGAGGAAGGTTAAGAGCAATGAAGCTATCAGCAAAGGCCTTGACTGATTTAAGAGAAGAAAGATCGAGTTTGAGAACATCAACTCGTGCACTTTTGTTCTCGTTAAGAATCATCTGCTTTGCTTCATTTGCAGCTTCGATATTTCTTGCTGCAATGATAACATGCGCATTTCTTAGCGCCAGTACTCTGGCTGTCTCCAATCCGATCCCACTTGCACCACCTAGAAAGAAAGAGTTAATATAGTTTCAAAATTATTAACAAATGTTCAAAAAATAGCATTCATGATGTCTATTGGGTCGGCCCCTTAGATAATGATGCCTCATTTTTTAGTAACAATTCCTCAAACGATTCTCATCATCATTGGTATCAAAGAATTTCAACTAAGAATCCCCTACCACAATTTCGGGCCGATTCCTCCGGTCCTGATTTAGACTGGTTTGAAATGGGCCCGTGGCTAGGCCTAGTTTAGATGGATTTATTTCATATAGAGAGAAGGGCAATTGCAGCTTTCAGTCAACCCGTTCTAAATTTGTTAATTAAGACAGTAGTTTTAGGTATGTTGGCCATTGATGTGTAAATTAATCAGTCTATGTGTCCCCATCTTTGATTATTAAATGCTATAACTTGATTATGTGCTATTTGTCCCCATTACTTATACATCATAAAAACTCATATGAAATGTTCTCACGGATGTGATTCGGTGAGATGGAATCTCATTACCCACAAACCAAATAAATTCTCACAAACTCATAAGTCTTGGATCCATCAACTACAAAATTTCCTTTAAAAAACCAGGCCAAAATGTGGATAACCATGTGTCATTAATGCTGAGAACAACCAACAAACTATGTGGCGTTGAAAGAGCCGCACTAGCAACTAATAAGGAGCCAACAATAGAGAGAGACATTATGGGTTATGTTATTAAAGGTAAGGGAATAAATGGCACAACAAGAACATCATGAATTATGTATAAAAATTGATGCTTTTGTTCTTACACTCTTTTGTACTAAAAGTCTCGTACCAATGTTTTCACATGTTTAGACTGGGATCTAGCGCTTCGGAAGAGTATCGAATTTGTAGGGTTTTACATATATGAAATATGAAAAGAGAAACTAGTAGGTTTGAATGGTGGATTCCTAAAAGACTAAATTACATTGCGTGAAGTGTGAAGCAGAGAATATATAAGGAATCAAAAACACAAATATGGAGCAAAATCAACAGGAAATGATGATAAAATACCTGTAATAATACAAGTGAGATTGGTAGCATGAATGCCCTTAGTAACCTGTTGAGCTGTTGAAGCTGATCCAAATCCACTCGGCCCTGCTATTCCTGTTATCAATCTCAACATGATTGAGAGAGTTGAAAAGAGGGAGTATAATATATGTAGGTTTGGAATTGGTGTAATAATAGTTGGTGAATTAATGCTGAATATAACTTCAACCTACTTTTTTCTACACACATGCCTTCTTAATATTATTTGTCGGGAATCTTTAATTCCCAGGTCTCGCCATTCGCTAAATCATATATAATTTATATCCAATTTTGTATTATATTATGTACTTTTGTATTATTTAGGTTAATTCATTGTCGAGTCAATATGGCTATTGGCTACCCCATCACCAATAAAGAGTGTTCCCATATTGATCAGTTGATGCACAGTCAATACAAGTCAATAATCAATCAACGTATAAGTAATTGTTTCTTGAAATAAAAAACTTATATTCTTCAAGTATCACAATCTAATCATAGCTATAGAATTATGATTTGTGACGGATATTGAATCATACTTTGTGTTGGTAGGATCCACCCACATTTTAGTAATGTTATTAATTTTGTCTTATAATTTGACTAGATTAAAAATTACAAGGGTTTATAGCTATATATTATCGTTATTTTATATAATCATCACGTGAAACGTGCACTTTATATGCGTTACAAATGAAATGTTATCATGAATAAATTCCATGACATGTTATCATGATAATAAGAACCAAATAGAATAGTTAAGGGTTAGAAATTTTTTGTATGAGAGAGAGAGAACCTTTACCTTGTCAACCAGAGAAGTGCTGGTGGAGGCGCAACCCTTTTCCGGCATAAATATTACGAGCGCCACCTTCACCGCCGGGTGCTCCGCATTCTTCCGCCCAACTCCAACACCTCCTCGTCATCGGACCCACCGGAAAAAACCAAACAAGCATTCTGCACAGCCATCTTCCCCCACCGCCGTATCCCCGATCCACCAGCACTGCCACCGTGCACGGCGCCTCCTTCATAAGCCTCTCATTCACCCCTCTCCACGCATGGCTCACACTCTCCGCCACCTCCTCCTCCTCCTCTCTCCACTCCTTGTGAAACGGCACCACTATCATCGCCACCGTCTTCTCCTCCGCCACGTGGCATATATCCTCATGCATAGTCGCCAGCGATGATATGGCCATCGCCGGCCAGACACTGACGCACCCCAGCTGGCTGTATGCTTGAAATGCGGCGGCGACTCGGTCAGTCAACTGGGGGCGGCGGCCGAGGCGGTTGATGAGAGGGAGTCCGTTTTTTTGGAGACGTTGGGCCATTACTATGGAGGAGGATCGGTCGGTGAGTTCAACCAGGTGCATGACGTATAGTTTGAGGTGTGAGGAAGCGAGTTGACTCAATGAGGTTGAGGAGAGATGGGATGTTGGTGGGGTGGACGCAGGCCAGGACGCGGAGCTCGTCGGAGATGGAGCGGTGGGCGGAGGCGGCGGTGGAGGAGACGCGGCCGGGTTTGTAGATGGGTATGACAGCTGGAGTTGGGAGGAAGGTGGTAAAGAGTGCCATTAGAACTAATATTGCAAAAGCCTCATTATTTAGAACCTTCAATAAGTGGAAATAATCAAATTATCACACATAAAATAAATTACTTAAATATAATGATATATGAACAATGAATATTTATTTTGTGGGAAATACATTTCACATATATACATTCCACATTAGTTAGATATTTTATTTAATTTGGTTCAATAAACTTAAGAAATAAATTTGAGCATGTTTTTTGTTGAAGTCAGAAAATACTGTTTACTCTAACTCGATTAGAAAAGAAATATATAAAGAAAACTCAAACTATTCGAACGCTAATGTTGTTAACCTGGAGTAAAACTCAATATAAAAAAAATTATAATAAATATTGTAGTTGCAACCGCTAGATATAAATATTTTGATGGTAATTAGAAAAATAAAATCATTAAGTAAATATATAGTTAATAAGTTACGCTCACAAACATAAGTTCAATACATATAATAAAAGTTGAGGATAATTTCAATTTTGGATTCATAGGTAAGATATTTTTCATTTTTTAACAATCAAATATTCATTTTTTAATTTTGGTTCTTTATATTTTAATTTTTTTTTAATTTCAATTTGTTAAAATTTTCAAAATTATTGATATGGTCATTAGATATTTTGATGTGGTTGTCGGAAAAACTGATATGACAATTAAACTCCAACAACCACATCAATAATTTAGAAAATTTCTAACAAAAAAAAAAAAAAACTCAAACTGAAAAAATTAAAATAAAAAATGAAAATTAAAAAATAGATACTTGATTATAAAAAATAAAAAAAATATCTTATATATATGATAAAAATTGAAATTAACCCTAAAAGTTATTTACAATTGTATAATAAGTTTTGCAATTAAAATCTTATGAACTTTTTTTTTTTCACTCTTTGGATATGATTTGATATTTCCTTTTTGATTAAAAAAAGAAAAAAAAAACAAAGGATAATAGTAATAATAATATAACAAATAAAAGAATTAATTATTAGCAAAATTACCTTCTTCTCCATGCCGATATTGAGAACAATCAAGTCCACCAATCCTTTGGTATTCATCAACACTCCAAGCGTAATCGACTCCGTTGCCGGAATCATACACACCATCGCCACCGATAAAATTTCCGATGATTTTTCCGGCACTCACCGCCGAGATTACGAGTGTTGGTACAAGAACACAATCAACAGATCACTTAACAACTAGGATAAACTTGATCTTCAAGAATACAATGCACAACCTCAAGAATTATAGAAACTAATCACAAAGCAAAGAAAACAGCACGCTCAAATCTTTACGTGTTCAGCAGTGCCTACATCCATGGGACGATAAAGGGGAGGGATCTTTTATTACGTAAAAACAATAAACACTCACAATTACAAGAGAAATCTAAGAGTATGAACCCTACTTTTCATGAACTCACCACTCTGAAAACTATCAGAACTAATCTCACTCTTAAGCTAATAATCAACCTATATATATAGGTGAGAATACAACTGAAATCAACAAGACATAACAAGAAATGCATTTAGTACGTAAGATCAAAACCGCATCCCTTGATCTGCAAAATTGAAGCCTGAAGCCCCCGATTTTGAAGCTGTGGAACTTAACTGAAATACCTGTCAATAAGTCATGCCACGTCAGCTGCGATTTTATAAGTGGAATAGCACTTTATCCTTTATTCCTTTCTTTACTAATTATGGCACTCTTATTTCATACTCAGCAAATGAACTATGCAGTAGCAAGCCAATTATAACAAATCTCCGTCTTTGGCTTAACTGCTGCATTTCATTAACTAAGCTAAATTGTACTTTCAAGTAATCTTATCACATTTTCCTACTATAAACCACATAGCTCCATACACAATCTGAATTTTGCAGCAGGAATGGACTTTGTGAAAGCATCAACAGGATTTAACTCAGTTGCAATCTTGCTTACTGATATGGTTTTCTTTTCCACCTCATCCCTGATGAAATACAACCTGATGTCTATGTGTTTGATTCTTTCATGATAACCTTGATGCTTGGACAAATGAATAACACTATTATTATCACAGTTTATATCAACATAACTCTGATGTATACCAAATTCACTTAGTATTCCCTTGAGCCATATTGCTTCTTTTACTGCATCTGTGAGTGCAATGAACTCTGTCTCTGTTGTTGAAAGAGCAACCACTGACTGTTGGGAGGTCTTCCAACTTACTGTAGTACCAAACATAGTAAACATGTAACCAGTCAAGGACTTTCTAGTATCAATATTAGCTGCATAATCAGCATCCACATATCACACTATATGTGTTATGTTTTCAGGAGCCTTTTTGAACCTTAAGCCATACTCTACTGTGCCATTCAAGTATCTCATCACTGACTTTACAGTCTCCCAATGAGCAGCACCTGGATCAGCCATATACCTACTTATAAGACTCATGGAGTATGCAAGGTCAGGTCTGCAACAGACCATTCCATATATTAAACTGCCCACAGCATTTGAGTAAGGTACATTCTTCATCTTATCAGCTTCCTCCTGAGTTTTTGGACATTGATCTTTGGACAACTTGATGTGTTGTCCAACTGGGATAACACAACTCTTTGTTTGGTTCATCTGAAACTTTATCAGAACTTTCTTCAAGTATGCAGCCTGATCTAAGAATACTTTATCAGCATCATCTCTGAAACTAATGTCCATTCCCAACATCCTTTTAGCTATTCCTAGATCCTTCATGTCAAATTCAGTTTTAAGAAGCTCCTTAACTTTCAACAAACCATGTAAAGATGAACTGGTAATCAGCATATCATCCACATAGAGAAGTAGAAAAGTGTGAGAGTTTTCTTCATGCTTAAAGTAGAAACAACTATCATATTGACTCCTCATGAACTTGATCCTTTGCATAAACTCATCAAATCTTAGATACCACTGCCTAGGACTCTGTTTCAACCCATACAATGACTTCTTTAACAGACAAACTTTTCCTTCATTACCTTCCACATGTAAGCCTTCTGGAATTGACATATAAATGCTTTCTTCCAACTCACCATGTAAAAAAATGCAGTAATAACATCCATTTGATGCAACACTAGGCTAAACTGAGCAACCATAGCCAACAACATTCTTATGGAACAATGTTTAACTACTGGGGAAAAAATTTCAGAGTAGTCAATACCTTCTTTTTGAGTAAAGCCCTTTGCCACTAACCTGGCTTTATACCTGATTTTGTTCTCATTTGCTGCTTCAACTTTCTTTTTGAATATCCATTTACATCCTACTAACTTGTGCTTCTTTGGCTTTTCTACTATCTTCCAAGTGTGGTTTCTTTCCAAGGAGCACAACTCTTCATTAATTGTAGCCAGCACAACTCTCCTTCAGTTTGCAGCTTACAGTCTCCTGATAAGTCATTGGTTCCTGATTGTCTAGTTGCTGAGTTGTGAACAAAGTAAAATATATGTTATCAGCAAAACCAAATCTATTAAGTGGTTTTACCTGCCTTCTTGATCTGTCCCTAACCAGCTGGTAGTCAGCAAGACTTCCATGCTCTTCTTCATGATCATCATCATTTGCTTCATCTGGATCTGCATCGGTTTCTGAAGTTGGATCTTTATCATCATGAAACTCCACCTCAAGCTCAGTACTTGTACCAGCTTCATCTACTTTGAGAGGCATCTTTGATTCATCAAATATCACATCTTTGCAGATAATGCATTTTTGTTTATCCTTTTCAAAATACCACAGCTTGAAACCTTTCACCTCTTTAGGATAACCAAGGAATACACACTTGAGTGCTCTAGGCTCGTCTGATGTGAGCAAGTGCTAGGCATCCAAAAACTCTCAAGCCACTGTAATCTGATGGGGAACCATGCCATATTTCCTCAAGAGTCTTGAAGTTAATAGCTGAAGAAGGGCTTCTATTGATTAAGTGAACTGCTGTTGTTACTGCCTCACCCCAAAAGCTTTTAGGCAGGCTTGAACTAATCAACATGCACCTTACCTTGTTTAAAATTGTCTGGTTCATCCTCTCAGCAAGGCCATTTTGCTGAGGGGTGCCAGGTACAGTTTTGTGCCTCACAATTCCTTTTTCCCTGCAGAAATGGTTGAATGTTTCTGAGGTGAATTCAAGCCCATTATCAGACCTAAGATACTTGACTTTCTTTCCTGTAACATTCTCAACCTCAGTCAACCATGTTTTGAAGAAATCAAAAGCTTCATCTTTAGTCTTCAAGATATACACCCAAACCTTTCTAGTGTAGTCATCAATGAGGGATAGAAAATAACTTCCTCCATTTCTGGTCTTGGTCCTTGCAGGGCCCCAAAGGAGCTTTTGTAGTGTGTAGACCAACCTTGAAGCTCTGCTTCTTTGCCTTGCTAAAAAAAATTTTCTTTGCTAATTCATGCAGCCCTCTCTCACTGATGTGACCCAATCTCTTATGCCAAAGTAGTGTCTTATCCATCTCTTGCACTGAGTTTGACTGTGGTAATGTTTTGCCATCTAAGAAATACAACTCATTCATTTTGTTGCCTATCATGACAGCCTTACCACCTTTAGACACTGTTAGGCAACCAGCTTTACTTTGGAATGAGTAACCTTGTGAATCAAGCATTCCAAGTGAGATTAAATTTCTCTTAAGGTCTGGGATGTATCTTATTTGTGATAGTATCCTTACCACTCCATCATGCATCAAGAGTCCCACTGAACCTATTCCCTTCACTCTACAAGACTTATCATTTCCTAACAGCACTGAACCAAGATCTTGCAGCTCCAATTCCTTGAACCATTCCTTTCTTGGGCTCATATGAAAGGAGCACCCGGAGTCAAGTATCCACTCAGTAGAAACCTGATCTGAAGTGATGGATAGGACTTCAGCAGAATCATAATCTGAAGAAAGTGCAGACACCTCAACAGTTGGATTAGCCTGATTTTGTTGAGGCTTATTCTGATTTTTCTTATACTGCTTGTACTTGATGCAGTCCTTCTTATGATGATCTGGTTTATGGCAGTGGAAACAGGTGTTATTAGCTACATCTTCTGTGGGATTAGAAGTTTCCTTGTCACTCTTCTTTGGTGGAACCTTTTGATCTTACTTCTGAAACCTTTTCTTGAACTGCTGTTGCTTGATAGCCAAACCCTCTCCAACAAGCTCCTTCTTCACTTCATTGGATCTTGACAACTCCTTAGACTTTAGAGCAATTATTACTTCATCTAAAGTGATAGAGTCCTGTCTTCCATAGAGTATAGTGTCAGTAAAATTTTCCATGGTCTTGGGCAATGAACTCAACAACATAAGGGCTTTATCTTCTTCGGTTAACTTTACCCCTATGTTTTCAAGATCATCTAAAATCTTGAGGAATTCTCCCAATTGGCTAGTAATTGATTTGCTGTCCACCATCCTGTAAGCATACAGTTTCTTCTTCATATAGAGCTGGTTAACTAGAGTCTTGACCATGTAAAGGCTTTTAAGTTTCTCCCAAATACCTTGTGCTGAATCTTCTTTTGAGACTTCTCTCAAAACCTTGTTCCCAAGACTTAATATAAGAGTGCTATGCGTCTTTTCCATAACCAATTGCTTTTCTTCTTGTTTCATGGACTCAAGAAACCCAGCCATTCCCTTCAGGACCGCAGCTAAACCTTGCTGCACAAGTAGAGCTCTAATCTTCAATCTCCAAAGGCCGAAGTCTCCATCACCATTGAACTTTTCTACATCAAACCTAGTTGCAGCCATTCTTGCGTCTCTAAGCCTCCGATTCCCACAGACGGCTCCACTTGTTTTTGCAAGAACACAATCAACAGATCACTTAACAACTAGGATAAACTTGATCTTCAAGAATACAATGCACAACCTCAAGAATTATGGAAACTAATCACAAAGCAAAGAAAACAGCACGCTCAGATCTTTACGTGTTCGGCAGGGTCTACATCCATGGGGCGACAAAGGGGAGGGATCTTTTATTACGTAAAAACAAGAAACACTCACAATTACAAGAGAAATCTAAGAGTATGAACCCTACTTTTCATGAACTCACTTCACTCTGAAAACTATCAGAACTAATCTCACTCTTAAGCTAATAATCAACCTATATATATAGGTGAGAATACAATTGAAATCAACAAGACATAACAAGAAATGCATCTGGTACGTAGGATCAAAACCGCATCCCTTGATCTGCAAAACTGAAGCCTGAAGCCCCCGATTTTGAAGCTGTGGAACTTAACTGAAATACCTGTCAATAAGTCATGCCACGTCAGCTGCGATTTTATAAGTGGAATAGCACTTTATTCTTTATTCCTTTCTTTACTAATTATGGCACTCTTATTTCATACTCAGCAAATGAACTATGCAGTAGCAAGCCAATTATAACAACGAGCGCCAACAGCCCCACGCCTCTCTCCCTTTTATTTTCGCAACGTCGGTTTTCAGCCCACTCGAAGCGAAATATACAGCGGCAGCAACAATCCCGATATGAAATCTTCGAATCTCTCCATTAATTTGCCTATAAATTATTCCCCTTTTGGAATCGTCAATCTGAAGATGAACGTCGCCAAGGGTTACGAAGATGTAGGTGTCGTGCTGCTGCGGCGAACACCGCCACTCAGGGGCGGAGCTCATGGAGTTATGTGTGGGCTTTAGCCCCAAAATTTATTTAAAAATTTAATTTTCTATGTATAATTTTTTAATTTTTTTGATTTTAAGTGTTAAAATATACATTTTATGATAATTTAGCCTCTAATGTCAACGAGCCTCCTCAACATAAGTTGTCTAGCTCTGTCACTACCTCCGCTCCACCCACTTCATTGTCGGCTTGATCACCACGACAAAAACTGTGCCCGATAGGAGAATCCATATGAAAATCAACGGGCTTTTCCTCCGCCCCTGGCCGCGGGAAAATAATGGCCTTTTATTAAATTATTACGAGCGGAATCTTTAATATATTATTATTTAACTAAAAGTATTTTTTTTAAAGTAAAAAAAAAAAAAAAAAGTCAAATAGTAATGCTATACGTAAAATATTGGTAAAAGGCCATATAAGTGATTTGCATGTCTCACCTTGTGAAAGATTTGGGCTTACAACCTCTAAAATTTCCAAAAAACATCAAACTTGTTTAATGCATATAATTTATCCTACCTTTCTGTAATCACTTTCTTAAATTTATCTTCGAGTTTGTGAATTTCGAATTATGAGTTGATAATTATACGAATGAAACTAGAACTTTAAGATGATGTTACGAAAAATTGAAACTCATATTATTATAATAGAACATAATTTGAGAAAAATTTTGAGTAATAGCGGTGGTTCCACTTGCACCTCATATTGGACAAGTAAGATCCAAGCAGCGACGAGCGGTGAGGAGTTTAAGCTCCGGCAGCACACGTGCCGAAACCGGAAAAGAGCAACTCCCATGAACACCACGTACTGTGCAATCCAATGCACTTCCAGAACACTAACGCTACTCCCACGCCCAGCGTGAACGTCACCGGTGACTGCTATGGCGGAGGAAGAAGAGCAGCCCGATGCTGGCTATTGATTTCAGAATCGGAGTGCTCCATTTCGGGAATATTCTCCGCATGCATTCCTCGTTCCGACCAAATGTTGACGGTCCCAGTAGAATCCCACCCTGACAAAATTCAACAAACACAAAAACTACCTTAAATTTCATGAGAGAGAGGACAGAGAGGAGAGAGAACGTACGAAGGACTTTGGGTTGGCGAAGAGAAAGGCGATTAATCGGGAAAGGAGGAGGATTAATAAGGCTGTCTGAATAATGAGCAATGGAAAGGCGTAGTCTAAAGGGTTGTCACCTTGCCATGCTTCATCTCATGATGTCTTAATTGAGGTTATGTTTACTGCCATGTTTGGATCAACAACAATGTTGAGTACTACTTGAGCTCATCAATTGCCACCTAGCTTCTTTATTTCTGGGATTACTCTGAGGATGTATTTATAGTATACTATAAGAATTTTTTCCTTTTCAAGTTTCTGCCAAAATGGGTGTCCACTTGTACAACTATATGACACGAAGATATAAAATGAGAACCAAATCAACAATTCTAACCAAATAGTTTGAAATCAACAATTCATGTGCGATTTGAGCCCAATTAAATTATGCACTAAATTTTTTAATTTTCAAAAGTTAAATGATAAAATTATCAGCTCGAAATGTTAATGGCCGAAATTGCCATACCCGATAAATTACTAAATAAAATGGATAACAAACTCTAAAAAATATTATGAGAGTGTTGAATTTTATATAAATATCTATCTAAACACCATTAGTACCGGCTGGAATTTAAAAGTCTTATTCAATTAAATCCGTTCATCCAAATTAACCTTAAATTTCTATTCAAATCACAAAATGAATCTTAATTGAGCACATTAATATATATTCACGTGTTAAAAATCTAATAAATCTATTAATTTCACTTTTTATATAATGAGAAAATATAATCATTATACATCATCGATGGATTATATCCACAGTGAGTATTTTAGCATTTTCCTTCCGTTCACAAAAAAAAAAACAAATAAATATTCAGGTTTGTTGGAGATTTTCAAAAGGATTAAACAGTTTTTGAAAAATCAATTACACCCATCAATTTCCTATTACTTTACATAAAAATGGACTACATATTTGGAACATTAATTTAAATAGGAAAATAAGTCATTATGATGGAGAAATTAATTTAAAATGGAAGCCTACATCACATCATAGTATTGATGCGGCTCACAAATCTGATCTTGATCAATGGGGTTTAAATCTCTTCAAAATGATTAGCTCGTACTTTATGGTTATTAATTTTTTTTTTTTTTTTTTTGTTGATATAATGGTATATATGGAAGGAATACAAAATACGATTGTTGGTTGGGACCACAACTGATGGAGATTAAAATATGTAATAAATCTCATACGCCAACGTAATAATCTATTTTTTAAAATTAAGATATTACTTAATATTTATTATGTTAAATTCCGGGAAATATTCGTTATGTTAAATTAGTGTCATAGATATGAAATGATTATCACTGAAATTTTAAGTTTGGAATATTGTATAATATATGGGTTCTCTTTATTATTTCATAAACGACTAATTTATAAAATTAAAAAAAATTGTTTTTCTTTCAAACTATCATTTCTTTTCACATTTTGTAGAATCAACAAACTGTAATTATATGGTTTTGGTCTTTTTGTAAACTTTTTGGCTCTGACGAACTCAAAAGGTTAGCCCTAGATTTTTTGGTGGGTGAGATACTTTAGTCTTTTTTTTCCTTTCTAATTCAAAGGAATCTAGTGATAGTTAAATAAGTATTTAATTTGTTTGTTTGGAATCAAGATTCTTGGCTCAGGTTTCATTACTTCAATATTTTCTTCATTTTCCTAGTAGCTTAGTGGCATGAATAACTAAAAACTCACAAAGCAACTTAGTATGAGACAAGAAAATTATAGTTTGGTTGTGAATCGATCTAATTTATAATCTTAATATATGATACGATTTCATAAGAATTTTATTATTATATCTATATAAGTGGTTCGTATATTATGACAAAGAGCTTGAATCATCATAACGAAGTTTTGCTTCTCCAAGTTCTTAATGTCTGTCAGGATTGTGTTTCAAACTAGTTTGGTTTAATTTGTTTAATATATTAAGGTTACTCAGTAGATAAGTCTTATGAATTTTTGAAAGTATTTGAAGTTATTCGAAAAAATATATAATATTAAATAATAATGAAAAGAAAGAAAGAAAATTTCATCAATTTGTAATAATACAAATTGGGCTTACACCACCATGTATGATTATCAAGTTCACTAAGCACAATATATGTACCTATTGGCTAATTGATCTTAAATTGCTGCAAGCCAATTAGAAACCTCCACGTTCATAAAAATAAGCAAGATAGTGCCTGCAAGAAGAAATAAATGTGTCGATTGCAATTTATGCGTCAAAGAAACTATACTATTTGAGCACTAATTTCCCTTGTCATTTTCAAGATTTCCAACAAACATTATTGTTTTTCAAGAGTTTAATTGTCATTTTAAATCTGTGCTTGATAAAAGAATAGGAATTTAGATTACCCACTTTGTAATTGATCAAGTGATACCAGTCATTGGTTTAAATGGTTAGATCCGAACTACATAAATGTTGGTCCCAAGTGGTGTCCGAGGTTCAGGGGGGGTGAATGAACCTTGATCGATTTTTCAGAATTTTTAAAACAACCGTTCTGCACTGCAAGTTACTTGAGCTTGCAGCGATAGATGGTTACTGCTTGCAGCGCTAGAATGCAGTGCTGCATGCTGTAACCTGGAGTTTTGTACGCAGCGGAAATAAACTTTTAAACACAAGGCTGTTTTTCTCAAGAATGCTTCTTTCAAACGTTTTATGATGAGAGATAGATAGATATGCAGAAAATAAGCACAGATAAGAAAAGCAATAAAAACACTTATGGCTTATAGTGGTTCGAAGGTGGTGTAATCCTTCTACGTCCACTCTACTGCTCCTCGAGCAGGAACTTTGTTAAGCAAAGCAAGATTGATTTACAGGACTCTCCTAACAATCTATCAACTTTACAAAGCAACCCACCTACTGAAGTCCAGCGTACACACAGCAACTGCAAACTTCAAAGGCTAACCCACACAGGGTTCTACACTCCCACACAGGGAAGCTGCCTAACACTTAGACAACTAAAACAAACAGCAAGGATCTCTCCTATCAACTGCTTGACACCACTAAAACAACCTAAGCACACAGCAACAAGGTTAAAAGGATAAAAAGGTTTTCTTCAACTTGTGCTTCGAAGTGAGCTTCTGAATCCGTAGGGAAACTTTCAGCTTGAACTTGCTTCACTTCGATAGGTTGAGTGACTGAAATTGATCGTAGACTTTGAATATTTGGATCTTGTAAGCTTTGTGAATTTAGCGTAAAATGTTTCAGTTTTTCAGTAACAGTAACCAGCTTCAGTGCTCCTCGACCTCTATTTATACTTGTAGGAGAAGATGTCCGTTGAAGGAGACATCCCTCTTTTGAATTTTGAAATAGCCTGGCCAAAGTATGGCTCGCATTTAATGCGACTTGACTTTTCCTTTCGAAGCATTTAATGCGGCAGTTGCGGCTCGCAGTTTTCTGCAGCGCGTCAGTCCAGATGACATCTTCTCATTGGCTCCGTGTCTGTTACTTTGACTTTTCTTTGAACGGCTCTATTATTCTTGCTTGAATCTCCGTTCCTCGTACTGCATTTATCCTTCCTAGGATTTGCAGGATACTTCGTCTTGTAGTTGGCGCTGTATTACTTAACTGACCTGTAAGTCTGCGCTGTATCCTTGGTCCTTGTGCAGCTGGTGCATTCTTTCAGTGCTGCTGTATTTTAAACCTGATTGCAGTATCATCTGGCAGTGCTGCTGTAACTTTGTTCTAGCAGTACTCCTGTATCCTTTTCTTGCAGCGATGCTGCACGCCGTTCTTCCTTGCTTTGCTGTATCCTGCCTTCATGCAGCGATACTGTATCCTGCCTTCTTGCAGCGATATCTTCCTTTAAAGCTTAGATGCAGTTTTATCCTCTTTTAACCTCCATTTCAATGTTTGACACAAGACTCAATTCTAGTCTATTTATTCACTTAAACACTGTGAAAATGGGGTACTCAAAGCTTCCTATTACATGATTGGTTTGTCTCATCAAAATCTAAACAATGAAATCCCAACAATAAATCACTTAATTAGTTAATTCTAATTAATTATGTTGGATGTAATTTCCTTCAAACAAACAATTGATATTTTTACATGCATGATAATTCGTTCTGCACTTATAGCAACTTTACCTTTAACTTTTTGGATGCTACATTAAAAATTGAGTGTTTAATTTCATCAATTTTGTAAAAGATGCAGTACTGTTTCATTCCATCAATTAACTTTCAACTTAAAATATATAGAAACAGATCGATTTAATATTATTTATAATGATGAGAAACAAATTAAACTGTAGATTATGGACTTGATCTTTTATTGCAGAGTTCTCAATAATATTTACTTTATACACTTTTGAATATTTTTGTGAGAATATATTGATATAGTTGTCATGTTATTGTCCCATTAACAAGTGTTATGAAAGGTATGGTATATATACTGAGAATATAATAATAATTAAAAATTAACATAGCTGCAACTTATTCTTAAAATCATAAGCTTTTTTTTTTTAAAGGAAAATAAACATGGTAAGTTCTAAAACAGTATCAACCTAACACGCATGATCACTAGTGCATCACCAATATAATTGCTTTGTTTAAGAATCATAGTAAGATAATAATTCCTATTTTAATTAAGCATGCAATGTTTAAAGCTAAAAATATAGTTAATTTTTTCCAATTGTAATTTAAACATAAGTTAATTTGTTTACAATATTCTTCTCCTTTGTTTAGTCAACAAGAAAACAAACTATAACCATGTGGCACCCTGCATGTGGTGCATGAATTTTTAAATAATTTTTCTTAGCCACCATTAATTAAGCCAAAACCTTTCATAAATTATTTTGAAGCAAAAGTTGCATTAATGGAATGATTGGGTCTCAAATCTAATTAAATATGAATAAAGTAATCAAAAAGGTTGTAAATACTTTATTTGGATGATTAAGTGGATATTCAACTCACCAAAATGATTAAATTAAAAAGAAAGTATACTATTAGTATCGACTCTAAACTATTTAAGAATGAATGAGATATGTATTAGTTAATGACATTCTCCAATTAACTTGATTCTGTGTTTTAGTTTATATAATTTTTTCTTAGTCATTTCACCAAATATAAATTAGGGTGAAGTCCAAAACTACTCATTTTTCATAATGTAAGAAACTTTTTTATCTCATTTTTATGAAAATAATTTTTGAACTTATTTTTTAAAGGTATTTTGCTAAATACATTTCAATACTATCTCTTAACTATATTTAAATTTTAATTACTAAATGAAATTCAAATACACTATTTGAATACAAAATTTAATATTTTAAAAAATATAAAATTCTATAACCCAAAATTTTAAAAAGTTGAAAATTCATTCCCCCTCTCAAACCCAAGCTCCATCGAAACTCAATTTCCACCACTTCAATATTAATGACGGAAGAAAATCCTAGGGCAGAACTTGAATTTTATTGATGAATTTGAAGATGTTTTGTGTGGTAATGGTTAAATTTGAGATGAGAATGAGATTACAGGGAGATAGGAGAAACTGAGATGAGAATGAGATTAGGGAGATGGGAGAAATGACGGTGATTCTTGTCGAAGATGACAAAAGAGTGGTAAATGTCAGATTTGCATTGACAAATCTAGATATTGGAGTGGAGATAGTGGAAGCGCGACGTCGTTCGCACTCGGAGATGAAAGCATCGGAATAAATTAAGAAGTTTGGAGAAGGTGAATGAGAGTTGATTTGCACAATGGTTTTCTTGGATTTTTTGATTTTGTATATAATTATCATCATAATCATGTATGTATATGCACGAGTAGGAGAAAATCATTAAAATCATGAGTTATTTAATATTCTCATATATGTACACGATATGTATATTATTGTTTGTACATGATAAATCGTGTACACAATATGTATACAACTTGTACACGATGACTCATGTACACAATGATTATGATATGTACACGATATGTTTCTTAATATGTGTACATGATTATATTATGTACACCATATATATTTTACAACGTGAACACGATTACACGATATGTATTTTACAACGTGTATACGATAATTATAATCTAAGTTATAATCGTGTACACGAATAATCCAAGTTATAATCGTGTACACGTTATGAATCATGTACATGATAACTACATACAATCACATAAAAATTGTGTACACGAGATAATCGTATACTTCATAAAATATACTCGTGTACAAAAAAAAATTCCCAAATGGATTTGGTTGAAACGCAATATTCAAATCTTAGATGATAGAGAGTTTTGAATTTTAAATGATTTTTCCCAAATAAAGAGTTTTGGTTGAAGTGCGGTTTTCAAATCTTAAAAAAAAAAAAAATTCCCAGATGAACATATCTTCACCAAATAAACAAATTTTTAGATAATTTTTCCCAAATAGAGGGTTTTGATTGAAGTACGGTGTTCAGATTTTCAAAATATTTTTTTCCAGATAAACATATTTTCACCGGATAAACAAATTTTTGAAATTTTTTTCCTAAATAAACAGATATTTAAAAAAAATTATATGTTGTGTTTGAAGAGTAATTGTTAGAGACTTATCTATTAAAGACATTTGTGGAAAAATTGGATATAAAATATAATATAATATATTTAAATTTAAATTTTAACTACATAGATATGAAATACATTGTAGATGAAGTTGAGAGCAAATTGAACTTTTTTTTATCAAAATTGGGTAAAAAAAATTATTTCCATAAAAAATGAGTAGAAAAATTACTTACCTTATAAAATGGGGTAATGAGAGGTATTTACACTATAAATTAACCAACTACACAAATTATATATTTATAGATGTATGGATATATATTTAGCATTTCACTAAATATTACAGATCAACTATAAAATCTAGTGTCAAGAGCTTAATTTTCCTTGGTTTAATTAATTTTCTTTCTTTTCTTTTGAATTTTTTTAAATGGGGGAACAATGATATGGTTTCGATATTCACATTTCATTTCATAAAAACTTACATAATACATATAGCATATCATGTAGCGATGGTCGACGTATATCTAAATAATTCAAGACATAATTTAAAAGCGTAGCATCATATATAAAGTTA
This sequence comes from Scutellaria barbata, assembly GCA_028654395.1. NCBI lineage: Eukaryota > Viridiplantae > Streptophyta > Magnoliopsida > Lamiales > Lamiaceae > Scutellaria > Scutellaria barbata. The sequence goes on from CM053644.1 coordinate 1,504,017, forward strand.
ATTTATCAGAAAAAATAAGTTATCATCAATTTTGCTTCTTATCCAAACTGGGTAAGTATACATTCTTTCTCGTAATTTTAGAACCGATGCTTTTCGAACAATAATTTATACTCTTGCCCAAACTCACCTCTCTCTCTCTCTCCATCTATCAAAAAATTAACTAAAAAAATAAAGTAGCAATTTGAAATACCATTAGTTTCTACTAAACAGCATGTGAAGAAAAACTCAGTGCGATGCTTGCATATGCATATGGAATTTAATGTATTTTAGTGTGCATCTTTCACTTATATATATATATATATATATATATATAAAGCTACGGTAATATAATTAAAATGCACAACTAACATAATTAAAATATATGATTATATAACTAAAAGATATCAAACATATTAATATTTGTCTAAAAAATGTAAACGGATGAAAATCATAACATAAAAAATATGAATAACTAAAAAATATATATATTTTTTCAAACAATGCAGAAAATAAATTAAATTTATGGCTCCCTCTTTAAAGCATGTGGGCTCCTTACCAACATGTAGAGTATCGGATTGATCTGAATTGAGTTACACAAGAATTTTTGTATTTAGAGAAAGATATTTTTTTAGGCCAACACACTGTCTAGTGAGTGAAATTATTAATTCTTCACTAAAATTCTTAGGGTATGTTTGTTTCGGGATTATGTAGGATTGGGGAAATCCGATTTTAAAATCTTAGGATTTGATAATAAAGGTGAATAGTTAAAATTTGTGTTTGTTATGAAATTTTATAGGTAGGATTATTACTGTATATGTCAAATCAATACTAGAAAAAGTATGTATGTGTAATATTATATTGTTAGTTGATGTGTAATAGATTTTAGGTATAAGTTAATTATAGTGTTTTTTTTAAATAAAATAGATTTTTGATGGATTTGATAATTCTTGATCAAATCTTCTAAACAAATATGGATTTGGGATTTTAAAATCTCAAATTCGATGGTGTGAAACTCAAAACAAACATACCCTTAATGATTAATAAATTGAATACTAATTTTATTTTTGTTATATATTTTGCGCTAGGATATGTACATGGCCTTGATGAGATTGATTGAATATAGTAAAATCGAATTTATTGTTTGCACATTGAGTAATTTGATTTATATTTATGTTTAAATTGATCGATTGAATTTCAGATACTGAGTGTTCCATATTGTTGTTTGAATCGAATGATTGGTATAAATATTTAATTAAAATATCTGAAACACCCTCACGAACCAACAAACTCCACTCTAAAAGTTATTCTCGTAGTCAAAGTACAAGGCCAAAAAGGTCTTTTTAACCCAAATTCCATGATTCCCAGGGTGTACCGTATACAAGGATTCCATATTCTCTTTACCCAAACAACAGCTAACGGGTGACGTGGTCTTTGCATTTATCTCCTCAAATATTATTTTGGGCCTTTTCTTAAAAAGTCTTACTGCAAACAGATACGTCGGAGAATTAAAAAGTAGGCCCATATGAAGGCCCAATATAGTATTGGGCTTTCTTTGATAGTGAAATTTAGAACGACTAAGTCCATATGCAAGAAAATGGCTTGAATTATTTTTATTTTAATATTTTTAATACAAAAAAGGCTGGGAAGATGTAAATTAATCTTTAAAAAGTACATTAGTCCCACCTTTCTGTATATTTCATAAATCTCCTTACAATTTTTTTATTCCAGACTTTTCTTTAATCAAGCATACCCTAATTGAGAAATAAATTATAATACACAATAAACAAGAATTACAATAATTGACTTCAAAAATAATACTCACAATAAATAAACAAATATATTATTAATTAATTAAGCGAATGTAACCAATTTTTTTCTTAAAAAATAAAATTATTTTGTCACCAATCATATATAGTAATCAAGCATCCACTTTATCTTCTTAAATGATCCTCGGAAAATTTATTTGAACATAAACACTTATTCAATTTGAATACTTTAAGAAATTACTGCCTCCGTTCCATAAATAAACACATTTTATATTTTATACAGGCTAAAAGAAACACATTTAATTTATTTGAGAAAGTTATTTTAATCCACAAACTTCATATTATATCCTTATTTATGTATATTAATGGTTAAATAAAAAGCCACCAACATTTAGAAAGTGATTATTACAACAAACATTAATTAAGCGTATTTTAGACAAATCATACCCCTACTAATAAAGAAAGTGTCTATAATTTGAGACAATAAAATAGGAATATCTATCTTTGTGGAGGAGGGAATAGTTGTTTACATAAAACTATAGTAATATTTAAGAATGACAAATAGTATTGAGTAATTGATTAATAAGAATAAATAAGAGTACTTTAGATGGAAAAATAAAGGGAGTCCCCTTTCTCTCTTAAAAATACATAATTTTGCACTATAAGCTGAGTAATGTCTCACATTTGAGTCTCCACACCCTCAATAGTAACTAAAAAAGAAAAAAACATAATTTTGCATTATTAAGACAGAAAATCCAAAGGTCATTAAAGTAGAAAACAGACAACTCAGTGTTGTGGCAAATACAACAATCAGAAGCATGCTACACTACAACATGTGCATAAAAACAACAGAAACGTCAAATATAAAGTTTAATTTACATCCCATCCAATGCAACAATAATATTCTCTCTCAATAAAAACTCCAAAACTCAAGAATTCTGATTGCTACTACTCTTCCCAACCCAACATGTGATTCTCAGAAACCCCACCATCAAATCATGTGAGCTTGATGATCAATGCAGTTTCTGTTCAAGAAAAACGAGCCTTCGGGGCCAGGCCGGGCCGGGCCCACCACACACGCGAAAGTCTTCTCATTCACACGGCATTACCAAATGGATTCCGAATCAATCATTTCAAACAGGCTTCAACGAACAATCTAGGACACTTGTATTGACATGGCTACTGTTATTCTCGAGGTAATGAATATGGAATTCAAACGGAATCGAGCCCTAAAGCCATGGCTTTGACTTTGAGGGATTTCAAGAAACAAATTGCTTCATCGATAACAACAACTGCGTCTTTGCCGTTGGCATTAGGAATTATGCTTTGCAGAATGCTTACTGTTTCGTGTATCTTCTCTCTCCTCGATCTTTCTCTGCCATTGCCAGAGCTCGATTCTGCATCACTTTCCAATGAAAGCTTACGCCTTTTGGTTGGCAATGAAAAGCTATCAACTTCTTCACCTGATTCTTCGACCAATCTTGGTATGATGCCATTGTCAGTCATTGTACTAGGTGAATGGCCGGTGCTCGTCTCATCGTCCTCTGAATAATCACTATCGTCATCAGAGCATAGAAGAGCATCCAGTTCTTCGGTATTTTCATGCATCTCGTCCTCCGTACCATAATCTTCAACATTTTCTTTGTTCAAACTCAAATGGTCGATAAAACCCCTCTGCTCTTTTAAATTAAGAGCCGTGGGAGGAGGATTTGGGACACGAGAAGCTCCAAACTGCACGGAATCATGAGCCCCAGAAGTGTACAACAAGGTTGTCTTATCACCAGACTGATCGAATACAAGAAACCTCTTCTGAGCACCGATTGTGGGGCCCTTTTGTTGTCTGAAGTCGAATATGCTCGTGGGAGACTTCTCTTTGGGTGCGGAGTCCAAAACAGGAGCATAGGCCTGATCGAAATGAGGCTTAAAGTGCAAACCAGATATGGGAAACAATGGAAAATTTATCGATGTGAAACCTTCAATGGTCTGAGGATTCCTATGAAAATGCGGCTCAGTATTCAGATAGCCGTTGTCGAAGGGAAATCCCAATGGATTTGGATCATCAAATTGAAAGTAGTTTTCCATTTCACACAGCAATGACCTGAAAGTAATAAGACAGTGAGTAAATTGAATGTCAAAAAAAGGAGCAAAAACGACATGCCAGTTTAACATACCTAAGAATTACCGATTGCTTTGTCAAATTTTTGAGTGTAAACAGAAATAACAAATAAACCCAGCTTAACTTGAACGCGCGGAAAAGAAATCAATCTACGTTACAGGTTTAAGTAGATGGCGAAAATACTCAGCCTGAAATATACACAAAGAAATCATTGTTAACATTTCTTGAACACATTAGAAAACGAGCATCTAATCAAATGTTGCCTAGCTGACCTGGCAATCTTGTAAGGGTTGAAAGCATGCTATAACTCTAACTATAATGGTGGCACTCCCTGCAATTCCACTCTCGTGTTTCAATGCCCGAAATCTTGTCTGACTAGCTGCTTGGCACACCATAACTACTTCTCCCAAATCCTTTTGCCCGATTTCACACCAAACTTGGAATTCCAAAGGAAAGCGATAAACTGATCCAAAATTCTTGATTCTTCAAGGCGAAGATTAGAAACAATCAACGAAGTCGAGGGTTCAGAAGATAGACTTCAGATTTAGCTAATCCAGCGTACATAGCATGGAATGATGACAATGCGAGTAGATCCCATGGATATAAGATTCTATTCAATAACTGATAAGGGTGTTTGGGAAATAAACGGAACTACGGATTCTGTTATCTGAATTGAAATCGGTTTTATAGAATCACACGACAGTACAAGTTCAAAGAGACGACTTTGCGAAAAACGTCAATGGACGGACTATACCACCGCATGCTGTTCTTGAATTCAATCGATTTGCCACTTTTTACTGACTCTCGAAACCCCTGTTGGAGTTAAAGGAAAAGGCGGCATTCAAAAAGAAATCAACAAAATCAGAGAATAATCACAGAATACAGATTAGATCAACATTCTATTTGGCATCAAAGACAGCTCCTTTCTAAGTTTTTGAACATTGTAAATTGTGATTCTAAATTTCTAATATTTTGTGTTTCTAGTCAAGGACAATGAAATTTGATTAACATTTATATTGATAAGTTGCAGATAATGTAGTGGTAATACTCAAACTCATAACTTAAGAAGACCCCTCAAGCAATTAATCAAGTCTATTTTCTGATATATTAACAAACAAAAAACTTAAATTTAGCTCTATACTTAAATTCCATCTCCTTCTTTGATTGAATACAAATGTTAAGCAATGTTAAAGCTCTATTTTTTTCTTTATATTTTCCAAAATAAAAACAATAGATTTCAAACAAAGAGATCTAAGAAAATAAGAGCACTTCTTTTTTTTTAGGGAAATTCAAGCCAACAGATCTAATGAAAAGCAGCACAAATTCTCAAACCCAAAAAAACAAAATTAGCAAAAAATTCAGCATTAAATTGTACGAAATAACAATTCATATCAACATGAAACAATGAAAAAAAAGGGCAAAACAAGATCACTTACAGTTTGTCCCTGCAAAAAGCACAGCAAAATCAAGAAGCCCAGATGAAGAAGCAGAAATCTTTCTAGAGAGAGAGTGTTAGAGAGAGTTGAGAGGGATGAGTGCACGGTGGGTGAGAAGAAGCTTAAACAAGTGCTATATAGACACACAAATTTAGGGTAAATGAAATGAATTTAGATTTACAGTGTTTTTGTAATAGAGAATTCGTAATTATGCAAATCCATTTCAATTTCATGAATTAATGTGCCAAACGTGTGAACAATCATGCAGTGGTTGGCTTTGTGTGCGTGCGTGAGGCCTCTCTGTAACTTTGGTGGACCCGCGGGGGTGGTGGTATGATTCCTCCAATTGTTTGATGTGATAATTAACCATAATTAAAGCATATAATTTCTTCTTTTGGATTTTTTCTTTGCCAATTAAGAGTAATTAGTTTTTGTTATTTAATTGTGGGTGTTTTTCTTTTGAGTGGGTCTCACCGTCTCACGGAATCGGGTTGGATAGAACATAATAATTAGGTAATACTTTTATGTGTATTAAAGAATATTTTTCTATATTTCAGGTAATACTTTGTATTATATTATGTAGTTTATGTACAAAATATAAAAGTATTACATGATATATAGAAAAGTATTACATAATATACGCAAAAATATTACATAATTTCTTATGTTCGATCCGACCCGACTCACAACATGGGATTCGTGAAACGATTTCACTCAAAACTTTGCCTTTTTTATAACTCAATTTCAGCCTTCATTCGACTCAGCAGACTATTACAATCTGATCTTTTTTAAATTGTTGCGTTTGAATAATCTTTTGAGAGTAATTATGAGTAAGCTTTATTTTGATGGATAATACATTTTGAGTTACAAGTTACAATAAGAGTATTCATGTATATTTATATTTTTTTGTGTTTTTATCCTTTTGGTTTCAGTAATTTAACATGTTTCATAATCTCCCACTTTAATATGATATTATTTGTTTTAGGTATAGCTTATAAAATAACATGAGCTATGAGCAAATATAAACATTTTTTTTATTTCTCTAAAATATCTCTTAATTAACTGATGTAGACTCTTGATTGACACTCAAATGTATACTCCTGTTATTTTACCCATCGTTGGCACATTAATATATGTCTACGGTTGATGTGTCAAAAATTTAATAAACTTGTTAATTTCACTTTTTATATAATAAGAAGATGAAATCATTAAATTATCGATGGACATATTAAAAGTTGTTCATGGTGGGTAGGGTAGCATTTTTCCCCAAATATATTCATCACTATTTAGGATAGATGCATATGACTTTCCTAAAATATTTTTCTTGTCAATTTATATATATGCATATGACACATAGAAAAGTTATGTATACTATTTAGATATTATTTAAATTAATGTGGAATTTTAATTAAGCTCAAATGTGTTTAATGTTCCATTATCACATATCATCAATGTTTTTCTTCTTCTTTACCAAATCATGATTAGAGAGGTATTGGATGTAAAAAAATCATGTCCTAAATAGCTCTTTTTATTTTTCCCCATATACACACACCATGTGTCTCACACTCTTCGTATAAATTACTAATCCAAAAAAAAAAAACAAAAAAAAAAAGTGAGTCTTTAACTTATTACAAACTTATTTTCCAAAACTAGATAACTTGATAAATAGATAATAATGATAATAATAATAATAACAAACATTTATAAAGATCACCAACAATAAAAAACGAACCAAAATGTTTGATACTTGATTCAAATTCAATTCTAAATTTTATTTGAACATAATAATAAGAGAACGACATTTTGGTCGATGAAATTTGAAAATCATCTTGAGTTTTATTTGACTATAAAAAATCCATCAAGTATTTTTGAACTCAATATATTTTTACATTTTCTTATATTCAAACTCGATTCAATAATGACATGTTTGCTCGAATATTTGAACCTCCACCTCCCGAAAAGTAAAAATAGAAAGGAAAGAATGAAAATCATTTACCATATACGCAATTAAATTGAACAATCTAGAGCAATAATACAAATGCAGAAAGGGGAATGAGGGTGTTTGGCATCCTATGCTTCATATGAAGACCAAATGATCTATTCTTGACCATTCAAACCATTAATCATAAAATCACAAATTAAAAGGATAAAAAAATTGTGGCCCCCATTTAGCTTTTTTCTTTATTGTTTTTCCTTTTCTTTTTCATAGTTTGAACAGATTAAATGAAGGAACATATATCATATATGGTCCAGTTTCCAGGCTAGTTTCAAAGCTATTCAGAGTATCTTCTTTAAATCCATCAATGTATCTCACCTTTTTAAGACTCTCTCTCAATATTTGGAAAGGGAAAAATGGCCTACAATTACCACTTTTCATTGATGTGATTTATGGCCCTGTTTGAACCATCAAGAGAGTTATCAATTTGGTGTCCAAACAGATGACCACTTTATTATTTTTATAGATTCTTAAAAATCGAGCAAATCAATATACTTTCTAAAATTATGTAATATAGAGATTAGTTTTTACATATGATCTAAATTATCATTTGCGGGGATCCGAGATACATTGTATTAGAGCGATGTATAGAAATTCTTCCAACTTAATAGAGAAAAAAATATGATTACGCCTTATAAAAATTATCCGGTCAGAATTTACCGAGCAAGTTTTCGAACTCGAATTTTTGTGTTTTTCTTCGTTTTCACCTTTAATTTACTTATCTCTTATCCGATTTATTTGTTGTTTGACTCGATTCATTCCATATGAACTTGCACATCAACCATCCTAGTATAGAATCACTATCAATAAAAATCGATCATTATAGGTAGAAAATTCAGCAATCCATAAACAAACTTCATTGGTGCCTTTAACGAGAATTTGTGGCTATTATAAGTGAGTTTAGATATTTTATGAAATAAGTGTCTACAATTTTAGACACGTACACATAATATTCTCAATGACCCGATTTTGAGTTTTCATTAATTTTATTTAGGAAATTAATTATATTAATTAAAATATCATTGGTAAGATGACATCATTTATCAATCATTATGAAGTAAAAGAAAATCTAATAATAATAGTGGTGTAGACCATGGTTAGCTAAATTCAAGAACCTAATTTGATGTATTCACTTCCCTAATACAAATATTTAATGCTCCCATTTGGAGGAAGAACATATTCCCTTCCACTTGAATACATGTTTGGTTTCTTTCTCCATCTTTCTTCTACACTCATGAGATTCCCTATTATTTATTGCATTTCACTTTATGTTTTTCTATTTTAATATATATTGGGAAATTAGCTCAAATATATACAAGGTGTAACAAAAAATCGAATAAATATTATTTTTGGTTTTCAAGAATTATGATAATGGGGTAGGTATCAGTCGACAATGATAGTCAAATTTGAATTTTGACTACACTCCTATATAATACCCAAATAAGGTCACCAAATACCAAGTGACACATACACAAATAATTAAAAAAAAAAAAAACAATGTTTTCCCACAATTAGGTGATGATGTGGTGTAACACTATAGTGGAAATAGGGTTTTAAATAATTGTCACAAAAGGAAATAATAAAAAATTCAATAGAGTTAGTGAACGAAATGGGCCATCCATTAACTAAAGTTTGGAAAAGGAAAATTAAATAATAAATAAAATTTAAGAAATAGAAAGGACCAATGTTCAAGAAATAAAATAATTGGAAGGACCATGATTTATCACCTGAAAGGAAATCTTTTGTACAGAGTAGAAGATCTTGGGGGCAGAAATTAGATTTATTATATTTGTGGAGGTCTAATAGTGTAAAGAATTGGGTAAAAGTTATAATATTGAGAAATTCACGCCTTGTTGTTTGGAGAGGAGGGAACAATACAATCAAGTTCAAAGTGTTGATAAAGTGCTCTCCATTTATGGATTTAAGAGAGGTTAATTATTTTAAACAAAAAGTTAAAGGGATTCCTCAAGGCATGTCTTATATATCTTCATATTATCTAAAACAATATTCTTTCTTTTCTTATATTTTATATTGCTATGAATGTGGTGTACACCAATATTATAATATGTGAACTGAAGTATTATCTTGGAATAAATTAATCGCTTATAATGTGTTCGATTGAATCCATCTTTGTAGGATAAATGTGTAGATCATATTGTAATTTTGAACATATAAAATTGACATGTTTATTTTTTATATAGAAATAAAAATATAAAAAATATATAAATCCTGAAAACGCTGAAAACATTAATTGAAATGAAACAAATTCTACGTCAAGATTAAACTTTGGTGGAATATTGTAAAGTATCGTAGAAGCCACCTCATGCGTAGCTTAGCCACCAAGAAGTTATGGCGTGACATTTTCTCTGTAATTATTGGCTCTAAATCTTTTTTTTGTTGGCGAATAAAAAATAAATTAAAGGAATATTCTAATCAACAACGTAGTTACAAAACTAAAACCGCTATTATCATTTTCATAATTTCAGTTTATTGTAATTATATATTTAAACAAGATTATGAATATTAAATCAGTCTTCGTTCAAGTCAAAATTTAACTTGTCCAAATGCACCCAACCCAACTTTAATTTATAATTGTTTATGGAAGTTCAATTCAAAAGATGATAGACAAAAAAAAAGTGGAGAAAATGGACTTTCACACATAAAGATATAATATTAAGTATTAGGGTTAATTACCGAGGGGCCTACAGTTAGGGGTGTGGAGTGACTTCTTCATCTCTCTAATCAAAAGTGTTGGTGTTAATGTTAATTTTGATTATATATATATATATATATATATATATATATGATATTTTCATTTTTTTTATAATTAAGTATTTTTTTTTCAATTTCGATTATTTATATTTTAATTTTTTAAAATTTTAGTCGAAATTTTCAAAATTATTAATATGATAATTGGAAATTCTGATGTGGCAGTCCAATTCTTGCGATGATGTTAGCAATTTTGAAAATTTCGACTAAAATTGAAGTAAAATTTAAAAAATAAAAATAAAAAAATCAAAATTGAAAAACGAATACTTAATTTTTTTTAAATTAAAATTATTTTATATACATGATCAATATTAAAATTATCCCAAAGTATTACCACACAGAAAAAATGATGATGCCTTCATTGATTTAGATTCCAGTGGCTTCGCATGAAACAACGCCATTTCAATAATAAAAATATCAAAATAAATAATTTTATTATCACAAAAACTTTTATACAACTGGTGTACGGATTTAGGATTCGTACACCTGACCCAACCCGGCCTCCACGTGCCCTTCATGCGCTCGCACGCGCCCTCACGCCCTTGGGTGTATGCGCTCAAACCCACCAAAAATTCACTCAAGATGCTAGACCTTTATGTTATGTTAAGCATACCTTTATGTTATGTTAGTCATACCTTTAAGGCCTTTTATATTATATTAAGCATATCTTTATACAAGCCTTTTACATTATATTAAGCATACCTTTATATTATGTTAAGCATACCTTTATAATTTTATGTTATGTTAAGCATACCTTTAGGGTTATAATGTTATGTTAAACATACATTTATATTATATTAAACATACATTTATGTTATATTAGTCATACATTTTAATTATGTTAGTTATACCTTTATGTATTATATAAAAGTATGACTAATATTAATTAAAGGTATGCGTAATATTTAAATAAAGGTATATATGTACAAATTAGGGTTTTTTTGTGTTGAAATTATAATTTTTTCGTCAAAATTAGATTTTTTTGTCAAAATTAGGGTTTTTTTAAAAAGCTAAACTGTTACATAAAGGTAAGGTTAACATAATATAAAGGTATGCTTAACATAATATAAAGGTATGACTAACATAACATAAATGTCAGGATAAAAAAAAAAAAAAGGAAATGCACGGATCCGGGTCGGATTTAGCCCAACCCGACCCGCGTTGCATGGATCTAAAATTCATGCAACAGTTACACACAGATCCATGCAACAGTTACACACAAGTCTTACTCTTTTATTATATATATAGAAATCTGCTACCTTACTACTTTATACACCGTAGGTACATGTTATTATTGTCCACTGTTAATATGACAAAAATTCAATATAATCATTAAATTTAAATCACAATATATAGAGAGATGTGATCTTTATTCCTCAACAGTGATCATTTTTAAAATGTATTCGTGGTGGATAAAAAAAAAAAAAAAAAAATATATATATATATATATATATATATATATATATATATATATAATATGTATATTTAATATGTGCACGCACGCGTGGGGTGGGTGTTGGAGTGGTGGAAGCAAATGGGAAAATGAGTTGTTTGGCAAGAGAAGAAAAACATTAAAGGTGGGGTGGGGGCTTCATACTATGGAGCCATTTTGGTTGTGGATTCTCCAACAAAAACATCCACGCTTGGAAAGTTACTTAAACTATTACATAATTATTATATATAAAAATAAAACAAATAAATTTATTTAAATCCACAATGCATGCTTCACTAGAAAAACATTAATACCACCACTGCACCTTCTTCTGCTTTATTAAATTAATTAATAATTAATGTGTATTCTCAATTACCACAATTAAAGCACCGCAAAAAGTGCCATTTCATCCGCTGATTGGCTATTATTTTATTATTTAGAGACTAGTAATTATTATTATTACCATCCACTTTGTAACTTATTTTTAATGTCGTTGAATTATTGAGGAAACATTAAATTATTCTAAAGTATTACACTTACAACAAAACTTGTTTGATAAGTTCTTTGTGGAAACTCTGTACCGTGTGTTTGTCGAGTCGGGTCAATATGTGTTGACTTAGGTTAAAGTACGAGTTAACTCAAAACATGTGAAATAATTATTTTTATATATATCATATAATATTTTTATATATTTTAAGTAATGCACTTCGTATTTGTAATTAATTTGAAAATTTGTAATGTGATCAGTAACATTTTTATTCTAATTATATAATATAATACTTGTATGCATATTATGTAATGCTACGTAATAATTTCATGGTTTTGACAAGTAATACCATACCATTTAATATTTTTGAAAAATTATAATTTTGATAAGTAATATTATATTAATATATATACATGATAGAAAAATATTACATATTACAGGTTGATTCATGTGTTGACCTGACCTAGCTCATCGTCGCACACTGCAATAGTTACACCTAAAACTCGCTCAACTTGTTTACACACTATAAATCACATACCTACTCATCAATCCAAGATATGTCACTAACAATGCATTGTAAATCTAATATATTTAATTTAATAGTAAATGTGACAAAATGTGATATTTATGCATGAACACTAAACATATAAAGATTTTGTCGATGATTGGTAGATGAACATTTTTGACTTGAATTAAAACGAAAACGAATGAAGGCCGTCTCAAATTTTTTTTTCTTCTTCCCTTCTGATGAATTGAAAAAAATTCATAGTTAAATATTTCTTTATCAAGTTTATATAGTTTTGTATTGACATTCTAATTGAAGTGAATAAAGAATAAGTACACTTATTTCGCTGCTTACATTTATTTCAAATTTTCTTAATTGAATTTTGAAAATTATGTTTCACAATGTTGACTAATCAGTCACATTGAGCTTTGAAATTTAATCTCATTTAACATAAGCCAAGATAAAAAAAATTAATTCTTTCATACATCCTCTTTGCAAAGGCTTTTCAAGACATTGAGTTTATAAGCCCATTACTAAAGATACAGCACTCCTTATATTTTGTTGCAAATATTATTTATCTCATCCTCTAATGGGCCACAGACTAAACACTTATTCATTTTAGACATAAATAGACAAGCCCAACTAGATACATGCAGGCCCAAATTAAATTTCGATATATATTTGCTGGTAAGGTTAGTGGGCCAAAAAATCCCCATAAGCCTTTTTTTTTAATAGTTATATTTGGGAATGAGAACTCGAAAAATAAAAAAATCGAATTTAACTCAAGTAATGTTTTGATGTAGAAATAATAATTCTTTAAAATATATTATAACTAAAGAATTTTTGCTACAAATTTATACTTACATTGTGCAACAATTTGAAGCATAGTTTAAGGGAGTATTTGCACGAAAAAAGAAAAAAGAGCTGAATTTGATAAATGAAAACACTCTAAACAATTAAATAAAAGTCAAATACTCAAAAATATGTTTTTTTTTTTTTTTTCCCCTTTTTCCTTCGATTCTTACAAAGACTGCCTAAATATTTAGAGTATGTTAGGTTTGTATGTCGAATTGGTTAGATTAGTTGAGTTGTGGTGAGTTTGCATTATTTAAGTTAAATTGGGTTAATATTTTGATATGTTTTGTTTGAATGTTTAATGAGAAGTTTGATTTAATTTTGAATTTGATTTGAATGTTGTGATATCTATTAAGTTAGGTTTATATATTAAATTTATTAAACCCAAATAAACCAACAATTTTTAGTGAGTTTATTTAACCCAAATAAACTCACCACAAGACAATAAATGTCATTTTTGACCCTAACTTGAAAAAAACACGAATTTTCCAATTTTTAAAGCAAATACAGATTTATTCAAATTAATTAACCCTAACCAACCTAAACCCCAAACCAAACATGCCATTATAGGTTTGGAGAAAACAAATATTAATTTTGAGAAGATTATGCCAAATAAATTCTTAATTCATCAATGCTCTGTAAAAAAATATTTTAAACATCTCTAATTTAATCAATTATAAGCCTGAATTAATATATTAGAGAAATTAACAGTTCGTCAAAGCCACTTAAAATACATCGAAAAACCATGATCCGCGTCATCTATACATTTGACCATAGCCACCGTCGATCTAGTCATTATCAACGGTTCAGAACCCCCATCATTACATTGTCAGATCACTATCCTTAACCGTTGATTAAATTTTAAGATCCAACGGATGTAATCGATTTCTAGACCACGACGTCACCCTTAAATACCACACACACTTTATCCTAAGAAATCAATCAAAACTCTCTCTTCAACATCTCTTAAAATTTTGGTTAGCAGAAGTGAAAAATGTCGGGCCGTGGAAAAGGTGGCAAGGGATTGGGCAAGGGAGGAGCTAAACGACATCGTAAAGTGCTCCGAGATAACATTCAGGGGATCACCAAGCCGGCGATACGCCGTTTGGCTCGCAGAGGCGGCGTCAAGCGCATTAGCGGGCTAATCTATGAGGAAACTCGCGGTGTTTTGAAGATATTCCTCGAAAATGTCATCCGTGATGCTGTTACATACACGGAGCATGCTCGCCGGAAAACTGTGACGGCGATGGATGTTGTTTACGCTCTCAAAAGGCAGGGCCGTACTCTCTATGGATTTGGTGGTTGAGGTGTTTGTGATTAGATATTATAAATTAGGTAGGGATTTCGATTGAAAATGTCTTAGCTGAAGAATTAGGGTTTAGAATTTGGAAGTATGATTTGTGTTGGCTTACTGATGATGTACCTTGAAATGAAATGAAATTGATATATTTTCATTCAAATTGAGGTTATTACAGATCTTGGTTTTTTTTTTTTTTGGCAAATACTTGAGCTTGAATTGTGTTCATTCATTGGCATTTCTTGACAATATGTAACTTAAATGCTATGATGTTTTCGTCAATTTCTTAAGAACCTTCTGAATTTGAATTCTCTCTTATATTGCTTTTCAATTACATTTACGGATTTACATTACTCTGAATAATCTTTTACATGCTTGATCGATTTTCCCATTGATCTATTTCTTTTAAACATATCTCAATATCCCCTAATTCTTTCATCAAAGAGCCGATGCAAAACCTTGTTGCATTCAAACATTGAATCATTATTTCTCTGGTTTTCCCTTTACCTACAGTATTTGCCTGTGTAGACAACTCTACCTCTTTCAGTTCTGTGATAGAAATTGTTACTTTTTCTGTATTTTGTGATATCCCTGCTTCAAGGTCCCTGCAGTTCTCATTAGTGTGACCTTGAGAAGCTGCGTGGCATTTGGTTGAAATAGCCTCCTCTTGGTATTTCTGTGTAGAGGTTAGTGTTAATTGGAGTAGTTCCAATTCATTATATATCTGCTCTTGGAATTCCTTGCTTACATTTGTAGTGTCTGATAGCTCTGAGATTATTTCGAAATTGCTAATGATGAAGTGCAGCAAATTGCTTATGTTGGACAAAGTTTGGACCAGCTTTTCGTAGCAGGAAGTTCGAAAAGGCAAGTACCAGAAATCAGGCTCCAAATCTGCATCTGCGATGAACTTTTTGAGTTCACTGACAAGGGAATTGAGGTTTCTTTGCTTCTCTCTCAATTCAAGAAGATTTGGGACTATCTTGTTTTTCTGCAATGGGCAAATTCCTGTTTCTTTGATGCAATCTTGTATGGCTTGTATAGTTATTAACAATTGATTCTTGGCTAATGTGGCTGCTCTAACATGTTGCAGGAAAAGCTCCACCATTATGAAAGCTGACAAGCCGATGAAAACCTCTGTGAGTCGAATGATGGCAAATTCATTTGGATCCCCGTAATTCTTCCTACCCAGTATCAGTAGAGCTCCTATGGCTGCTGAGACTCCACCTGCGTGGCCGTAGGTTTTGCTATACCTTAGAAAGCTGGCAAAAATGATCCATGGAAGAAGGGCTAGGAGCCTTATTTCTTCGTAGTGAAAGAGAAAGCAGCATATCACCCCATATACTGATCCTATAGCTGATCCTTGTGCTCTGCTGTTTGATATTGTCAGGATTGCTTGCCTTTCGGTGACAAAGCTGGTGGCGATTTTGAGACCTGCCCAGCATCCATTCTCTCTGTCGAATATTAAACCGGATAGCACTGCAAGACCCAAAGACAGCGAACACTTAATCGCGAATTCCAGCTTTTCATAGCTGGTGAGTTTCTGAATCCATGTTTTGAATGTTCTGATGATGCTGAACTTTGTTTTTACGCGTTGGGTTTTGAGTTGTCTTGTGGCTGCAAAAGTGTCATTCAATAGCATATCTATGCAAGAGAAGAAGAAAAAGATATGTCCATGGTTGAGTCTTGTTGGCTCAAATGGTAATGAGGGTTTTTTCTTGAAGTCTCCAGTTTCTGGTTCTAACATTGAATAGGAAGGAGCAAAACAGCTAACTTGCTCGATTTTCTCTTTTAGCTGATTCGATATTTGCTGCATGAAATTGGAGAGCTGCTCTTCTTGAATTAGTTGAATAGGAAATGTAGGAGATGAAACAAGGGAATACTCTAATCCTCTCATCTCTTGTTCCATTCGTTCCAATCTCTCTCCCAAGACGACTCGTCTCCATGGTCTCTCCCACTGCATACCTTCCTGAAACATAAAGATCAATTCGTTCTTGAATAATTCATGGATAAAGGGAATGGTTGTGTATTATCTGGAGAAAGTAAATTACCTGTAAGATGGTGATGCTTTGCAGAAGCTTGGCTCCGGTTTCGGACAAGGGCTTGGCTAGTGAAAGAAGCTCCATCTTGGATTGATTGTCAATGGCGGTGAAAGCTCTAAGGTAAATGTCGATTCTCTGAGAAGCGTTGTCAGCATAAACTCGACATAGTTTTTGCGCCTGTTTGATTACACCACAACATTAGCAACGTATAGCCTTCGTTTCAAGAATTTAGAATTTGTCATTGCATAACCTAATGCTGTCTTCTTCAAACCATGTATATTTGTTTAAATGATTCCAGCCTAGTTTATACCTCCAATTCTGTATAATATTTTTTCATGTTATTCAATATTTTCTCTACTCCAGTTGTATAAATTTCTCTAGTATTTTCTCCAGTTGGTAAAGTATAAAAGTACCTACAAGATTTCAGATAACAAAATATTTATAATACACAAACACATCGTGATTCAAGTAATCTTACGTATGTTGATTCATGTTTGTTTGTTGTTGTATGAAATGTGGATCTATGTATTTAGTTATTTTATTATTCAAATAATTTGACTAATATAGTGTTTTAGTATCTAAAATGACTAATTATGACCACTCTCCTAACTTAAAATTAAACACGAACCACTATTGCAAATAGAGTAAATTTCATAATAAGACTTAATTTATAAATCAGTTCTCAATTTTAAATTTAGTTTTTAAAGTTTTTCAATAAGGGATTCAATTTAACATTTTTTTCCTCAATTTAAAATTTGAAATTTAGATTGAGCTTTCAATTCAACACAATTTATTTATTTATTTATATGTATAAATTTATTAATATTTTAATATGTATTTATGTTTTAAGTAAATTAAAACAAGTTACTATAATTTTGGAACGATGTTCATTAGACTTATATTAAATTTTGTTTTGAATTAAATAAATAAATTAAATTTTTATTAAAAAATTTTAAAATCTAGATTTAAAACTAAAAACTAATCTTTAAATTGGATTTTATTATGAAATTTATCCCTAAAAAATAGATAGTCAATAATTCACATCACATGACCCAATGAATAAGTTAAATATGAAAATGAAACCAAACATGCACAACAATAAATCTCATGCCATCATCAACTATAAGTTCCCTCTTAACTGGGAAACCTAGTCTTTCACATCCCTAGTAATGAAAAAACACACATACCAAACAAAAATACAATAAAACTTATAAACATTAATTTCATCGAATAAAACTTAATTACCTTATCACAAGCTAGGTCAGGGTATGGAAGCAACAAAGCCAAAAGAGAAGCCAGAACCCCCAATCCAGTACTCGCGGCCACACACAAAGGAACCATGAAACCCTCATTCGATCCATAATCACCACGAACAGCATTACTACCAATGATCACAATCTGCCCAAAAGCTATCCTCTTTGCATTCAAATGTGTGCTCTCCGGTAGCGCCACCACGAAAGCCGCAGCAGCCACCGCCACCGCTGCCATGCTGACCGGAAGCCCACCTGTGGGCTCAATGATCCAGTGCCCCAGCATGGCCAGTGGGACCACCTGCACCGTGCCACATAATGCATGCCAACAACCCTTCACTGTGTCACCAAGTGTGGCATTTGACACTATTACAACAGTTGTTAGGTACGAGAAAGCTGGGAATTTAATGTGGTCCGTGAAAGATTTCGGGCCGTAGACGGTGGCGCCGCCCACTATGGCGCACGCAAAGGCGGCCCTAAGGGCGGCGCTCACCCGCATGGACCATACTATTCTGGCTCGGTTCGCCACTGTCATTTGTCGGAAAATGTGTCGAAAATTGAGAGAGGCTGTGACGGTGAATGTGTTTGGAGAAGAGTGTCAAAATGGTGGCAAGAATTGAAAGATGCGTCCATGGGTATTTATTTCGGGAAAATGTTGAATTATTGAATTGAAGCATCTATTGGAATTAGACTGATGGGACATAATTAAGAATTTAAATTAAAATAGTTGACAGTTAACTAATTTTTGACAGTGGATTAGGAGAGACAGATTGACTATAATTATACATCTATGTTCCTAGATAATGTGACAAGTTGTTTTTTTTCTAAGATCTCATTTTGCTTAGTGTTTCTCTGTGCTGTCATTTTTCAAGGGGTATGGAGTTTAACTTTAAAGAATAATGACGTTTTTTTTTTAATGATGATGGAATAACTTTATAGGAATAATGTGATTATAAGGGAAAATCTTAATTTTAATCTTTTAATTTAGATATTGTCTATATGTGGATCGGAATTGTTGATGTGAATTCAAGAATTTCAGCATTCACATAAGAAAAAATATTTAGTTCCGAGCAAAATCGGATGAATATTGAAAAAAGTGATAGAGAACCAAGATTGAAATAATTAAATTTAATAATAAAAAAAATGAATAAAACCTACGCCACAAATCACAAAATTGCAAATTTCCTCGTAAGCTTTGAGCTTGAAGCAAGAAATGATAATAACATGACACAATTTGTGTCACACAAAAACCTCTTTGAAATTCATAAGGAACAAATATCATGTCCACCTGCAAAATTTCTTACTCCAGAATATAATTATTTTCTCATAAAGTAGCTGTATTGTAGTTTTCTTCAGATTGTAGCTTAATATTGATTTAAAAAATAAACAAACTTACGTTTTTTTTTCTTATTTTATGCTCGTATTTTTCTTTTCCTTTGACTTTAATTTTCTCCAGCTTTATTAGTGAAAGGTAAAATGAGCAAAAATAAAAGTATAGAAACCAATAGATTAGAAATAAATCATATAGAGTAAAAAAGATTAGAAATAAGGTATATAAAGTAAAAGCACAAAAAAAGGTGAAAAATATAGGAACCAAATTTTCCCTCTAGAAAAACGATAACAAACATAAAATGGAGAATTTAGGGCGCTCAAAATTCAATTTAAATGAAACCAAATACTTATACTAAACCTAATTCCTTTACGTCATTAGTACTTTATTTTTTGATACTTTCAATGCATTATTTTACACACCCATATAGATTTATAAATTTACATGATATCAATTCAGAAAAATCATATTGTTGTTTTTTAATTAGTCAAACATAAAGTTTGCAACTAGTTTATAAAAAACCATGTGATGATAATATGCACATTTATTAGTGATACTAATTTAAAAAAGCTGTTCTCAACTAATTAATTGAGCTTTAGGGAACGCAATACAATTAGGTAGAAACAATTATTTTAGTAAGTGCACTTAACATGATCGTGTGATGCTGATAACACTAATTTGGTAAACATAAATCTGGTCCCATGCACCAACGCCCATTAAAATCCACTTGTACATAATTAATTTAGATATCATTAAATTGTCAAACAACTAGGGTTGTTTATAATATATACTCTTTATTTTTCTTTTATTTCACGATTGTGCGACGTTAGTGTTTAATAATAATATCATGAATCACGAACATACATTATAAAGAGATAAGACAACGTTTTGCAATTTGAACTGATTTTCTTGATGCTAAATGTTATTTTTGCACATTTTCTATTGGAAACCAAGTTATCTTTATTCTTCCCTATCCTTTATGTTTTACAACTTTCTTTCTTTAATATATATCATCTACGACTCGTTTATGTACGATGATACACATTATGCCTGAAAATTTTATTAATTTGAACACAGTGAAATAGTAAATAACACGAGCATATAATAATAATATATATATTATGCGTGATGTGATCATAATCCAGTTTCCTTCCTTGACATGAAATCCATTATATCCACAATTAATTTCTCCTATTAATTAATATGAAGAGTTAATTAAAATAAAGAATATAAACACCCCTAATAAAATTAAATGATTTGAACTAACATAGCGCAAATGGATGGACAAAATTTGTACGTAGCATGAGGTGAGAATCTAGTTTGCTTCATCCATACGAAACCTATTACATCCACATGCAATTTCTTCAACAATTATGAATTAAAAACAAATTTATTGCCTCAAAAGTAATTTAATTAAAATATTGCCCTTAGAACAAAAGGAAGACATTTTTTACGCCACTGTACATGTATGTAATAAGATTCTTTATATTTAGAATATATAGACGAGGTCCTTTTTGTTTCATTTAGTGTTATATCTCATATTTCATAACTTTTAATATATTGTTTTATTTTGATATTTATTTATTTTAACTTTTAGGAAATTCAAGTTAATATTTAAATATATAGTAAAGTCTCTTACAAACACATACACTTATTCATACAAATTGAGTAATTTTTATTTATTTATTGTGACAATGGGTCCATAACTCAGATAAGAAAAAAATGTTCATGATAATTAATTCCTCAAGACTTGTAACAATCTTAAATTGAAAAGGACTTTATAGTCTGTACTGGGTCTATAATAACCAATCAATTAAACTATATAAGTTCATACAATTCTTTTACACATATTTATTTAATAAAGAATATATCTCTCCATATATAATTGATCTTGCATCCGGTGAAAATGACCTTGACGATGTTGCTGGTGCAAGTTGAAAACTTAATGCTAAGAAAAAGAGAGAACTAATAAAGGACAATTAACTAGGAAAAGGAAAAAAAGAGGGGATAATTTAGGAAACCATAATTATCAATCTGAATAATTACCTCCTAATTAACAATCTAAGATATTAAGGTACTAAACTAATTAACTAACCATTCCTCAATAAAGATAACAAGGCCACACAAATAAGAAATAAATAAACACTATTAATTAATTATCTTAGGCTTAATTTGTTGTGAACTTAAACAATAAGTTAAATATCACATATGAGTTTTCTTGAAAAATATCTACTTGGCATTGGACAAATTGATTCGCAGTTGAATACGTTAATCCAGTTCCACAAAGAATACTCATTTAATTTCATGTATATAGTTAATTAAATAAAATGAATGATATAAATATACAATACATAATCGTAACACAATATGATTTGTCACGCCTATCCATAACCAACAACCTCATGTCAATTATGTTTGCTGTATCTATTCTACAAATTCAGCATCTAGATAAATATCAAACCACCCCTATACAAATAAACATAAAATACGTTGATAAATACTTCCAGTTATTTCATTGCTTTGAATTGAATTTCAAATGCACGAACTATAATTAATGACCGACAATTAATAAGAGAATTATAACACAACGCGTGACTTATTATATAATTTTTATTTTAAAACAAAATCTATAATAACTTAAGTTTTACCAATACAAGTGTTTTTTTTTTTTATGATTATTATTTCAATACCTATTAGTATCAAAGTATATCTAATTAATGACATCAAATCCAATATTATAAGTGTCGTTACTAAATAATATAGTAATGTTAACTAAATTTATAAACATAATTACACATGCTAGACTTCGATCTAGAAATTATTTACATATTTGAAATTTGTTTAATTTAAATTTTTTAGAGAAAATATAAATAAATAAAAAGGAACAAAAAATTAAATAAAGATGGCTGATTAATTGTTTTGATTTTCTAATTAGCCCATATTTATATAATTTTTTATTCCTTTTCTAAGTACTATTGATATTAATGACAATTAAGAGAGAATAAAAGAAATTGACAATTTATTATTGGTATTAATAGTATTAATGGTGAATGGAGAAAAACAAAGAAACCAAGCAAAAATAGAAAGAAAATTGAAGTATAATGATTGAGATGGATATGAGAAAATTCAGATATTTATAACAATTAAGAGAGAAGAAAAGAAATTGACATTTTACTATTAGTATGAATGGTAAACAAAGAAACAGAGAATGCAAAAAAAGAGCTATAATGAGATGAGTTTGCAAAACATGTGTGAAAGACAAAATAAGAAAGAAATTGAGATGAATAAAAAAAAAGGGATACAATAAGAAAAATGAGTAGTATTTGTATGCACCAGGTGCATGGGTCATGATCCATGCAATTGGGCACGTCCTTTTTTTTTTTTTTTAATTTATGTCATAACCTTTATGTTGTGATAATATAACCTTTATGTTGTGATAGTGTAACCTTTATGTACAGATTTCATAACCTTTTCAATGCATGACTTATACTTTTTTCACTATAAAAATTCATGTAATATAACTCAAACCTTTATGTTGTAATAGTATAACCTTTATGTACATATTTCATAACCTTTTCAATAAATAACTTATAATTTTTTCACTATAAAAATTCAATATAGCCGAAACCTTTATGTTCTAATAATATAACCTTTATGTTGTAATACTATAACCTTTATGTACAAATTTCATAATTTGTTCAGTGAATAACTTATACTTTTTTCACTACTCAGCACTGCAAAATGTTATGTACATATAACTAAAAGGTTATAAGGATAGAACTAAAAGGTTAAGTTCACTAAACTAAAAGGTTATGTCAATATACAACAGAATTAGAATTTGAGTTAGGGTTTGAGCCAGAGTTTGGGTGCATGGGGACACGTGAAAGGCACTTTCGGGTCGAATTGACCCGATTGCACGGATTTAGGATCCGTGCACTTGATGTATAGAAACTGTTAACGTTGGATTTTCCAACTTAATAATTTTTCCTTTTTCATTATTTTCAAAATCATTTATTTTATTTAAAATGAGATTTGTTAGGGTTTGAGTGTTTATAGGATTTGATTGTTATTTAATTCATTATCTTAAAGATTATTTTATCTAACCATTTATTCTTATCTTTTAGGATATGTTTCTTTTCTTTTTTATTTTATTATAGGATTTAAGAAAAAGAAAAGAACGTGATTTTCAAGAACGTGGAAAAAAACGTGAGAAGAAGAACGTGGAGAGAGAAAGGAGAGGGACGTGGAGTGAAGATCATGGAGATGATTTCAAGAGAGTGGACACGTGAAGATCATGGAAGATTATGGAGTCTTCAATCATCTCTATAAATAGATGGAAGCTCTTGAAGATTTAGATGTGGAGAAAAACAGAGAATATAGAGCAAATATTAGTGAGAATTTCGAGTCTTTATTCCAGTTTTTGTGTATAACTTTTGTGGTCTTTTGTATACGTCCAATTGATCATAGAATTAGGACGTATTGCGATTTTCTTCTCCTTGTAATCAACATTCGTATATTAAAGGAGTTTTTCACCTTGAGGCAGTCCACGAGTATATTTGTACTCGTGGATAAATTTTATCTCTGTTCGTTTTCGTTTTTAATATTTATTCCGCTGTGTTTTCCCGGTGTTGCCCAACACTGCGACAACATCAGGTTCTCTGATCGAATTTTTTCAGTTATATAATCCACGCAGGACTTTCAGTTGGTATCAGAGCCACCCACTTGACATACTAAGTGGTGGTTCTGGTAGTCATGCAAGACATGGATTATTGCAACCCAAATTTTAGACGCATTCAAATTTTAGATGGTTCGAACTATGCATATTGGAAGATTCGTGTTCGTTCGAAGATCAAATCAATTGATGCACGTGCCTGGACAGTAGTTGTGGAAGGCTATGTTCCACCACTCCATGAAGTTGATGGAGATTTCGTTCCAAAGCCTCAAAAATCATGGACGATCGAGGAGATCAACAATTCAAATTTCAATGAGAGAGCGATCATTATTATTTTCGAGGCTATGGATATTAATGTTTTCAAGATGATCCAGAATTGTACCACTGCTAAGGAAGCGTGGGATATTCTGCAAAAAAGATATGAAGGAACAAGTTGTGTTCGAGAAGCAAAGATGAGACTTTTGATGTCAAAGTTTGAGAATATGCGCATGGAGGAAAGTGAGGATATTGGAAGCTACTTTGAGCGACTTAGAGACATCTCCAATCAAAGCCAAATGCTAGGAGACCCGATTGGACGCAAGCAGCTGATTTCCAAGGCCATGCGTACTTTACCATCAAGGTTCAACATCAAAGTATCCGCCGTAGAAGAAGCCCACAATCTTGCTCTCATGGATTTTGATACTTTGTAGAGCATCTTCCAAACCTTTGAGCTCAATCTTCTAAGTCAACAAGAAGCATCAAACAAGGGAAAGAATATCGCCTTGCAAGCTCAAGAAGATGAGGAGTCCGAGGATGATGATGAGCCATTGGAAGAGATCATCGAAGGACCAAATGTGGCCATGCTCACAAAGAAGTTTAATTCCATGGTTAGAAAGTTAAACAAGAAGCCACGTCCAAAGGGAAATGATCGTCAAAATGTCGTGAAAAATCAGCATCAATTCAAGTCTTTAGGATCGTTCTCTCAGCCCCAAAAATACCCCAAGAGAACAGTTTCTGAACATGGTAGATATAACCCCAAAGATATTGATTCTATTCAATGCCATGCATGCTCGGGATGGGGTCATTATGCCAATGAATGCCCTAATACTTTGAGGAAGTATGAAGTGAAAAATCACTGGATTTCCCTGAGTGATGAAGAGGACGACGCTGAAGCTGAAACGGAAAGCCAAACTGAATTGGTTGCAAGAGTTGATGGACAGACTACTGGTGTTGCCGATGGTGTCACGACACCACAAACAACACCACAAAAATTTGATTTTTTCAATTTTTCAAATTTGACTTGTTTTGATTATGTTTGTCTTACTAGTGTTTGTGATGATGCAGATTCTCAAGCTGGAGATGACTTAGATAAAGATGCATTCATTGATGAACTCCAAGGTCTTTACATCTCCTTGCTCGATGAATGGAAAAACCAAAGTAAGCAAATTGAAATTTTGTTCAAGGAGAATGACGTGCTGAAAAACTCAGTTGGTAAGTTAGAAACCGCTCTCACCAAGAAAGATATTGAACTTGGGAAAGTTCAATTAAAACTTGAGGAGACAGAATCCATCTTCGCAAAATGGAATTCAAGCTCTATAAGGCAAAAGAGCTCATTGAATCAGGTAGTACCTCCAGATCAGGTATTGGATCAGATAATTCGATTGAGTCGGTCTTTCCAAATCTTTTCAAAGATACACATGCAAAAATTAAATTTGTGAAAGAAAATTCGAAAGAGTCTCAAAAATCACCCAAGTTAAGTCCTAGGAAGAAGAAATATATATGTCATTATTGTTTTCATCCAGGACATATCAAACCTTTTTTTCATGCTTTGAAACATAATCTGACCAGTGGTCTGGTGTTGCCCGCGGTGTCATCTAACACCACCTAGGACACTGCCGTCAGAAAAATTGTAAAGAAAATCTGGGTTCAAAAAAAGTTGTCTCAATCCTGTAAAGTTGTGTTTACTGCTCTTAAGACTAACCTTTCAGGTTCTTGGTACTTCGATAGTGGTTGTTCACGCCACATGACGGGGACTAAGGAATATTTATCTAATTTTGTACCTCTTTCCGGTGGGTCCGTGACCTATAGAGGCGGTGCTAAGAGCAACATTGTTGGTAAAGGGACACTGAATATTCCAGGTTTTCCTAGGTTAAAGAATGTTTTATTGGTTGATGGACTTATGGCTAATTTGATTAGTATAAGTCAATTGTGTGATAATAATCTTGAGGTGAAGTTTTCTAAAAACTCTTGTGAAGTCTTTGATGAAACTAATATGTGTATCATGACAGGTTCAAGATCTCATGATAATTGCTATCTAGTTGAAGAAAATGTCACATGCAACAAGGCTAGTTTCGATGACACGTTTTTGTGGCATCAAAAATTAGGCCATGTGAATTTTCGTACCCTACAAAAATTGTTGAAGTTCGAAGCTGTACAGGGCCTGCCGAAGCTGAATCAAATCTTGAAGGTAGTTTGTGGAGACTGCCTAAAAGTTAAACAGACCCGTGTTGCCCATGGTGTCACATCACATCAGGGACAACACTCAGGTACTGTACACTGTTTTGAACTCTTGCACATGGATCTTATGGGTCCAATGGAGGTCGAGAGTCTTGGAGGTAAAAGGTATTCCTATGTCATAGTAGATGATTTTTCCCGTTTTACATGGATATTCTTTATACGTGAAAAATTAGAAACTTTCTCACAATTCAAAATTTTATACACTAGGATTAAAACCTCTTACTCTTCAAAAATTTTGAACATCAGATCAGATCACGGTAAGGAGTTTGAGAATAATTTGTTTGCTGAATTTTGTGAAAAGAAAGGTATAGGTCATCAATTTTCCGCACCTAAAACTCCACAAAAAAACGGAGTTGCGGAAAGAAAGAATCGGACCTTGCAAGAGATGGCACGTGTTATGCTTAGTTCTAAAAACCTCTCACGACGTTTTTGGGCCGAAGCATTAAATACGGCTTGTCATATTGACAATCGTGGCTTCTTTAGACCAGATAGCAAATTAACACCTTATGAGATATTGAAAGGTAATAAGCCAAATTTGAAACATTTTCATGTTTTTGGGTGTTTATGCTACATTCTCAATGATCGTGATAATCTTGCCAAGTTTGACTCAAAGAGTGACAAAGCCATTTTTCTTGGATATTCTTTGAATAGTCATGCATATCGTGTTTATAATTTACGATCAAGGACTATTCAAAAATCTGTCAATATTATGTTTGACGATTTTTCTGATGTTACAGGAAAGACATACGAAGATTCAGTGACAGATTTGATCGAAACTCCAGCTGTGCAAGAAACTGGAAATACTGATGTTGCCCCCAGTGTTACGACACCAGAGGCAACACCGGCAGAAATTTCAGAATCTGATGATAATGAAGATGATGTGACTGATCCAGTACGTAGAGACCCACCTGCACGTATCAAGAAAAATCACCCTACCACTCAGGTGATAGGGGGATTAAATGAAGGTGTACAAATACGTAGGAAAGCCCCGGTAAATTATAAAGAAATGGTAAGGAATGTGTGTATGTCTACCACATTTTCAGAGGTAAAGTACTACTGTTTTGTGTCTCAAATTGAACCTAAAAATGTCTCCGAAGCTTTAAAAGATGAAGTTTGGATACATGCAATGCAAGAGGAACTCGAACAATTCGTTAGAAATGATGTTTGGTCTCTTGTTCCTCGACCCACCGACACTAATGTGATTGGAACTAAATGGATTTTTAAAAATAAAACTGATGAGTCGGGAAACATTGTAAGAAATAAAGCTCGTTTAGTGGCTCAAGGGTATACGCAAGTTGAAGGCATCGACTACGATGAAACCTTTGTTCCCGTTGCTCGAATTGAGTCCATTAGATTACTTCTTGCAATTGCATGTTATCTAAAAATCACACTTTATCAAATGGATGTCAAAGGAGCATTTTTAAATGGTATCTTGGAAGAGGAAGCTTTTGTTGAGCAACCTAAAGGATTCGAAGATCCTTTCCAATCTCATTATGTTTACAAATTCAAGAAAGCCTTATATGGTTTGAAACAAGCTCCTCGAGCTTGGTATGGTCGTTTGACTATTTTCTTACTTGAGTTTGGATTCATACGAGGCATGACGGATCGAACTCTTTTCATTAAGAGAAATGATCGAAACTTTATGATGGCTCAAATTTATGTTGATGACATTGTATTTGGTGCTACTTGTCAAAATGATCTAGATGAATTTGTGAAAGCTATGTCATCTACCTTTGAAATGAGTATGATCGGGGAGCTAACTTATTTTCTAGGTATGCAGGTCAAGCAATTGAAGGATGAGATTTTTATCTCTCAAAGCAAGTATGCCAAGAACTTGGTCTCTCGCTTTGGTTTAGAAAATTTCAAGCCTATGCGTACCCCCATGGGATCTACTCAAAAGCTGTCCAAAGACAGTGTTGCCGATGGTGTCGACAACACCCTTTATCGATCAATGATTGGAAGCTTGCTGTATTTGACTGCCAGTCGACCAGATTTGATGTACAGCGTTGCTGTATGTGCACGTTACCAATCAGACCCTAAAACATCTCATCTTCAGGCTGTGAAAAGAATTTTAAGGTATGTTTCGGGTACGATTAATTTAGGTGTTTGGTATACTAAAGATACTAATCTTCATTTGGTAGGCTTTAGTGATTCCGATTGGGTAGGTGATGTAGATGATAGGAAGAGTACCAGTGGTGGCTGTTTCTACTTAGGAAATAATCTCGTATCTTGGCATAGTCAAAAGCAAAATTGTGTTTCCTTGTCAACGGCCGAATCCGAGTACGTAGCCGCTGGTAGTGGGTGTACTCAACTCTTGTGGTTGAGGTAAATGCTTGACGACTATGGATTTCAAATTGAATCTTTGAGCCTATTTTGTGATAATGCTAGTGCAATAAATATTTCAAAGAATCCGGTACAACATTCAAGCACTAAGCACATAGATATAAGACATCATTTTATTCGAGACTTAGTTGAAAAAGGGGTAATTCAAATCGATTATGTGTCCACCAAAAATCAAATTGCTGATATTTTTACTAAGGCCCTAGATTTTGAGAGGTTTTCTTCTCTTAAGAAATCTCTCGGTTTGTGTGTTGCTTGATTGCATCTGAACTTTTACGGGTGTTACGGGTAATGTTGTTCACACCAGCACAACACCCATTGGAATTTTTTTATTTTTCTAGGACTTTTTAGGCATATGTGTGCTTGAATGAATCTGGACAGTGTGTTTCTTGTGTATGATATTGCTTGGACGCTTAATCATTCGATGGCTCATGTCTTAGTGAAGTGCACATTTTGGTAAAAATTAAAGTCACAAAGCACTTGGAGCACGGCGTTCGCTGCGACGATGCTTTTCAGGCAGCCTAGTGACCGATCTAAAAAGTGTTGTGTGACCTACACTGAGTAACTCAGGGCACGACACTCGCTATGACGATGCTTCCTTGTAAAAAGGTGTAGGAGATACCACAACCGCATCAATGCTTGATCTCACAACCGAGTAACTAGACACATGACACTCGCTACGACAGTGTGATCTTTTCAAAAGGTTGGTTGGGATCAGCTGAATATCAATTTGGTAAGTGCACGTAAAAAATTTGTTTTTGAGCCTAAGTATTATTGTATGGTGTCCTCGCAGTGTCACATCACACTTGGAAAACACTGATCGAAAATTTGCTATGCATTTGTTACGCATCCCTAGATTTGTGCAACTAATTTTTCCAGGTTTTTAGTGGACATATTTGACATGTGGATAATCCCTAATTCTTTTGAATTTTGAATTTATATGACACCTTATTTTTAGGAGGTTGTTGGATTGATTAATCTTAAATTTGTTAAAACAAATCTTTTTGATTCCTCAAATTTTTCAAAGGCTCAAAATTCAATTTTATCTCCTAAGTCATACCCCCTATTTAAGCTACGTATTTCTCCACTTCTCTCTATCTTATTTTCCCAATTCTTGTGCCCTAATTTCTTTCTCCAATTTTCCCCAAAATTTCGTGTCCTAATTTCTTTGTCATTGTCATGGACTGATCACCCTCTCATTCTGTTGCCGACTTGCACAATTTTGTCAACCATTTATGACATCTTCTTCCTTTGATAACCCCTTCAAGGCCTTATGAGACAATTTGGACTCCCTAATTTCAGCTCAAAAAGGGGGAGATGATGATGTTGGAAGTGAAGGTGGTGAAGGAAGTGGAGAAGATGGATGGTGATGGACATGGATGGAAATGCTGGGCTGATTTATTCTTTTTAGTTTGCTTAGGTTGAACAAGTATATTGGCAGATTTACATGTTTGATTGCAGACTTGCATGTTTTTGATTTGTTTAATGATGGATGATTTTTGCTTAATTATTTTGATTTTACATTAATTATTTGTCATTTAAGTTTGATTGTGTTGTGCAGGATTAAGGGGGAGAATTCTTTGATTAAGGGGGAGATTTTTGATTAAGGAAGAAAATGAATGATTTTTGGTTTTGAGCTGAAAAAGCAAAAAAGGGGGAGATTGTTAACATTGGATTTTCCAACTTAATAATTTTTCCTTTTTCATTATTTTCAAAATCATTTATTTTATTTAAAATGAGATTTGTTAGGGTTTGAGTGTTTATAGGATTTGGTTGTTATTTAATTCCTTATCTTAAGGATTATTTTATCTAACCATTTATTCCTATCTTTTAGGATATGTTTCTTTTCTTTTTTATTTTATTATAGGATTCAAGAAAAAGAAAAGAACGTGATTTTCAAGAATGTGGAAAAGAACGTGAGAAGAAGAACGTGGAGAGAGAAAGGAGAGGGACGTGGAGTGAAGATCATGGAGATGATTTCAAGAGAGTGGACACGTGAAAATCATGGAAGATTATGGAGTCTTCAATCATCTCTATAAATAGATGGAAGCTCTTGAAGATTTGGATGTGGAGAAAAACAGAGAATATAGAGCAAATATTAGTGAGAATTTCGAGTCTTTATTCCAGTTTTTGTGTATCACTTTTGTGGTCTTTTGTATACGTCCAATTGATCATAGAATTATGACGTATTGCGATTTTCTTCTCCTTGTAATCAACATTCGTATATTAAAGGAGTTTTTCGCCTTGAGGCAATCCACGAGTATATTTGTACTCATGGATAAATTTTATCTCTGTTCGTTTTCGTTTTTAATATTTATTCCGCTGTATTTTCCCGATGTTGCCCAACACTGCGACAACACCAGGTTCTCTGATCGAATTTTTTCAGTTATATAATCCACGCAGGACTTTCAGAAACAATTGTGAAGAAAAATTGATACGCAATAATGATTAATTTATGTGAATGGCACATAGGCAAGATTGCCTTCATAAGTAATCCAACAATGAGTTCTTTATCATCAAGGATAAAAATTTCATGAAATTTGGAATTTCGCTAAAATTGAGTAATCGAAATAGAAATGGGGATTGTAAAAATTTCATCGGTGTTTCACCGAAATTTCAAAATATTTTGATTTCGGTAAAATCATAATAGAAAATGTTTGAAAATATCGAAATTTTGATAAATTTAGTTTTGATTTCAATTTCGGTGAAATATTAGAATATTTTTTACCTCAAATAATTATAATAGAATTTTATAATGAATTATATCAATTTTTAAGGAAAATCAAAGTATTTCGTACACAAATAATATTATAATTTGTATATTATAATTGTTAACATGCATAATACAATCAAATAATTTCCTCTTTTTAAAAATAATTGTTCCCACCCTACAATACTCCAAAAAAAAAGTAATAATCTCAAATGATTAATGGATGCAAATAATTAAATCGTATAGGAGTTCATTTTGATATTTGTAACAATGTATTCAATTATTTTGAATTTATCTTGTTATTATACAACACAATAATTATATAATAGTGAATTCCTATATTTGTTGATTTTTTTTGCTTTGTAAAATAAATTCATTGAAGACAGAAAATGGGTATAAGAAACACCCAAAGATACAACAAAATACAAAAGAGTGCGTCTACTGTGCAATTAGTGTACATGCAATCTGGATCGACCCAAATCCATGAGTTTTTTTTTTTTTTGCTTCAGGTCAAAATTTTTATGTACAAATTCGGTGACCTTTATGTACACATTTGTGACATTTATGTACAATAACTTAGAAAAAAATAAAGAATTTCAGCAAAATTTATACATAAATATCTTTATGTGATATTCATGTAACTCTCATATATATTCATGTGACCTTAATGTACAAATATTCATACATGTATATTCATACATGTGACCTTGATATACATAAATCTATGAACATGTGACCTTGATGTACATAAATCTATGAATATTTGTACATCAAGTCACATGAATATACATGAGGGTCACATGAATATCACATAAAGGTATCTATATACAAATTTTGCTGAAATTCTTCATTTTTTTTTCGTAAGTTACAATACATAAAAGTCACAACATTTGTACATAAAAGTCATTGAGTGAGAAAAATATTTGCCAAGACACACATATATATATATATATATATTTAAATTGTACATAACTTTAATAATTTGTCCAAAAGTTTCATGTATTTGTAATTATATTTCTATTGTAACATTTCTTCTATTTTAATTAAACTAATTTTTATGATTTTTTTATTAACGACATTGCCCTAGTATTCCGAAGTTTTTAAAATAGACGAGTTTAAGTTATTTGACTTTCATTATGATTGAATTTTATTATGTTTTTTTTTCTTTTATTTATTTTGATATTTGATAGGTTTTTTTATTTATTTATGCTAAAAAACAATAAATAAGAATGTTTGAATGGTTTATAAAGAATAATGTTTGAATTTGAATGATATATAAATATTCTTGTCACCTTCGTATACATTGTTAAGATTATTCTTTAAGGATCTACAACTACATGAAATTTCTATGTTAAATTCTAAATTTATCTATAATTAAAAAATAGATGGTTGAGATTAATATTTTTAAAATTATGTATAATTATAAAATATGTCTTAGCAGATACTTTTTCTAAGTACTATTAAATAAGAGAGAAGAAAATAAGTTAATAATTTACTATTACTATATTTAATGTCAAACATAAAAAAAAAAGAACCTGCTAATTACTGTTAGTATATTTAATGTTAACAAAGAAAAAAAAAAGAAATCGTAAAAAAAGAGTGAGATAGTTAGAAAGAAACCTAACAATTTACAATTAGTGTATTTAATGTTAAACAGAGAAAAAAAAATGAAATTATGAGCAGTCCACTATTAAAACAAATGTTAAAAATATTTACCCATCCAAATTATATATGATTTTACACTTTTGGTATAAATTTTTAAAAATGTTGCACTTTGTTATATGAATTTTAAATCTATTACAATTTATGATATTGAACAAATCATAGCTATTGACTTAGGACACGTGTACGGTTATGATTTGTTCAATACCATAAAATGTAACAAATTTAAAGTTCATATGACAAAGTGCAACATTTAAAAGTTTATACAAAAAAGTGTAAAATCACATATAGTTCGGATGAAAAAATATTATTAACCCTTAAAAGAATTATTCCTTTTTAATTAAGAGTTTGAAATTATTATTATTATTTTTATCAAGATTTTTTTTTGACCATTGTATCTTTAGTGGAGTAAACCTCGTACCAGCCTGTACCAACATATATCACCGTACATCAGTTCGTACCACCATAGTACACTTCTATACCATAATAAATGTGGTTCGTATCATCATATTATATCCTTATACTATTATTAATGTAGTTTGTATTACCATATTGCATTCTCATACCATCATTAATGTAGTATATACTATCATATTACACCACAAATGCTAAAAGAGTATAGTTGAGCAAAAATCATTTTTTTAACTAAAAAAAAAAAAAATTTAATAACTTGACAAAAAGAAATATTTATTAGTAAAGATGATTAAGAAGGAGCAAAAGAGCGGGGAGTATTGAATCCAAAGAATTCGTAAAAAGGGATTCGCTCAAAGCAAAGAAGTAATAGAAGTTGATTACTTTCCTAGTAGCGAAGGAAAATGACAGGACTTTCTTTCGTAGTAGAAGAGGGTCTCTTTTCCAGTTTCCAGTTGGCTCCAAAAGGAAAAGGAGTTGTTGTCTTGGAATTGATAAAGTTCCGTGGAGTTCATAATTGCATAAAAGAAGTCAAAGTAGTGGCTGCGGCGCGTTGGAAACTGGCGTTGAAAACGTTCAAATACCCCAAAAGGGTGATATATTGCAAAAGAAATAAAATGAAATAATAAGTAAGGAAAAAAAAAGTAGAGCAAGATTGGCTCAGCAAGTAACACACAAGTGAATTTCTATTTACCACGAGCCTTATAGCTCATCAAGTAACACACAAGTGGATTTCTATTTATCACGAGCCTCATCAAGTAACAAACAAGTGGATTTACAAATTGTGATGATTAGGGTTCGAACCCAAATCATGCAAGTTTTTTTGTTCTTATTGTTCCACTCCCTTCCACTCCCCCAAACTAAACTCATTTAAAAAAAAAAAAAGGATTTTTATTTATTACTATATATAGAGATATATTAGGCTTTGTGAATTCAAAAGAGATAGTTAATGCAACCGAAAATGAAGCCCAGATTGTTTTGAGGCACGGCCCGGTCCACTACCATTAAACTCTAT
Source organism: Scutellaria barbata (assembly GCA_028654395.1). NCBI lineage: Eukaryota > Viridiplantae > Streptophyta > Magnoliopsida > Lamiales > Lamiaceae > Scutellaria > Scutellaria barbata. The sequence goes on from CM053644.1 coordinate 1,538,580, forward strand.
TCAAATGTGTACTTACACCTACTTAATGCATGTATTATATTTCTTTATATTTAGAATATATAGACCACGTCCTTTTTATTGAAGTCAATATTCAAATAGTAAACTCTTACAAATAAATAAATTATACGTACTGATATATATATTATGATAATGAATTACAAGCTATAAATAAGAAAAGAATGTTGATGCTAATTTTATATTACTAGTAGAAATTTTATATTGAATTTTATTTTATAGTTGGTATAAGGATGTTAGTTTATAATTGCCAATCAAACTATGTCTATACAACTCTTTTACGCATACATTGATTTATAGAGAATATTATATATATATATATATATATATATATATATATATATATATATCCATAATTGATTTTGCATTTGACGAAAGAGAAAACGATCAAATTTACCACTTTTTTCTATATTTTGACCTCAATTATCACAAAATATAAAAGGTAGTCCCCATTTACCATATTTGTTATAATTTAGACCTTATATACCACTTTTTTGAATAGGTCAAATACAATGATGAGACATACCTTCACCTCAATCAATTAAATAATAAAAAAATAATTAATGCACACACTATCAATTGTTACACGAAAATAATCAATCACACAGTATCAATTTTTTTTTCATTAATTTCGTGTAAGGAGAAAAAAAATTTATTTTTTTTATTTTTTTACTAACACGAAATTAAGGGAATTATTTTTTAAATTTTTTTTCCTTAATTTCGTGTAAATTAAATTTTTTTTCCTTAATTTCGTGTAAGTTAAAAAAATTAAATTTATTTTTTTATTTTTTTATTTTTTTTCTTACACGAAATCGTGTAAGAAAAAAAAATTAATTTTTTTTTATTTTTTTTTCTTATACGAAATTAATGAAAAAAAATTGATACTGTAACATTGATTATTTTCGTGTAACAATTGATAGTGTGTGCATTAATTATTTTATTGTTATTTAATTAATTAAAGTAAAGATATGTCATATTATTGTGTTTGATCTATTTAAAAAAGTGATATATAGAACCTAAATTATAACAAATATGATAAATAAGGATTACCTTTTATATTTTGTCATAATTAATATCAAACTATAGAGAAAAGTGATAATTTAGACCATTTTCTCTTTCATGAAAATCACCTAATGATGTTGATGGTACAAGTTGAGAAACTCAATGCTAAGAAAAAGAAAGAGTGGACTACGTACAAGTAAAGAAAATTAACATTTTATATCAACCACATGCATTACCAACCCTATAAACACTCTAGAAGATTTCTATAAACACTCTAGAAGATTTTAGATCGATAGAGTACGGACATCCTTCAAAAGATTTCTACATTCCCTAGAAGATTTTTTAAAACATATTATATGTGAAATTAGTATTGTATAGTTAGTTGACTCAGAAATTTGGAATCGAAAACGGATCATGTAGAATTGGGTTAAAAAGAAGTGAATTGGAACTAACTAATTCGGACTGGGCTGAAAATCAAGTTAGTTAAGGTAGTTTAGGAATTACGATTTTTTGTGCAGTTTCAAGATTTGAAACTGAAATTCATTCAGTTTCAACAATCGAATCACCAAATTAAACTTAGGGCTTTCATTATATATAGTTAGGAAAGTATTCAGTTTTAGTATTACATCCATTCATTGAGCAATTAGAAAGTTAGCCAAAATTAGGGTTCTTGAGAGCTAGAATTGGGAATTTCTTGTAATCTATAATTTTAGCTTTGATTTCTTAGTGGATTGATTGTGTTCCTTCTCCCGTGGATGTAAGTCTAGCAATAGACTGAACCACTTATTGTTGACTTCTCAATTTTTCTTCGATTTGAATTCTGAGCTCATCTAATCATTTTTTAAACTGGTTTTCTTGATCGAATATATTAACTGTTGACGTCGAAATTTATAAATCGATAAATTACTAGTCACACTCAAATTATATGAATTTAGATCAAAATAAAGCAAATCGGACTGAAAAAATGTATACAAAAATGCAAAAAAACCCTGGCCTGGAACCTACTCGGGCAAATTAGCTCGGTTGATTCTGATCGGTTTATAGTGGCCAGTCAAGATCGTGTTAATATCGCTTAAAGAAATGAGCTCTCTAGTGATTGAATACAAAAATGTTACAAGTTGAGGATTATCCTATTTATAGGCTAGGAAGAGTTCGAGTAGTGGAGATCATGCCCACTACCTTCTTAGTTTTCACCTACTTTTAAGGGAATGAGTGGTTTAGTCACCCCCACAATTTTCTAGCCATCAGAATTACCCTGCTTAACATATCCTGCCCGGGTCGGTCATGTCCCTTCGAACCCACCACGGAAATGATCCTAGCCGAGTCGCCCACAATTCGTCCAGGTGAGACATCCTGGCTAGGTCATATAGATAAGCTTAATGAATTGTTCGGATCGAACTCTTGAAGACTACCTTTGTAGACCGACCAGGTAGATCTGTGTGTTCGGGTCGAGAGGTCCAACATTAACAACTATGTTACCCCTTCTTTAACTAGAATTTAAATATTTTTTTATGTTATATATGAATTTTCTTAAGATTTTTTTTTTTTGATATTATACATTAATTTTGTTTAAAAATATGAACTTAGTAATGGACACATTGCTGTAAGCTTAAATTTGCTGAATCTCGACGACTAGACCCATAAACAATTGTTTTCATGTATACAATTAAATCGAATGAACTAACATAATATGAATACATGAATGATGACTCCTATCCATAACAACCCATCTCATGTCAATTATGTCTTATATAAGATGCCACAAAAAATCTAGAGAAAATGGCCCATTCTACCATCTTTTTTTATAATATGGTCCCATCTACCATCAAATTTAAAATAGTCCTCATGTACCACTTTTCTTATATTTTTATCCCCAATTACCACAAAAAGCCATCCGACATTACCTTTCTACCCCAATTACCACAAAAACCCTGATAATTACTGCACAAAAAAAGAGGGGCCGACACTTTTCTTAAAAGCAACAGTAATCTCTGAAAAGTGCGCCCACTTTACCAAAAAATCGTGTAAGGGTTTTGATTCTTCAAATGATAATAATTGAATATAATCTCTCTTTCGATTAGTAACCCAAACAACTCCTTTTTTTTTCGTGTAGGCATATACTTGATTTGGAAATAAAATTCAGTAGCGAACCTGTGGAATTGGGCGAGTGAATTCGAAATTGAAACGAAATTTCGTGTACGTTTAGCGTAAGTGCTACACGAATTATCATGGCTGTAAGACAAGTAAGTTTATCTACTTCAATTTCTGCCTAATTTATGCAAGACTATACTTACACGATTTTGAGGCTCTTTTGTGTCGATATGTTTTTGTTTTTCGTTGAATATGTTGCTACCTTATTTTGTTTCGAATTTTGTTGAAGAATTTTCCCCAATTTTGCTTGCATATATGCTTACACGAATGAGGGCAAAAATTTTGGGATTGTTGGGTGTATTGAGTGTTTTCTTACACGAAATTAGGGATACTGTTGAGGCGAAATAATGGATCGGATTTCCTTATACGAATTAGGGCTAGAATTTTAGGTTAGATTCTTACACAAATTTGGGCGATGATGCAGCATGCATGAAAATTTTCTAGTGGGACCTTACACGAATTTTTGTGGAAAGTCGACCTTACACGCATTTTCGTTGAAGGTTGACCTTACACGAATTTTCATTGAAGTTCGACCTTACACGAATTTTCGCTGAAATATTACGGGCTTACACGAATTTAGGGTGAATTTGTTTTTTCAATTGTTTCTTACACGAATTTTTGCCTATGGAATCTGTTTTAGGGCTTACATGAATTTTGGTATCATTTAGGGCTTACATGAATTTTGGATGGATTTAGGTTTACACGAAATTTGGAATGCTTTAGGGCTTACACGAATTTTGGGTTCTCTACCTTGTCAGCTAGTTCTTACACGAATTTTGTATAGAATGGTTTAGTGAGCCAAATTATTATATTAATCCCCTGACGGAATCCTGCGTATTCAGTCTTACACGAAAATTCTGCCCCTTAAGCTTACATGAAGTTTGCAAAAAGTGTATCCTTACGTGAATTTTCCTTGAAATATAACCTTACACTAATTTGAAGTAACTTCAGCTAAGATGATTTTTTTAAACATAATATTCTTACACGAAATTCTGTTCTTGATCGCCTTCCATGAATGAGTTCCCCGTAATGTAACGTTTCACGAAATTCAAAATTAGTTAATCCGTACACGAGTTAGTTAATTATAAAAACTGTAATGAAAATAACATTATTGAGTAATAATATAATTTTGTTGTTATAGTTGGATCGTGCTTGGGTGTAACACCCTGTTTTCAGAAAAACGTGCATTCCATATTTTTATAAATAAATTCGAATTTTATTTTTAAATAATCCGTTGTTAAAGTTGTTTACGACAAACTTTATTTTTTTATCAAGAAGAAATGAGCTAATGTTTATTTAAGTTTAAAGATCTCGTATGATAGCTACCCGAGGAGATCGAGTTCGATCGTAATGCACTCGAAAAGAAGATAAGTTACACATAAAATAATTTTAGCAATTAATATTAAAAAAAATGACTTATGTGCTTAATTATAGTTAGGTAGATTTTTATTATATAATTTATGTGCAATAAAGTATGTGACTATTATGATGTGTTAAATTAAATATATTTTCAAACATACTTATATGACTTATATGATATATTAAGTTGAACATACCTACATACATAAGTATCTGATTACAATATTATCAAAACTCTAATTTAAAGATGTGTAAATTAATTTCAAGTCATATTATCTTATTTATGTGTGACACCAATTTGATTAAATTTATATGAATTTAATATGATGTACAATAAATTACACCAATAACAAATTAATTATCATAATTATGAATTCTTTTATATCACATTAGATAAGTTAAGCTACAACTCTCAATGCCACTATATGATACTATATCTTAAATTATATCATTATATATGTGATCTACATGTATTACACCTTAAATTAATCATCCTACAAGAGATACACATGTATTCTACATGTATGACACCATAAGTTACTATATATAAAAGGGAGAGACTTCACTTTTAAGCCTTCCATTTATCATTTGGCAAGATGCACTCTCTCTCTCTAACTATTTTGCTCCTCCTTCTCTCTAAACTCTTATTTCTCTTAAAAACCTTCATCCCCATCTTCAATCAAGCTGCCATTTTCATGAATTAAGTGAAGAATCAAGATCCTTTCAAGATAAAATAGGAAATTAAGCTCAAATTAAAAACTCCTTCCAAGCAAGTTTCAAGAACACATAGTTAGTGCATTCAAGAGGTAATTTTTACAAATCTTCACCATTTTTCTTCCTTAGGAGCATGATTAAGTCCTAATCTTGAATTGCATGTAAGATTTAAGTGAGTTTTCCTACAAATGTGATAAAATGGTTGGATGTCTTGTTCTAAGTAGTGAATCCTTAAAATATGTTACATTTGGGTGTTGATTGAGCAAATGCATGTTGATTTAATCCTTGCATGTTTGATTTCCTTACCTAAATACATTGCATGTATGATCTAAGGGTGATTTTCTACTAATATGAAGAAAATGTTCAAAGTCTTGTTTTATGTGGTTGATCTTTACAATATGTCTCTTTTGGAAGTTGATTGTGCAATTGCATGTTGATTTAGTTTTTGCATGTTTGATTATCTTGTCTAAACTCATTGCATGTGTGATAAATTGAGTCAAGATGATTTATTTGAGGTTAATGGGATTATTAAAGTTGAATCTACATTTTAATTAAGAAAGTGGATGAGCTTAATCAAGTTGTGAAAAATATTAGTAGTGGCAGTCCACTTTATCGATTTTTATAAAATTGTACACTTGGAATTTTTCAAAACTGTTTTAGTATGTTATGCTACATGATTTTTTGAGCTTATGATAAACATTTGGTAATTTTTGGAGTGAATTATGAATTATTATGATTTTTCAAAGATAGTCCAGTTTGAGTTGGAATTATGCAGTTTTAGACCTTAGAAAAATAATTTTATAAATTCGGTAAATTGCAATTTTGAAAAATGTTTTGTTATGTTATACTAAATGAAGTTTTGAGTTTATGGTTAAAATTTGGTAATTTTTGGAGTAGTTTATGAATAATTATGATTTTTCAAAGATAATTCAGTTTGAGTTGAAATTATGCAGTTTCAGACCTTAGAAAAATAATTTTATAAATTTGATTAATTACAATTTTTCAAAACTGTTTTGGTATGTTATACTACATGAAATTTTGAGTTTATGATTGAAATTTGGTAATTTTTTAAGTAGTGTACGAATTATAATGATTTTTCAAATTAAGTCCAGTTTCGAATTTAAGATTCTGCATTTTTGGACCTTAGAAAATTAATTATATAAAATCGGTCCATTGTACGTTTTCAAAACTGTTTAACTATGTTTGAGTACATGATGTTATGAGTCTAAATTATTAATTTCAGAAAGTTTCAGTAAATATACAATTTACAGTGAATTTTATAACATAAACTGGTTTTAGAGCAACTTCGAACAATTTTTGATTATAGTAAATGATTTATTAAAGATTTTGTGATATGAATTTATCCCTAATATTTTAGCATGGATGATTGAGGGTTGTTATGTAAATGTATACTTCATTTCATGAATTTTGGATGATCATTTAAATTATGAAAATTGTTGTAGTAAATAGTGTCTTTTCTTCCTATGTATTCTAACTTCAAGATCAAATTTTATCTATGATTTAAGAATGCAATTTGATCATATTTTGAAACTGAAATTATGTGATTAAATGTGTGCTTATGTGTGAAGTGATAATTAATTTAAGTCTTTAGCATATGAATTAGAGTTTTATGAGTTAAGATGTAAAATACGATTTTTATTCCCTTCAAGGTACAATTGATGCTTGTTTTAAAGTATGCTATAAAATTCTCCTAAATTTATAGATGTATGTTTATGATATAAATGAGATGTGATTTAAAGACTAAAAGTTAATGAATGTGACGAGTGCAGTACGAGACGACCGGATACTTCAGTAGCTATCCCCGCTTCAAGTCGAATCTCAAATGTGGGTAACTTCTACTCTCTAGCTACATGTTGTTAATTGAATTAGTAAGTTATGTATGAAAATCTACGGATAGAAGCGCCGTAGCTATAACCGGTAGGCAGTTTTCCTACCAGGCGTCGACCTTAAAGGCGAAAGTGTCTGGTCTACGATGCGAGGTTTAGTGAGTAAGCAATCCCACTTTCCTTGATGGTCCAAGGGTGAGCGTACCCAAGGATAATGTTATGTTATGGTCCAAGGGTGAGCGTACCCAAGGATAATGTTATGTTATGGTCAAAGGGTTAGCGTACCCAAGGATAATGTGTAGTATGTGCTTAATGGTTTAATTGCTTCAATGTATTAGAGAAGTACGGTTATTCCACTGGGCTTCCTCTCCGGAGGAGTCTCATGATGTTATCTAAAATGTTTTTCAGGTCCAGCTTACGATGAAGCGGATGTGTAGCCGGCTGTACGGACTTCTTCCCAAAAGCTTATGTTTTATTTATTTTAATATGTATGGATTTGATATTACATAAAGTCTTTGAAAACTTCTATGTTGGATTAACCATTCAAGTAAAATTTTCATTTGTTTTAAATATGTCATGGTTTGATTTACAAATGTGGGTAGAACACGAGTTAGTTTCTTACATTCTAAGTTTTTCGATTTAAATTAGAAAGAAAAAAAATATACTCGTATTTTTAGTAAAGTCTTCCGTTGAATTTCTCTATGAAAATGATTTTAAATTATTATTATTATATATTTTTACAAATATTTTAAGTACATAATCTCAAAGTGGCGCCTTAATCCTCCAAGGTTGGGTTGGGGTGCTACACTGGGTTCGTGCCGGTTGTCAAGGTTGGCTTGTGTATATTAATGGATACATATGTTTGAGTATACTGGATGACCTACGGACGGAGTTGAGAGTTAAGGGGGGATTGCGTCACCCATTTTGGACACGTGCTTCGGTCATTTTTTGCAATGGGCGATCGAGTCAGAGATGTGTAAGGATTTTCTGCATGTATTGATGTCCTGTGAGGTAACACAGACACAGACTGATGACCAGTATGATCGTTGGTATTGAATCAGATGAGGCCAGTTGTGTCGATTCTCGAGGAGAGAGTTTGCTCTCGTTACAGGACTGCAATTTGGTGACTCGAACTTCGATCCTTCTGACTGACTCCAGTCTTTTATTGGTGGAGTGTGTGCGCGAATCATTTCCCGATGGCCACGAGCGACGGTTGCAGATCTCCGTACACGATTTGTTGGGGGGAGTTTCGATAAAACCCAAATGATGCTATAAAAATTATGAAGCTTCTCGTTTTATATTGCATATTATTTATGTGAAGAAATTAGCTAAACACGTCTGCATGTATTGCTGAAGTAGGAAGAGTCGCAAGTTTAAGTATAAAATGTATTAGAAGAGCGCGACTAGGACACGTGGCAAGAGAAGAAGGAAAACGGTGTTTCACTTATTAAAGCGGCTTCGAGTGAAATGCGTTTTCTTCAGTATTGCGAAGAGTGAAGCTTATAACTAAAGTTGCTAGTTACTTAAAGAATCGCTGGCTCAAAGACACGTCTTCATAACGGGAATAACAACCTGTGCATGAAGCTTGCAAAACCGTTGCTGGAAAAATCAGTTTTCAAGAATGAAGTACTGATCTCTGAGTGGGCATATCTCACTCGTTTTTAGATGGTTTTGGGTGATTCCAAGTTCTATCTATAGCTTATATTTAGGGCTTCTAATTTATATTAGGGTTTACGTTTTTTGCTCATTGTATAGATAGTTGTGAAAGTGTGTTCAGGGTGCGTTGATCACAGTGAGTGAGCTTTTCTAATACGAGTTTTCTTACATCTCTTGAATAAAGAAACCCCCCCGATTATCCCGAGGACGTAGGCATTGTAAAGCCGAACCTTGTAAATTCCTTGGTGTGTTGATTTAGTTTTGAGTATTGATCTTGTTTGTTCTTTGATCGTGTGTGGTTTTGCAAAGTGTTCTTGAGTTGTTTGGTTAAATACTGACAAGTGGCACCGTCTGTGAGAAGTTGAAGACTCAAGAATGGCAGCTACACGGTTTGATGTTGAGAAGTTCAACGGAAAAGGTGACTTCGGGCTTTGGAGTCTGAAGATCAAAGCATTACTGGTGCAGCAAGGATTGGCTGTAGCTTTGCAAGGTTTGTCAAGATTTCCAGAGTTTATGAAGTTGGAAGAGAAACAACAGATCATGGAAAAGGCGTACAGCACACTGATTTTGAGTCTAGGTAATAAGGTTCTACGTGAAATGGCAAAGGAAGATTCAGCTAAAATTTTATGGGAGAAATTAGAAAGCCTCTACAAGGTGAAAATCCTAGCTAACCGTTTGTTCATGAAGAAGAAGCTTTATGCATTTAGAATGGTTGCTGAAAAGTCTATCACAGGCCAGTTGGGAGATTTCCTCAAGATCCTAGATGACCTTGAAAATATTGGAGTAAATCTGACTGAGGAAGATAAATCAATAATGCTGCTGAGTTCCATGCCAAAGAACATGGAAAACTTCACAGACACCATCTTGTATGGAAGGCAAGACTCTATATCCTTAGATGAGGTGATCATCGCCTTAAAAACTAAGGAACTATCCAAGAACTCTGAGGCAAGGAAGGAGTCTTTTGGAGAAGGCCTTGCAATCAGCAAATGAGGGCCAAAGAAGAAGTTTCAGAAACAAGAAAGGAAACCTGAGGTCAAGAAATCTGAGAAACAACCCCAAGATTCCACTGATGACCTTGAGAATAATACTTGCTTCCATTGCCATAAACCTGGCCATTACAAGAAAAACTGCTTCAAATTCAAGCAATTCAAGATGAATAAAGACAAGGCACCACCAAAACAAGCTAATCACACTAAAGAAACCAATACCAGCAGTTCAAGCTATGAATCAGCTGAAGTTCTTGCAATAACCACCACTGACACCAGCTCTGATTGGGTACTGGACTCAGGCTGTTCCTTCCACATGAGTCCAAGAAAAGACTGGTTTATTGATCTTCATATGCAGCAGGCAGGTTCAGTTTTACTTGGTAATGACCAAACCTGTAAAGTTAAAGGAATTGACAAGATAACATTGAAAATGTTTGATGGTGTAGTTAGATTGCTCTCCCAAGTCAGGTATGTGTCTGATCTGAAAAAGAACCTTATTTCTCTAGGCATGATGGACTCTCAAGGCTATAACTTCTCATCTCAAGGTGGAGCTATGCAAATCTCAAAAGGATCTAAGGTAGTGATGAAAGGCCAAAAGAAGAATGACTTTTATTTCTTGGAAGGACATGTTGTGGTAAGTCACTCCTGCTATTCAGCCAAGTCTGATAACACCCTACTGTGGCATAAAAGATTAGCACACATAAGTGAGAAGGGGCTACAAGAATTAGCTAAGCAAAACCTGTTGGGAGGTGACTCCATTTCAGCTCTTGACCTGTGTGAATTTTGTGTCTTGGGGAAGGCAAAGAGGTTAAGGTTTCAGTCAAGTAAGCACACTACAAAAGCTCCACTTGAGTATGTACACTCTGATTTGTGGGGACCTGCAAGAGTACAAACAAGGAATGAAGGGAGATACTTCATATCACTAATAGATGACTACTCTAGGAAGGTCTGGATTTGTATCCTAAAATCTAAGGCTGATACCTTTCAGAAGTTTAAGAAATGGTTAGTTGAGGTGGAGAACTCTATAGGAAGGAAGCTGAAGCATCTCAGGATAGATAATGGGCTGGAATCTGTCTCTGAGGAATTCAATGAGTTTTGCAAGGATAGAGGAATAATCAGACACAGGACTGTACCATCAACACCACAAGAAAACGACCTAGCAGAAAGGATGAATCAAACCATCCTTGAGAGAGTAAGGTGTATGATCCTGAGCTCTGGAATTCCCAAGAGTTTTTGGGGGAAGCTGTATCTACATCAGTTTACTTGATAAATAGGTGTCCTTCTTCAGCAATTGGATTCAAGACTCCTGAGGAAATATGGAGTGGAAGGCCAGCAGACTACAGAAAACTAAGAGTGTTTGGAAGCCTGGTCTATGCTCATGTGAAGCAAGACAAGTTAGAGCCAAGAGCTTGGAAGTGCATTTTTCTTGGTTATCCCAAAAGTGTAAAAGGTTATAAACTATGGTGTATTGAACCTAATAACCAAAAGTGTTTCATTTGCAGGGATGTCACTTGGGATGAGTCCAAAATGCCACTCAAGAAACAATCCCTAAATACTTGTGGAATACAAGACACTGCACAAGAAGATGAGTCACAACTGGAGGTGGAGTCTCAGCATATCAGTTCTCAGACTGATACTCATGCTACTCAGATTCTGATCAAGATGAATTAGAGGCTGTTGATAGTGAAACTGATGATATTCAAGGATATCAACCAGTTAGAGATAGGCAAAAGAGGGTAATTAAGCCAACTAACAGATTTGGCCATACTAACTCTACTCATTTTGCGCTTTATGCAGCTGAACAGATAGAGCATGAGGAACTAAGAGATTATCAAGATGCTATATCTTGCAAAGAAAAGGAAAAGTGGCTGATGGCTATACAAGATGAGCTGTGCTCTTTGGAAAGAAATAATACTTGGCAAATAGTGGACAAGCCACACAAACAAAAGCTGGTTGGTTGCAAGTGGCTGTTCAGGAAAAGATTGAAGTTTCAAAGGGAGGGTCTATAAGATACAAAGCAAGACTTGTAGCAAAGAGATTCACTCAAAAAGAGGGAATAGACTATAATGAATTTTTTTTCCCTGTAGTTAAACACTCTTCTATCAAAATTTTGCTTGCTTTAGTCTCACAATTTAACCTGCAGCTTCATCAAATGGATGTTACAACTGCCTTTCTGCATGGAGAGCTTAAAGAACAAATTTTTATGAAAATTCCAGAAGGGTTGCAGGTTGAAAACAAAGAAGCTAAGGCCTGTCTATTGAAGAAATCCCTATATGGCCTAAAGCAAAACCCGAGATAATGGTATTTGAGGTTCGATGAGTTTATGCACAAAGTAAAGTTTTTGAAAAGCAAGCATGATCACTGTGTGTATATTAGACTTGATGCTGCATGTTTCACTTTTCTTCTTTTGTATGTTGATGACATGCTCATTGCTAGTTCCTCATTAGATGACATTAACACAGTCAAAAACTTGCTTAAAAATGAATTTGAAATGAAAGACCTTGGCTTAGCTAAACGAATGTTAAGAATGGATATAATGAGATGCTCAAATTCTGATGTTCTTTACTTGCATCAGTCTGATTATTTGGAAAAAGTATTGTTAAGATTTCAGATGCATTTAGCTAAAGGTGTAAGCACTCATATTGGAGTTGGAGTCAAGCTTTCATCAGATCAAAGTCCTAAGAGCCAAGAAGAAGCTGATCAGATGCTCAAAATCCCATATGCCAATGCTGTGGGCAGCATCATGTATGGTATGGTCTGTTGCAGACCAGATTTAGCACATCCTATGAGCATCATCAGCAGACATATGGCAGAGCCTGGTTTAGCTTATTGGAATGCAGCAAAATATGTGTTAAGATACATCAAGGAGACCTCTGATTTTGGTCTTAAGTTCAAGAAAAGTTCAGATCTTGAAGAACCTATATTAGGCTATGTTGATACTGATTATGCTTCTAACTTGGACAATAGAAAATCATTGTCAGGATATGTGTTTACTCTATATGGCACATCAGTGAGTTGGAAGACATCTCAGCAATTGGTTGTGGCTTTATCAACAACTGAGTCAGAATTCATAGCACTTACTGAGGCAGTAAAAGAAGCCATATGGTTAAGAGGTATACTTCAAGAATTTGGGATCTTGCAGAAATGTGTTACTATATATTGTGATAGCCAAAGTGCTATACACTTAGCCAAGCACCAAGGATATCATGAGAGAATGAAACACATAGATGTAAGGCTACATTTCATAAGGGATAGAGTTGAGAATGGTGTTGTGCAAATAAAGAAGATTCATACTGAGTTTAATCCAGCAAATGCTTTCATTAAAGCTCTTCCAGTTGCTAAGTTCAGGTTATGCATGGATATCATTGGGTTAGTTGGATGTGCAGCAACTAAGATCACTTGAAGGAGGTTAGGTGTTCAAGATGGATCAGCAATCATGCTAGGAGTTTAGCTAAAGGTGGAGATTTGTGAAGAAATTAGCTAAACACGTCTGCATGTATTGCTGAAGCAGAAAGAGTCGCAAGTTTAAGTATAAAACGTATTAGAAGAGCGCGACTAGGACACGTGGCAAGAGAAGAAGGAAAACGGTGTTTCACTTATTAAAACAGCTTCGAGTGAAATGCGTGTTGGTCCCAAGTGGTGTCCGAGGTTCAGAGGGGGGGGTGAATGAACCTTGGTCGATTTTTCAGAATCTTTAAAACAACCGTTCTGCACTGCAAGTTACTTGAGCTTGCAGTGATAGATGGTTACTGCTTGCAGCGCTAGAATGCAGTGCTGCACGCTGTAACCTGGAGTTTTGTATGCAGCGGAAATATACTTTTAAACACAAGGCTGTTTTACACAAAAATGCTTCTATCAAACGTTTTATGATGAGAAGAGATATAGATATATGCAGAAAATAAGCACAGATAAATAAAGCGATAAAAACACTTATGGCTTATAGTGGTTCGAAGGTGGTGTAATCCTTCTACGTCCACTCTACTGCTCCTCGAGCAGGAACTTTGTTAAGCAATATTGATTTACAGGACTCTCCTAACAATCTATCAACTTTACAAAGCAAACCACCTACTGAAGTCCAGCGTACACACAGCAACTGCAAACTTCAAAGGCTAACCCACACAGGGTTCTATACTCCCACACAGGGAAGCTGCCTAACACTAGACAACTAAAACAAACAGCAAGGATCTCTCCTATCAACTGCTTGACACCACTAAAACAACCTAAGCACACAGCAACAAGGTTAAAAGGATAAAAAGGTTTTCTTCAACTTGTGCTTCGAAGTGAGCTTCTGAATCCGTAAGGAATCTTTCAGCTTGAACTCTGCTTCACTTCGATAGGTTGAGTGACTGAAACTGTTAGCTTGAATACTTTAAATTTGTAAGCTCGAAACTTTCACGTATGGAAATTAGATCTCAGTAACAGTAACCAGCTTCAGTACTCCTCGACCTCTATTTATACTTGTAGGAGAAGATGTCCGTTGAAGGAGACATCCCTCTTTTGAATTTGAAATAGCCTGGCCAAAGTATGGTTCGCATTTAATGCGACTGACCTTTCTTTTCGGAGCATTTAATGCGGCAGTTGCGGCTCACAGCTTTCTGCGGCGCGTCAGTCCATGTGGCATTTTCTTATTGGCTCCGTGTCTGCTACTTTGACTTTTTTTTGAACGGCTCTTTTGTCCCTGCTTGGATCTCCGTTCCTCGTACTGCATTTATCCTTTCTGGGATTTGCAGGATACTTAGTCTTGTAGTTGGCGCTGTATATACTTAACTGTTCTGTAAGTCTACGCTGTATCCTTGGTCTCTGTGCAACTGATGTATACTTTCAGTGCTGCTGTATTTTAGACCTGCTTGCAGTATTGTCTGGCAGTGCTGCTGTATCTTCGTTCTAACAGTACTCCTGTATCCTTTTCATGCAGCGATGCTGCACGCCGTTCTTCCTTGCTTTGCTGTATCCTGCCTTCATGCAGCGATACTGTATCTTCCTTTAAAGCTTAGATGCAGCTTTATCCTCTTTTAACCTCCATTTCAATCCTTGACTCAAGACTCAATTCTAGTCTATTTATTCACTTAAACAATGTGAAAATGGGGTACTCAAAACTTCCTATTACATGGTTGGTTTGTCTCATCAAAATCTAAATAATGAAATCCCAACAATTTCCCCCTTTTTGATGATGACAAAACCTTTACAATATTTCGTTCATGAAGAAGTTTCAATTTACTTTAACTCATATAGTTTATCCGGATTACATGCTTGCACAGCTTGAATGAATAAAACTAATCCTGGATTCATCAGAGATGCATCATGCTATTCCTTTCAACAAACACAACAGGAAAACACAAACAGCATGCATGAGTTCATAAGAATTGAACTTGGTCAAAGCAGAAAGAAAAATTTCTTCATTTAAGAGATAGAAATTTTTTTCAACATCAAAAAATACAACAAGGATCATAAGAGGGTATATGAATACAGCTTAGTAAAACGAAGACCTTTTGCTTGCAGATTCGTCTGATCTTCTTTGAAACCTTTCAAGGCCTTCCCTTCCTCTTGATCCTTTCCACCAGTCCCTGATGGACTCTTGGTAGGACTCTTCCAGCTTGTGTCTGATCACAGGAATCTGAATCCATCTCAGCCAGAAGTCCTCGCAGAATGGTACAATCAGCCCTTTCTTGACTCGATCGATGTACAGCTGTTGAATGTCAAGGCTTCCTTCGCGAACGAGCTGTTCATACCTTCTCAATGCAGTCTTGCAGGTATGATACTTGCTGAATTTGCCTTGCCTGCATAGATTTCTGAAGTGTCTGAGGTACTCTGATCGTTTGAAAATGGTGATCGCCTCAAATGTTGGATTCCGATCAAAAGGCAGTCTGACTTCTTTGAAGATGTCGAATCTCCAAGCCATGTTCTCTCCTTCAGACCTTTGATCCATCAACACGGACACTTCAGCAGAGATGTTCTCTGTGTCAAGGCGAGGGATTTCTTGAGGAGGGAATTGGTAGTAGTTGTTTGGAAATATTTTTCTTTCACCAATTACTCCGAGTCTTTGAATCCAGGCGTTAGGATCTGCAGCTTCTTCGTATTGTCGCCTTTGATTCTCAGACTCGTCCCCGCTCATCCTCTTCCTTGAGCCTTGCTGCTGGCTATCATCCCTTCTCTTATAATGATAGCTGGGCGGTGCTGCATCCTTGCTTGCAGCTCTGCTGTGTGCAGAACCTGCAGCAGATCTTCTTCCAGCAGCTGCACCGGCTCCACCAGCTCCATCATCATCTCTTCTTCATCTCTTCGGAGAAGGGATATCAGCAGCAGCAGATGATCCAGACCTCCTTCTCCTCCTGCTGAGAGGTTGCTGGTCATCATCTTCTTCCTCTTCTTCAGGTTCAGCCGCCCCTTTGCTCCTGTATTTCTCTTCAAACCTTTCCCCCTTTTTGGCATCATCAAAAGCCGGGGGCTGAGCAGGGGCTGTTGGGACCGCCCTTGATCGTGGGCGTCGGGTCGGTTCAGGGACGGGCTCTGGAGCATCGACATGTTGAGGAAAAGCTCGGACCATGATGTCCCTCAACTCTCCTACAATCAGCTCCAGATTCCCCAACCTATCGTCCACACTTCTGGTTCTCTGAGATTGATCGAAGACACGATCCAGAAGTGTTTCCAGGACTTGTGAGTGATGGTTGAGTCTGGTTGAGGCAGTCTCAGCATGCAGCTTGCATTGCCTGACCTCTTGGCGCGTCAGAGCAGCTTCAACCTTCAACTCCTTCTCCATCCTAACCCGATCGTAGTACAACCTGTTCGAATGATCATTAAGAGTATGCTTAATCATGTCAGGCAGCACTTCGAGGTCCTTCTTGAAACCCGTCATGGTTTCAGCATGGAATTGGGCACTGATCCTGAGACTATTGCGTATGGTAGACTCATGCTCTTGGAGAACATGCAGCAGATGTCTAACAGCGGTCTCGACTCTGTTGATGGATTCATCAGGAGTCAGCCTTGAATTCCTTCTTGTTGAGGCAGCAGTGGATGCAGCAAATGGGATCACCTCTTGGCATACTGGTGTTGCATCCTGCCTCGGTACTTCAGCAGCAACCTCATCCTAGTCCTTGCTGGTATGAGAGCTTGTAGAGCTTGAGGATGGGTGCTCATCTCCTTCTTCTTCTGCCTCCTCTTCGCTGGATAAGACTGGAACAGGAACGGCACCTCCAGATTTTGGCCCATGAACAGCAATGTTCCGTTCCTTCATCCATCTTGCGAATTCGGCATCCGACATATTAGCGTCCACAGTATCCTTCGCTGCAGTGACCTTTGAAGGTTCTTGAGAGCTAGCAGCGACTGCAGTATCAACCTCCTCACGAGGTGTCTCTAGCTGCACTGGGGATACCTCGGCTTCAACTCCAGCATCCTCAGTGGGTACTGTCTGAACAGCCTCCCCACCTGAGGTCTTCTCCCACTCAGGGAGTGTTGTCAGAACAACATCCTCCACTGAGGTCTTCTCAATGGACCCCGTCTCCTCGGCCGGTCCAGAAACAGTTTCGACAGTCTCTGCTGCAATAATGGGTTCTTGCAGCTCTGCATGGCTTCCTGCAGCGGTCACAGTATTCAGCACTGTATCCTCTAATGCTGCTAGGATCTCAGCTTCCACCCTGCTCTTCTCTGCAGCTCCTTCTTCCTGTTAAAGGGTGGTTGCTGGCTGCACTGCTGTCGCGTCCAGTGCAGGGAGTACCGCCTTTGCAACTCCCTCCGTAGATGCTTCATCGGCAATCTCAGAAATGTCTGAGATGACATTCCTGATTATGGTGGACGGTTCCCCCTCAGAGTCTGCTTGAGCAGCATCTTCATCTTCGCGCACTGGGGAATCACCATAGTCCAGTAGTTGGGCTTCCTCCTCCTCCAAGCGATCGAACGTGACAATGTTGGAGAGGCCCTCAACTACTTGTTCGTATACAGGGGAGTTCATCTGATTTGAACTTGAACTGCCTTCTCCCCGCATCCTCCTTGGAGTGTGCTGCATCCTGGTTTCCTTCAGGCTCTGTTGCAGCGCTAGATGCAGCATGACTTCTTCAGCCTGCTCCACTCCCAAGGTGTCGATTTGCTCCTGAGCAAATGCGACATCATCGCCCCTTCTTACCGCCTCTGCAGCCGGGGCTAGGAAGACCTGCACATCTTCCACTGCTGCTTTCATCGGCAGCTCTGCAGAGTCGGATTCTGCAAGAGCCTTGCCCTTTCCCTTGTCCTGTGCTCCCTGTGCAGCGCTGCAGCCATCGAGCTCTTGAACTCTTGCTGCAAAGTCAGGTTGCAGGAGTGCCAGAATATCCTCTGATTTGGCCCACTCCAGGACAGCTTGTTCGACTGTCAGGAAATCCTTCCACTTCAACAGGATTTCCCCCTTTGACAGCCGCATCTCTCTCCAAAGAGAGTACTCTGCCGGCATATTTCTAGCAGCCGGAAAGGTGGGATCGAGCACTGAAGCATCTGTTTGTAGACGAGCTTCTTCTTCAGTTGGCTCGACCTGGTGCTGATGTGGCTCCCGAAGCTGATGTGACACATCCCCAAGGTCAACTACAACCATATCGGGCTGATGTGACACATCCCCAACAGCAACAGCAGCTCTCCTGCTGCGTGGAGCCCTTCTCACCAAAGGTGCGTCATCATCTGGGGAAGAGGATTCAAGTTCAGGTACAGCCTTCCCTGAACTCCTCTTGATAACAGGAAGAGGACTCGAAGGTTCCTCTTCTTCAGCATCTTCCCCGCTGATAGCAGCTTCATCTTGCAGAGCAAGAGTTGCATTCTTTTTGTCTTTGGTTTTCTTCCCCTTCTTCTTCTCCCCGAGATACTTTCCAGGATGAATGGGGGCGGGTGCTGCAAGTTGAAGGCCAAGCTTACAGAGCAGAGAACAGATGGTGATACCGTAGCTCCGACGCTCCGTTATCTTCTCTGCTTCCTCCCACAGCCTCTTCATGATGAACCTCGCCCAGTTCACCTTCTCTCCGGCCATGATGGCAGACATGATCCGGAACCGGAGATCTGTGCACTTGTCGTAACTCTCTGTCCTCCCCTCGATGGAGTACGCACAGATGTCGTGGAGAAGTTCAAACTCCGATTTGAAGAGCTTCTTAGGGGCGCTTTTCTTGATTTCAGCTCCTGCATCCCTTGCTCGAAAGAGATTCCACATCTCTTGAGCTGATGCCTCCCCATACGTCGCCAACTGGCTGGGGGTCAAACCTGCAGCCGAAATGCTGAAGGTGGTGGAGATATCCCTAACGGTCAGCGACCGTTCCTCTCCATCTGCATCCATCCAGAACAGGATGCAGTTCCTGTCCTCCGCCTGCCTAGCGTAGGCGTAAAACCTCTGTACTGACTCCGTGGAGAAGCCAGCATATACCGTGGTCAACAGCCCTAGGACTTGGGTCTGTTCTAGAGCATCAAAGATCCTTTTGATCAGGGTATTATCATACAGCCCTGACTCCAAGATGTTCTCCCTGTTGATCATTCTTCCATCAAGAACGATAGTCTTTCTGGCAGCCATTGAAATCTTTGTGAGATAGAGAGAGAGAGATAAGGGTTTTGCACTTAGAAAATTTTCTTGCGATCACAGCGTTTCTCTCTCTGAAGATGGTGAAAAGTGAATTTCAAATGGCACGTTTTGGTCTTTATGGCGGTTCCCAAGAGACGTGCGAGATTGACGGTTGAGATAAATCAGGGAAATGATCTAGTGGCTCAGGAAAAAGCGGAGATGTCAAATCGTCGCTAATAATTACTTGGCGCGTGAGCTCTGTCAGCGCCCTTTCCACTTCCTGACACCCGCAGTCATGCATTTAATGTTGAAAGACATGCCCTTTGCCGCCTAAATAAATGTCTTTTTAAGGTTGCAGCATCTCTAGTACGAGGTTGCAGAGCAATCAATACTCCTTTTGAAATTAATGCTGTAACTTGGTGCTGCTTGATTTCTTCGATAGCTGTTGTACTGTAAGAATGTAGGTTGCAGCGCTGTCTGAATCCAGTGCTGTATTGACGCATAGCTTACAGTACCATTTTTACTGCTTTCTGCAAGCATGCAGAGGTTCCCCCTGCAATCTTGCATTTTCTTTTTCTTCACAACTTAAGGATTCCTAGCTCGTTACGAAGCATAGAAAACCTAGATTCACTCAAAGGTTTTGTAAGGATATCTGCCAGCTGTAGATCCGTGTGAACCTTCTCAAGCACGACATCTTTCTTCTCAACATGATCTCTTATAAAGTGATGACGAATGTCAATGTGCTTTGTTCTTGAGTGAAAGACAGGATTATGGGTAATTGCAATAGCACTCGTATTGTCACAGAGAATTGGCGTCTCTTTTTCTTCTATCCCATAATCTCTAAGTTGCTGCTGTATCCAGAGAATCTGCGCACAACAACTTCCTACTGCAACATACTCTGCTTCTGCTGTAGAGGTTGCAATTGAGGTCTGCTTCCTGCAGAACCATGAGACAAGTCTATTTCCCAGAAACTGACACGTCCCACTAGTACTCTTCCTATCAATCTTGCAGCCTGCATAATCTGAGTCGGAGTAGCCTTTAAGCTTGAATCCTCCTTCCTTAGGATACCATAGGCCGACTTCCTGAGTTCCTTTCAGATACTTGATCACTCTTTTTACAGCTAAAAGATGTGATTCCTTCGGTGCTGCTTGGAATCTAGCACAGACTCCTACTGCAAACATAATATCAGACCTGCTTGCTGTGAGATACAGCAATGATCCAATGAGGCGTCTGTACTTCGTAATGTTTACATCTTTACTATCTTCATCTTTGTCAAGACTTATAGATGTGGACATGGGAACGGACGTTGCGGCTCCATTCTCCATGCCAAATTTCTTGATAAGTTCCTTCGTATACTTGACTTGATTGATGAAGGTTCCTGTAGGAAGCTGTTTTACTTGCAGTCCGAGAAAGAAACTTAATTCTCCCATCATACTCATCTCGAACTTTGACTGCATCAGGTTGGAGAATTTCTCACATAGCTCTTTGTTTGTGGATCCGAAGATAATATCATCCACATAGATTTGTACAAGAAGTACACTCTCTCCGTCCTGTATCCTAAACAGCATTTTGTCGATCGTTCCTTTTTGAAAACCATTTTCCAGAAGATAGAGAGATAAGGTGTCATACCAAGCTCTTGGTGCTTGCTTCAGTCCATATAGGGCCTTTTGTAGACGAAACACCTTCTCTTCTGCTTGATCCTCGAAACCAGGAGGTTGCTCAACATATACTTCCTCTGTAAGGAGACCATTCAGGAATGCGCTTTTAACATCCATTTGATAGACGTTGAAATTCATATGTGCTGCATAGGCTAAGAAAATTCTTATTGCTTCTAGCCTTGCCACTGGTGCAAAAGTCTCATCAAAATCAATTCCTTCTTCCTGACAGTATCCTTTAGCAACTAATCTTGCTTTGTTTCTTACAACGACTCCTGATTCATCTAGCTTGTTCTTGAACACCCACTTTGTTCCAATTACACCTTGATGGGTCGGTCTAGCGACTGTTTGCCATACTTGATTTCTCTCAAATCCATTCAATTCTTCCTGCATGGCCTGTACCCAGTTGCTATCTTGCAGTGCCTCTTCAACATTCTTAGGCTCTGATTGTGATATGAAGCATGCAAACATTGCTTCATGTGGGATGGATCTTCTTATCCTTACACCGATGGATGGATCTCCTATAATGAGATTTCTTGGATGATTTCTAAGCCATGTCCTATCTGGCTCAAAAACGTGCGTTGGTATATTTTGCTCATTATGTTGCTGTAATGCAGGAGGTTCTGTTGCTGTAAGAATGTCTGCTGCATCCAAGGTTGCAGCTTCTTCATCTTTATCTTCTTCTGTAGGCAGAACTCCTTCTATGTATGGTACAACATTCTCTTTTCTAGGAGAGGTTTCTTCAGGTGGTTTTTCCAGCTTCTTTGTGTCACAATGTCGTTCATCAAACACCACATGTACAGATTCTTCTACCACCAGGGTTCTCTTATTAAACACTCTGAAGGCTTTACTTACAGCAGAGTATCCTAGAAATACTCCTTCGTCTGATTTAGCATCAAAAGTCTTCAGATGTTCCTTTCCATTGTTGAGAACATAACACCTGCATCCAAAGATATGCAGATAGGAAATGTTTGGTGTATGACCATTCCATATTTCATACGGTGTCTTGTCAAGATCCTTGATGATTAAACATCTGTTCTACGTATAGCATGCAGTGTTGGTTGCCTCAGCCCAAAATCTCTTGGGTATTTCTGCTTCTGCTATCATCGTCCTTGCTGCTTCCTTGAGGGTTCTATTCCTTCTTTCAGCAACCCCGTTTTGTTGAGGTGTTCGTGCAGCAGAGTATTCATGACGAATACCATTGTCAGAACAGAATTTCTCTATAAACTTATTCGTGAACTCGGTTCCTCTGTCTGATCTTATCTTTACTATGCTCAAGCTCTTTTCATTCTGAATTTTCTTCATGAGGCCAGGTAGCTTTTCTTGAGTTTCCGACTTCTTCGCTAGAAAGATCGTCCATGTGTATCTGGAGTAGTCATCCACTACTACTAGAGAGTACTTTTTCCCGCTCAAGCTTACTGGTTCTACTGGTCCAAAGAGGTCCATGTGTAGAAGATCTAGAATTCTGTGAGACGATTTCTGAATCTTATCCTTGAAAGAGCTCTTAACTTGCTTCCCTTTTTGACACGCTCCACAGACATTCTCTTTCTTGTAAGCTACATCTGGTAATCCTCTCACGAGGTCTTTTCTTGCTAGCTTGTTGATAGTCTTGAAGTTCAGGTGACTTAATCGTTTGTGCCATAGCCAGCTCAGCTCCGGTGGACTTTTCACTATGAAGCATGTTGATTGAGTGGAGGAATTCCAATCTGCTAGGTAGATATTTCCTCTTCTTATTCCTGTAAGCTTTACTTCATTTGTGGTGCTGTCCTTGATTAAGCACTTGTTGAGGTTGAATTTCACTGTATATCATTTGTCACAGAACTGACTGATGCTTAGAAGATTGTATCTAAGCCCCTTTACGTAGGATACATCTTTGATCTTTATGTTCCCCTTAACTAGGCATCCGCTTCCTTTTGTGCTTCCTTTGGAATCATCTCCAAATATGACCTTAGGTCTTTTGCATTCTTGGAAGTCTTTCAGCGTTTCTTTATTGCCTGTCATGTGCCTTGAGCAGCCGCTGTCGATATACCATACATCACTGCTGCATCCTGGCACTGTAACCTGTGACAAATTCAAACAGATTTAGGTACCCATTTCCATATGGGTCCTTTGGGGTTAGTTACTTTGGGAACCCAAACTTTCTTAACAGTAATTGATCTACTGTAAGATTTGTTGGTTCTCGAGCTGTATGCGGTTATCTTGGAAAACTGCTTATGAGAAGTGTGTGCTCGACAAACATGTGTGTTACCAACACCCTTGTAGTGCGGTCTTCCACCATACTTTCCTGGAGTATATCCTCCTTGAGGTTTAGACATATAGGTCTTAGTATCGGTGGAAAAGTTTCTTCTATGCTGCAACTTTGTTGGTTGCTGCATACAGCAGATGACTTCTGCTGCAGCCAAGTCTTAGATGCAGACTTATTCCCTGCAGTTGAGCATTGGGGTTTCTTCCCTTTATCCGTCATTGCTGTTTTGTTCACTGTCTTTTCAGAGTCACAAAGTAACTCTTTCTCCATTGGAGTTCTAACTTGAACAAAATTCACAGCTTCGGATGTGCTTGCTGTATTCTGAGAGCCTTGATTGCTGTAACATATGCCTGAAATCACAAAGGGATCTCTGACACTGTTTATGCAATCTCTTACGTCTTTTGAGGATTTGGTGAACGTTCTCATCTTGGACTGCAAGATTTCCTTCTCAGATCTTAGCTCAGTGATCAGCAGATTCAATCTAGAGATCTCTTGTTGTTGCTTACTACACTTTAAGTTATCAGACTCTCGTGCAGCGAGCATTCTGGCAATGTCGATGTTTTTGCTCTTGAGGATCTCATTATCGATTCTAAGGTTCTCATTCTCAACCTTAAGCTCCTCATGAATTGAGTTGATCTGTTCGAAATCACTCATGATCCTTTTCAAGGAGTGGATCATGTTCAGCTCCTCATCAACTTGTATGGACAACGGTTGGTAAATTACCTCATCTTCTTCGATGTCCTCGCCATCTTTAGCCATCAGGCATATGAGTGCTTCTTCGTCAGAGGATGAGGTTTCAGCATCGCTGTCAGAGGATTCTGCAGCTTTCAGTACTTCCTTCGGAACTACTGCATCCTTGGCTTTCTCCATCTCTCCTATGAGAGCTCGAAGCTTGTGCCTTTCCTCTCGTCTCTTATCTCTCCTTTGTTCTCTTTCTCCTTCAGGATACTTGTGCACTGTTGGATAAGGACAATTCCTTGCGTAGTGTCCAGGCTTCCTGCAATTATAGCACAAGTCAACATTCCCTGTATTTGACTGAGGAGAAGAAGATACCTGAGGGGTTGAGTGACTTCTTCTGAAGTCATTCTTTTTGTTGAGGTTGGTGTTGCTGCTATTGTTGTTGCTCTTGATGAATCTCCTGAATTTCTTTAGGAGGAGCGCCATATCCTCTTCAGCAACTTCTGCTGTATCCTCACTCTGCTTACTGCAACTGGCGGTTGCTGTATCCTTTGTTCCTCTGGCGGTCAGCGCTGTAACTTTGGAGACTGACTCCTCTGACTCTTTTCTCCTTCTATTGATGTCATACTCGAATGCTTTCAAGTCGGAGAATAAGTCAAATGTGCCCATGGACTTCAGGTCCATAGACACTCTCATGGCAGTGGTCTTGCTATCCCACTCCGCTGGTAGGGCTCTTAACACCTTCATGTTCTTTTCTTTCTGTGTGTAGTGTTTGTCCAGAGCTTCTAGTTCATTCACTATGGATGTGAATCTCAGATCTAGTTGCTCTAGAGTCTCTTCATTCTTCATCTCGAAGAGCTCGAATAATTGTGTAGCGTTGGAGATTTTGTTGTCCTTGGTGAGCTCAGTTCCTTCACAAATTTGCTCCAGCTTTTCCCATATTTCTTTGGATGTTGAGCAAGTCTTGACTTTGCTAAAGGTGCCCTTATCCAAAGTAATAAATAGAGCGTTCTTTGCCACGTTATCCAGGTTGGCTCTTTTTCTGTCTTCGTTTCCCCACTCTTGTCATGGTTTGATCAGGAAGTTTGGTGGTGGCTGCTCTCCTTCTGCATGGTCTCTTCCATACATTGGATTTACCTTCATGGGAACTATCGATCCTTCAGTTATGACGGTCCACATCTCATCATTCATGGCCGAAAGGTGTGCCTGCATTCTAATCTTCCAGTCATCATATTCCTCTATGGAAAACATAGGTAGCTTGTGATTGGAGGAATCCATGATATGCTTTAAAAATGATTTTTATGCAAAGAAAACAGCGAGACAATGTGGATCTGGGTAGGTGACCAAATAAGTTAGCTTTTAACCCAACTCGTTCTGATACCACTTGTTGGTCCCAAGTGGTGTCCGAGGTTCAGAGGAGGGGTGAATGAACCTTGGTCGATTTTTCAGAATCTTTAAAACAACCGTTCTGCACTGCAAGTTACTTGAGCTTGCAGTGATAGATGGTTACTGCTTGCAGCGCTAGAATGCAGGGCTGCACGCTGTAACCTGGAGTTTTGTATGCAGCGGAAATATACTTTTAAACACAAGGCTGTTTTACACAAAAATGCTTCTATCAAACGTTTTATGATGAGAAGAGATATAGATATATGCAGAAAATAAGCACAGATAAATAAAGCGATAAAAACACTTATGGCTTATAGTGGTTCGAAGGTGGTGTAATCCTTCTACGTCCACTCTACTGCTCCTCGAGCAGGAACTTTGTTAAGTAAGATTGATTTACAGGACTCTCCTAACAATCTATCAACTTTACAAAGCAAACCACCTACTGAAGTCCAGCGTACACACAGCAACTGCAAACTTCAAAGGCTAACCCACACAGGGTTCTATACTCCCACACAGGGAAGCTGCCTAACACTAGACAACTAAAACAAACAGCAAGGATCTCTCCTATCAACTGCTTGACACCACTAAAACAACCTAAGCACACAGCAACAAGGTTAAAATGATAAAAAGGTTTTCTTCAACTTGTGCTTCGAAGTGAGCTTCTGAATCCGTAAGGAATCTTTCAGCTTGAACTCTGCTTCACTTCGATAGGTTGAGTGACTGAAACTGTTGGCTTGAATACTTTAAATTTGTAAGCTCGAAACTTTCGCGTATGGAAATTAGATCTCAGTAACAGTAACCAGCTTCAGTACTCCTCGACCTCTATTTATACTTGTAGGAGAAGATGTCCGTTGAAGGAGACATCCCTCTTTTGAATTTGAAATAGTCTGGCCAAAGTATGGTTCGCATTTAATACGACTGACCTTTCTTTTCGGAGCATTTAATGCGGCAGTTGCGGCTCACAGCTTTCTGCGGCGCGTCAGTCCATGTGGCATCTTCTTATTGGCTCCGTGTCTGCTACTTTGACTTTTTCTTGAACGGCTCTTTTGTCCCTGCTTGGATCTCCGTTCCTCGTACTGCATTTATCCTTTCTGGGATTTGCAGGATACTTAGTCTTGTAGTTGGCGCTGTATATACTTAACTGTTCTGTAAGTCTGCGCTGTATCCTTGGTCTCTGTGCAGCTGATGTATACTTTCAGTGCTGCTGTATTTTAGACCTGCTTGCAGTATTGTCTGGCAGTGCTGCTGTATCTTCGTTCTAACAGTACTCCTGTATCCTTTTCATGCAGCGATGCTGCACGCCGTTCTTCCTTACTTTGCTGTATCCTGCCTTCATGCAGCGATACTGTATCTTCCTTTAAAGCTTAGATGCAGCTTTATCCTCTTTTAACCTCCATTTCAATCCTTGACTCAAGACTCAATTCTAGTCTATTTATTCACTTAAACAATGTGAAAATGGGGTACTCAAAACTTCCTATTACATGGTTGGTTTGTCTCATCAAAATCTAAATAATGAAATCCCAACAATGCGTTTTCTTCAGTATTGCGAATGGTGAAGCTTATAACTAAAGTTGCTAGTTACTTAAAGAATCGCTGGCTCAAAGACACGTCTTCATAACAGGAATAACCAACTGTGCATGAAGCTTGCAAAACCGTTGCTGGAAGAATCAGTTTTCAAGAATGAAGTACTGATCTTTGAGTGGGCATATCTCACTCGTTTCTAGATGGTTCTGGGTGATTCCAAGTTCTATGTATAGCTTATATATAGGGCTTCTAATGTACATTAGGGTTTACGTTGTTTGCTCATTGTATAGATAGTTGTGAGAGTGTGTTCAGGGTACGTTGATCACAGTGAGTGAGCTTTTGTAATACGAGTTTTCTTTCATCTCTTGAATAAAGAAACCCCCCCGATTATCCCGAGGACGTAGGCATTGTAAAGCCGATCCTCGTAAATTCCTTGGTGTGTTGATTTAGTTTTGAGTATTGATCTTGTTTGTTCTTTGATAGTGTGTGGTTTTGCAAAGTGTTCTTGAGTTGTTTGGTTAAATACTGACAATTTGGCGTGGATATCGGGAAGACGAAAGTTGAGAAGTGGGTATGAGTGTTGGTAGAGATGGAGGAGAGATGAGAGAGCTTTCCATGGGGAAGTTCTCATACTTTAATCTATTACGGCACATGGATCGGCTGCCAGTGGAAATTCCAGCAGTGCAGGGAAATTGAGCATTCACTTACCATTTCTACGGGTTTTCTGTGGCTTTACTGGTGAATAATCTTAATATTTCGATTAAGTCTGTATTTTGCACTAAATAAATATATATTACTAACATCAGTCATTACGTTTACCTTTAGATATGGGCCTACGAGGCCATTCTTATGACTGGTACTGTTGCCGATTGTCGTTTGGACGTCCCCCATCGAGTCCCGAGATGTTTGAAGTAGTCCACTATGAGGTCTATCGTCGAGATTCTACATTGCCTCGATAGCGAGGTATTTTTTTTCCATATAAACTTAGCGATTTAATAAATGTATTGGGCCTATTGGCCTATACATATATGCAATGTCTGACGATTTTATTTTTTTTTAGCAGGTAGATTGTTTCCAGACACTCGTTCCCTCATTTGAGGAAGAGTGTCAGCTGTATTGGAGGCATATAGATGTCGACCTCAGCGCAGGGGTCCAGCTTCGCGTGGCCCACAGGCTGGTGTAGAGGAAGGACCATCTATACGTAGAGTTGATGAGAGGTTGAGTCGTGGTCAATCCACTCGAGCTCCTAGAGCGACTCGAACAACGACACGATCCAGTCGGTCTATACGACAGTTGGTCGATGAACATGAGTCGGGACCCGATATTGAGGTTGAGGAGCTTGAAGCCCGTGGTCAGAGTGATGGATTCGAAGGCATCCGGGTGGACGTGTCGGGTTTTGATCGTGACATCTTCTATGGCAAGACAGACGTACATGTGCCCCAGCCTAACACATACCTGACCTACACTACATTCGACGAGTCTGATTCTCTAGCTCATGTGTCGGTGCATGATTATCCAACTCATTAGGGTGTGGCCCATGATTACTTCCCGACGCGTAGTGTTCATGATGAGGATGAGTCTCCTATACGAGCATCTCCAGTTTCACGGCATATGGGATCACTCAGACGAGTTCGTGTGTTATCATCTTTTGAGCACTCCATTCCTCCTTCAGTTTCACCACCTACTGACCAGTATGCAGACGCTGATGGCTTCTTCACCTGATTCTCAACAGAGCTGGACTCTTGATTTAATGGGTTGCATTCGAACTTCGATCAGCGTTTTGACTGTATGGAGACCTTTATTCAAGATGGACGTTCCCGTCTGGAGTGCCAAATCCCGTCGATGATTATGGATCAGTTACAAAGTTTCTTTGGGCCCACCGGTGGAACAGGGTATGGTGATCAGTGTGCCACCCGATCAGGGGCTAAGTATAGTCGTCCAACAACCTATCATCAGGATTCTCCACTACCGAGGCAAGATGATTGACACTCTTCACCCGAGGCTCTTACACCACCACACTGGCAGCCTGATCCTCCGATGCCATCTCAGTGGGCTCCTTGGCCCTGCACCACGGAGGAGCATGCTTTATTACCAGTGACTCCTATTCCTGTAGACCCACTCTCCGCTTTTGTGCTTTTCGAGCATCCAGTTGGAGATAACGGTTATGCCGGCACTTCCACACCAATGATGCAGTTTTACAGATATGATGGTGCGCACGACGAAGCATCTGATACTACATATCCATCTATACCTGAGATCAGTGCAGGCATTCGACAGGTTCATCGTTGGGCACGATCATGTTTTTTACGGAGTCCATTCCAACCGACCTTTCCCAAATGGGCTAATCATTCGATGGATGACTTCCTACTGTGGACTGAGCTAGGCAATGCTGCAGATCAGTAAGTCAAATCTTTTGTGAATAACTTCTATTTGTTTCATCTTTTGTATTTCACGTGATTAAGTTTCACATAATATTACGTTGATCAGACGTAACGTCGGTATTGACTACGCCATTGGTCCATCGTTCTTCACTTTGATTATAGACCTGCACAGTGAGCTGGATCGAGAGGTGAGTTCTAATTTATAGTCACCATGAATTATCATAAAAACATAATTGATCACTGTACTTCTTGTTTTTTTTGCAGGTTCTTGATTCATATTTTGCACTGTTGCAGAGCCATCTGAATGTTTTGGATGTGTCGATCGATGAGTCTCTTAAGAGACTGACGCAGATCATCAATTGCTCCTTCAATAAAAGTCTTTACTCATTTGATATACATATTGTCATACGCTCACCCTTATAACTTCATAAGTTTGTCTTTTGTAGGAAATATGCAAGAAAATCTGGCGAGCTAAACATGCGAATGACGGCGAAGGATGTACCTATTATGAGGCTGAAGGAGAGACCTTTTCTCTAGCTGATCTGGATCGTCTAGTACCTTACGTTCGTGGTGAGAGGCCAAACTGGAAGCATTCGAGACCATGGTGGAATAAGACATCTAGGGTAAGCAAATTGTTTTAGCACGCTTTTTTCATACCCTGAAATTTACGCAGCGCACTAATTTGGTATTTTCGTTGTTGTTGGGTTAGATCTACCTTATTCTGAACCTGGACGGATATTGGGTCGTCGGTGAGGTGAATATGCACACTTACACGCTCACCCTCTTCGACAGTCTTTGCAGCATGCCGACTACTACGCCAACCTAGATCGAGCATCGTACTGTAATGATTGAACCTGAAGACAGTAGAGGCCAGATTATGTTACAAGTAGGACGATCCGACAGGGTGTGGCATTTACGCGTTAAAGACGATCGAGAGCTGCTTGAGTTGTATATTTCCTCGACCCGATATTGTTGACGGGGTTTTCGAGATGAGGAGATGTGTAACATATACATTGTATAGGTGGTCAGCGGATGGAGATACGGTTGCTGCTGATGATTTGATGGATTGATGTGTATATCATAAATTCTGCATTACTTTTACATTCGATTAGACAGCTAGCACTATTTCATGTAGTTCCAGAATGGAGTTTGCATACTACTTTTACATTATTATGAATGCGTAAGTGTTTCTTTACAACCCTACATTTTTTTGACTGCAGTTAAAAATTATACATTCAATCCTATGACTGTTCTGATGCTACAAATAAGGGACATTTTCTCTTAGTATAATCTTCTGATTTACAAAGAGAACACATTTTCTTTTTCATTCGAATTGTTTGCCCTTGCACGGGGGCGTTACCCTTAAAATCATCAGAATATTGTTGGTCCTGTGAAGGGGCATTACATATATCGGAATGGCTTATATATGAAGGTAGTGATGTTAATCCGGGCCGGGCTAATAGGGCCAACCCGTTTAGCCCTAAAAAATGCAGGGTTAGGTCCGAGATATTAGAGGCCCGTTTAAATTAGGGCCTTTTTGGCCCAGCCCTATTAGCCCGAGGGTTAAATGGGTCAGCCCGCAGGTTAACTGGGCTAGCCCGTTTAGCCCGGTTAAAAAATTGCAACATGTCGGATTCAAACCATTGACTTACACACCTCCACTCCACCAACTAAGTTGAGGTCTATTTCATTTAATTGCATCTATAGTTGATGTTAGAAAGCAAGAATAATGATGTTAACTTCTTCAAGTATAGTTTCAAATCGAATAAATTTCATCACAAGATCCAATTTATAAATTAGTTCTCAATTTTAAACCCAAATTTTCAAATTTCACAATAAGGGACTCAATTTTATATTTTTTCTCAATTTCAGGCTTGAAAATTAGATTGAGTTCTCAATTTAAGACAAAATTTCATTTTTTTACGTAACCCGGTTAGTGGCCCGTTTAACCCGAGGCCCGCTAGGGTTAGGGTTAGGTCCTCACTATGAGAGGCCCGTTAAGAGTGAACCGGATAAGGCCCTAGCCCGTTTAGCCCGTGGCCATATAGGGCTGGCCCTATAGGGCTAGGGCTAGCCCGTTTAACATCTCTATATGAAGGTCCAGCACCGCCAAAAGGAATCCTTCTAGCCTTCGGTCGTCCAGTCTGTCTAGGCTTGTCAGGGGCCACACATATTATATTCTTGATTTCTTCTGACACAACCCAATCATGTGGACTAGGGACAGGAATAACCTCTTCTGCCCACATTTTTTTCAACCAATCCGTGGTATAATATGGGCTGGCATATGAACTTACCGAATCTTTTGAAAAACTATTTAAACAATAAGGGACGTAGACAGTTAGTGCTAATGGGTTCCAAGTTTACAAAAATTCGACATAATATGTAATGCGTACCTTACAGCTGCACATGCATGCGAACGTGGTAGCAACTCATAATGAAAAAACTGACACTCGCAGGTGCTCGTCTGGAGGTCCACGATGTATAATTTTCCACCGTAAAAAACCTTGAACTTATATCGGGTCAGTTTATCTAAGGTCATTCGGCATCCATTTCTCACAAACTCGATTAACCTGTCATATGCCGACTTTCTTAGAAAATTTTCTCTTTCCTCTGTAGCAGTTCTTTTCTCATAAAACCACTTTTCTATCACTCATCGGGCATACTCCAAAAAAGAACAGACAAGGAGCTTTTTGACCCTCAGAAGACGATTATTCCACACTTCAGCTGCATTAGATGTCATGAAGTTAAATCTTCTAATAGGGCATCTGACACGTGACCACCGTTCTTCTCTGGCATTCCGGAGAGTGTCAATCGCACCTTGTTTTCCACTATCTGAAATGGACTTCATGTACCTACACGTTGCAAAAAATACAAGATCTGTACTATCATATTGAAAAATACGGGCCATATATAAATCCATACCTTTCAAAATCTGACGCGCTATAAGAATAGACCGCTTTTTGAAAAAGTCCAACAACATGTTACCCATGTTTGGCTAAATTTTGTTGCAAGTGGAAACAATATAGACCATGTGTGGCGTAAGAGTAAACTTCAATGATAGCATTGTTGATGCTCCTGTGCTGATCAGATACAATTAGTAGTTCATCTGGGCAGCCATATGCATTTCGAACACGCTTCAGAAATTAGGTCCACGATTCATCATTCTCCACATTTCCTATCCTAATGGCTAAGGAAAAATTTGATCATTTTCATCTTTCGTAATCTCGACAAATCCAATACCTTTGTATTGTCCTTTCAGATGGCAACCATCCACCACTATAACTGGCCATGAATAATGCTTGAATCTATGAATGGATGCCCGCAAAGCATAGAAAACGCATTTGAATTTGCCATTGTTTTGTATCTCCAAAGCTGTATACGACCCCGGATTAGCAATCTTTAAGACTTCCAAATACGATGCCATCATTGAAAAATATTTTTTTGGATCTCCATATGCAAGTTTCATTGCATGTTATTTTGCTCGGGATGCAACCTTGTAAGTGAGATTTATCCTATATCTCTGATTCATTTCGCGCATTATTCCTTTAGGAACCAGTTGAGAATCCTCTTTTTGAAGAGCATCAGCATAGTACTCATCGATCAAGGCAGAGGTAAGTCGGCAATGAACATTGGGTTCATTCAGATCATCGAAACATTCATGGAAAGTGACAACTTTCGATATTTTTCAAATACCATATTTCTCGGTTGCATGGACTTTGAATGGACAATTTTTTTGTTTGCAGTGAACAAACCATCTATGTTTGTCTAAGCGATGCACATGGTATTCTACTCGGTTCTCCAAATGGTACAAACCGACTGCATTTTACAGATTTGATTTTGATGAAAAAATTAATCCTTTCTGTAAACTATGCATACTAGGTTCGTTCTCGATAAAATCTCTCATCTCCGATTGCTCTACAGGTGGCAGCTCTGGGATAAACCATTCGGGTCTGTTAATATATTTCAAAAACTCCTCATAGGCAAGTCGTTGCTCCTCGTCCAATGTATTATCATCATCTTCATCTAACTAGAAATCATCGTTCAGATCATTTTCTGGCTCCGATTCCTCGTCTTTGTGTGGTGAACCTGAAAAAAATGTAAACAAATATATTAAAAAGGGTACATAATTTGTATAAAACTACACACATGTTAAAATACCTATTGATCGAGTCGTATATCCCTCTTCTTGACCTCCATACCGATGTGTCGGAGCTGTCATTTCATCAAATTGCACGACCGAGTCATCTCCATATGTAGGCGGGGACCTATTTAAGTCAATATAGTCAATACCCTAATTTGATCGAAATTCAACACGCCCACTTGATGATGGCCAACGTGCCCACTGATCGTTTGATGATGTACTAACCTGCGACGATTCCAACTCATGAGGGACACCCCACTTCGTATAAAATGTTTTGTTGTTTTGTAATCCAAAATGAACATTATTCCAACTCCAAGACTGATTTATCATCTGACTTTGGCACGTCTGCGTTATATGTGGAATGGTCTCCCCTTTCACATTCTCATTCTCCTTCGTAGAAGGATCCAACATTTACATCAAAACCTCCAAGACTGTTATTCGAAGCTTTAGTTGATAACACACTGTTAGTTGCTCAACATCTAGTAATTTTAGAGACACAAAAACAATAAGAACATCCTCAATCGTGGATATTAATCGCTCCAGCTGAAAATCATTCTTTATTCTTTTTCCGTTTAACTCTTCCATTTCTCTCCACTACTAAGTGAATCACATATCCCCAACAATTCATGTTGGCACACACAAGTCCATGGATACACATGAATAAATTATAGTAAGTGATTCTTTCAAGTTGAAACACCTCTTTACGATCGTTTTTATATTTCAAACCTTCCCAAAAGCCTCCATACCAAATCACTACAGACATAGAGTTCATATTTTTGTTCACTGTCAAACAATAAACAAAACATACTCAGCTAATCATCTAAATAAATAATTACAATTACATAATCTGCATAATTATTAAATTATTTATGAAGGATATTATTGTGTTAATCTGTCTACCTTACATTGGAAAATAAACTCTTACACCATCATAATGAACTACACATATATTAGGTAAATTCACATAATTAAAATAACAAATGTTACATCATCCACTCTTACACAAAAACATTATGATTATCTCACACTTTTTCATTTTAATTATAGACCTAAATCAGATTTCAGCCATATAGAGTAACAAAAATTCGTGTGAGACTGAAATGGCAAATTTCGTGTAAGCTCAATACTCCAATATTCGTGTAAGCCTGAATAGCCAAAATTCGTGTAACCCTTAAATGACCAAAATACGTGTACACCTCAAATGACCAAAATTCGTGTAAGCTTATTTTTCGTGTAAGCTTTTTTTTTTTTCGTGTAGGCCTCTTCTTAATAATTTTTTTTCCTTTATCAATAAATTTTCGTGTATGGCTTATCAATGTTTATTTTCGTGTTGGCGGAACATTATCTAGCTTTCGTGTAGGATATAATTTATGATCACATTTTTCGTGGAAATACAATACATCATAAATCAATCAAATATAAAATGTTATTATATTCATGTAACAATTGATGACAAAAGATCACTGGAATAATAATAATAGTAATAATAATGTTTAACAATAATAAAACACACAATTATACAAGCAAACATATACACGATAAATTATGAATATATGTCCAAAATTGTTGGCTACTAACATACCTCGTAAACAATAATATTTACAATATTTCTCCAATATTTATTCACTATAAACTCTTCTTCGTAATTTTGGATGTGTAATGCTACTCGAAGAACAAGGATATAATATATACTGAATCTTCATTTTTTAAGTAATGTGGCTTACGTTTATTATATAGAGGATTTGCTCAGACAATACTGTGTACATGTGACTCCCTCAGTACAATGTTCAATTCACTTTGTTGTCTTACTCTTGTTTGTCAGCCACCTTTTACTCCATGTGGGTGGACCAAAAAATATTCATTTTTCTTACACGAAATGCATACGAAACATTGTTCTTTTTTTTTCAATTTTTTTTAATGTTTTTTCTATTAAATTTCATGTAAGGACACAAATCTAAAGTATTTTTTTACTTAAAAAATTTCGTGTAAATCCAATAATTAATTAATTTCATGTAAGTACAAATTACTTAATTTGGTATAAGGACAAATTTCAATTTTTTACCTTACACGAAATTTAGTGCTTCGACGAATTTGTAATTAAATAATTCATTCATTTTTAATACTTTGCCGAATTGTTTACTGCTTACACGAATTTTTTTAAATCCAATAATTAATTAATTCATTTTTAATGCTTCCACGAATTTTTGACAATCCAATAATTAAATAATTCATTTGTACTGCTTCCACAAAATTTTAATTAATTCATTCATTCATTTTTAATGTTTCGCCGAATTGTTTACTGCTTACACGAATTTTTGTAAATCCAATAATTAATTAATTCATTTGTAATGCTTCCATGAATTTTTGACAATCCAATAATTAAATAATTCATTTGTAATGCTTCCATGAATTTTTCTTTTATTACACGATTTTGATACACGAAAATTTTATTAGCTTATATTAATTTCAACCTTATACGAAAATTGTACCTACACGAAAATTTCGTGTAGGGAATAAAAATTCATAAAACAAAAACATTTCTATTCCACAAACATTTGTCAGTGTCCATAAAATTCATGTAATAATTCTGTGTAGGAGTTATCACATATAATTATTCAAACAAAAAATATTACTTTTTCTTCAAAAATATGGCCCCAGTAATTCGTGTAAGAGTTGACACATGAGTGACACTTGACTGACAGTGTCAGTCGTGTCCCTTTTTTAAAGTCTATGTTTGACATAGTTTGCTTTCGGATGACTTTTTATGGTAATTGAGGATAAAAGTATAAAAAAAGTGATACATGAAGACAATGTTTTAAATTTGGTAGTAGATGAGACCATATTATAAGAAAAGATGGTAAGAATGAGCCATTTTCTCAAAAATCTATTCTCTAAATCCAACATCTAATTAAATATCAAACTCCTATAGAAATAAACATATATATAATAAGTTCAAAAACACTTCCCATTACACCTACCATATTATTCAGAAAAAGAATATGTTACATTATAATTTATTGGACTGGTAATTCTGTTCACAACTGCTATATTTCTCAGTAAAGCCAATCATACATTTAAATTCTGCATTTTAACTTTAAGGTTTTTTTTTTTTTTTTTTCTTTTGGTTCCTTTTTTACGATCCTCAATCTTCATTCGTTGGTCTTAATACATAAATTTTATGCTCTATTATTGAAACTTCAAATTGAATTTTTGAAAATTTATTCAAAATTATTGGATCAACTATTCAATTTTTCTTAACATTTTTTTTTTTAAAATATCAGAGACATTTCACTTAAAAATTAACACCATAATGAACACAAAAATTTTAAGAATATTTTATGCATTTACAATACAATTTAATCGAATATTGTAATGTATAGAAAAAAAAATCATGGTTGTAGAGAAATATATATATTTTTTTTTTTGGAAAAAAAATCTAAATACAAAATGACTTAAAAAAAAAAAAGATGTATGAAGAATTATATATTTCAAGCAAGTATTTTGGAAAGTAGAATTTTACTTTTTTGGTCGATAGAGGGTGGATAGTTGCGATGACGAAGTAGAAATTATGGGTAATATGATGGTTGTTTATTAACGACAAAATAGAGAAATAAGTATATTATGATTATAGGATTAAATATTATGACTGTGAATAAAATTATCTTTATTGAACAATTATTTTGAGGCTGGATCAGACCCATTAGCATAAAATCTTAGTCAAATACGTATGCCTATCGATTTAAACATATATTTAATGATATCACTAATTTTATTTAATCAAATTAAATTTCATAAATTATATAAATTTACAATCATAGTACTATAAAAGAAATCCCAAAATATTCTGTGAAAAAAATTATAAAATATGATTCTTGTGAAACAATTTTACAGATTAGATTTAGAGGAAAGTATTCATTTTAGCATAAAAAATATAATTATATATTCAAATTACCATAATATATAATAGTATGCCACTTTCTACCACCAAATATAATAGTATGTCACTTTCTACCATCATTTTTGTCAAAGTCAACTTGATGATTGGACAATTAATATATTTTATTAATTAGTCAATGGTGACAAATATAAACTCATTAATTATTGTATAATTTTTCAACAATTTTCCACGTGTAGTACTTTCAATTGCATCATGAATTATTGTTTAATTTTTTTTAAATATATCCACGTGTGATTTCAAGTGCAACAATTAATTTGGGCATGACTATTACACCAAATTTTTTGTTTTGTTTTGTTGTCATTATTCATTATTGTCTTCATTGAATTTGGCCATGCACGTCAATTAATTCGATTGATGACAGTGCACCAATTTTTTTTGTTTTTTCCTTCTCATTATTAAGTGTGAATTCACTTTATACTGTGAAATCACATGTAATTTTCCTCTGTTTGTTCTTCTATATAGGTTGATAATTTCAGTAGGAAATTATCAGACAACATTTTGAAGAACAAAATATTCGAGTTTTTTTTCCGACATTTTGGCTCTTGGAAGAGTGGAAAAATTATTGTTGAAATAAGAAAGGTATGTTTACTAGTTAATAATCCTCATTTAACCCTATTTTTTGAGAAATTAGGTTTAATTTGTTTTGATATATGCTTGAATTGATATTTGGAATGGTTAAACGTGTTTAATTTTGCATTTGATAGGGTTAATTTGTTTGAATATATGCTTGAATTTATGTTTGAAAGGGTTAAACGGGAAAAATCGACGTTTGGAATGTAATAAATACCGATTTTATAGTGATTGTATAGAATAATCACGTTTAACACTGTAATGATAGTGTTAAACGTGAATAAATTGAAAATTCACGAGAAACCCTATAATTATAGTGTTTTGAGATTGAGGGGTATATTGGTAATTTGGTCAAAAGGTTGACTTTGACCGGGACTCACGACCCCCGATCAACAGTATGTCGTTGGTGACGACTCGATAATAAAATATGATGAAAAGAAACGGGATAGAAAACGAATCGAAAATTCACGATTGGGATTTTTTCCCGGCGACGGGGAAAAAATCCCCGTCGCCTCCCGGCAGCTGCCGAGAAATCTCGGCAGCGGGGGCACCCGTGATCGGCAGCTGCCGAATTTTCTCGACAGCGGGGGCCGGGGCTCCCGGCAGCTGCCGAGAAAACTCGACAGGGAAGGGCTACACGTGATTTTTGTGGGCTACACGTGAATTTTAAACCGAGAAATCTCGGCAGCGGGGGCACCCGTGATCGACAGCTGCCGAGTTTTCTCGGCAGCGGGGGCCGGGGCTCCCGGCAGCTGCCGAGAAAACTCGGCAGCTACCGATCACGGGTGCTCCTGCTGCCGAGATTTCTCGACAGCGTGGGTGGGGGCTCCCGGTAGCTGCCGAGAAAACTCGACGGGGAAGGGCAATCCGTGATTTTTTCAAAATTCACGTGTAACCCTATAATTTAAGGGCTACACGTGAATTTCACGTGTAGCCCTATAATTATAGGGCTACACATGAATTTTGAAAAAAATCACGTGTAGTCTTGAAAAAATCACGTGTAGTCCCGTCTGGTCGAGTTTTCTCGGCAGCGGGGGCGGGCGTGCTCGGCAGCTGTCGAGTTTTCTCGTCAGCTGCCGAGCACGCCCGCCCCCGCTGCCGAGATTTCTCGGCAGTCGCCGAGCACGCCCGCCCCCGCTGCCGAGAAAACTCGGCAGCTCCCGTCACGCGTCTCCCGTCGGGCGCACATGCTCCCGTCGCCTATCTCCCGTCGGGTGCGTGCTCCCGGCACCTGTCTCCCGTCGGGTGTGCGCTCCCGTCACCCGTCTCCCGTCGGGCGGGCCTGCTCCCGGCACCTGTCTCCCGTCGGGCGCGTGCTCCCGTCACCCGTCGCGCGCGCCCCAGTACCGCGCCTCGTTTTTTAAAATCCCGTTTAAAATTTAATAATTAAAATTGGACAATTAAATATCATATTTCATTATTTTCCCTTTAATAAATTTATTTAATCTCCGTTTAATAATCCGCACGTACTAAAAATAATTTCTTAATCCGGCTTGCATAATATATACGTAATTTCAATTTAAAAATTAATAATCCCAATTTCAAAATTAAAGTAACATAATATCGTAATCGAACTTACATTTTTGTACTAATTTTTTTAATATCCGTTTATTAATCAACACTTACTTTTGAAATAATTTCCTAATATTTTATAAATATTATGTACATATGACTGAAAATAATCCTCTTTAATAATCCTCATTCCATAATTATAACAACATAGTTTCCTCGACCCGTTACGATTTTGTTTCCATTTTTTTTGGTCTCCTTTCAATATTCAACTCTTCACTCATTAATTATTTTTTCGAAAATTCGATTTTAAAAATTTAATAATTATAATTGGACAATTAAATATCATATTTCATTATTTCCCGTTTAATAAATTTATTTAATCTCCGTCTAATAATCCGCATGTACTAAAAATAATTTCTTAATCCGTCTTGCATAATATATACATGATTTCAATTTAAAAATTAATAATCCCAATTTCAGAATTTAAGTAACATAATATCGTAATCGAACTTACATTTTTGTACTAATTTTTTTAATATCCGTTTATTAATCAACACTTACTTTTGAAATAATTTCCTAATATTTTATAAATATTATGTACATATGACTGAAAATAATCCTCTTTAATAATCCCCACTCCATAATTATAACAATATAGTTTCCCCGACCCGTTGTGATTTTTTTTCCCTTTTTTTTGTCTCCTTTCAATATTCAACTCTTCACTCATTAATTATTTTCTCGAAAATCTCATGATGTAAAAATTTAATAATTATAATTGGACAATTAAATATCATATTTCATTATTCCCCCTTGAATAAATTTATTTAATCTCCGTTTAATAATCCGCACGTACTAAAAATAATTTCTTGGTCCGTCTTGCATACTAGATACATACTTTGAATTAACAATTTAATAATCCCAATTTCATAATTAAAGTACCATAATATCGTCATCGAACTTAAATATTTGTACTACTTTTTTTAATGTCCTTTTATTAATCAACACCGAATTTTGAAATTTGTTCCTAATCCGGAGCAAATATTATATACATCCTAAAAAATATTTGCTCTTTAATAATCCCCATTTCATAATTATAACAACATAGTTTCCTCGAACCGTTACGAATAATTTTTTCTCCAATTTTTTTGGTCTCCATTCAATATTCAACTCTCCATTCCAATTTTTTAGTTTCTAGGTTAAACCAACATTAGTTGTTCAT
Source organism: Scutellaria barbata (assembly GCA_028654395.1). NCBI lineage: Eukaryota > Viridiplantae > Streptophyta > Magnoliopsida > Lamiales > Lamiaceae > Scutellaria > Scutellaria barbata. The sequence goes on from CM053644.1 coordinate 1,579,081, forward strand.
AACACTGAGTCATGACTTACATAATTAAATATTGTTGGTGTTTAGAATCGGCTATAGTTGTTGTTTTATTTTATTTGTTACCAGTTACGTGTTGACTATTACGTGTTTCATGTTTCTCACCAATTTTTTTTGAATTTTTTTGCAGCAACAAAAAAAAATGACTATTGAAGTTATTGTATGGTACGGTGGCTATTGGGAAGGTTTAGAATACACGAACGGTTTTGAAGAGGTCATTCACCTTCAGGAACGAACCCTATTTCAGTTATTGTCTTCCATACATGAAGTTGTGGGTGCCGATATGACGCAGTGGGGTTATACGATTCACTCGCTGCTCGATTCTGCCGGAAGACTGAGGAAGATAAAAATAAAAAATACAGAAGTTTTGCAGCGAATTTTGGCCCAAATCGATGGGGCTCTTGTTGTTTTTGTTACTTTGACGAGGTTGAATGTTGGAGGTTCAGGTGTTGTCGTGTCCCCCGAGCCGGGAAATACACTCCCTAGTGTTGGATCGTCTTATTCTGACATTCCAGAACACCATGTGACCCCAGATGAGTACAGTCAACCCAGTTGGGAAATTAGTCCATCGTTTTCTTCAACCCAACCGGATCCACCTTCATATGTCTACACCGACCACGGTCCCTATTTTGCTTCGGTTCCCCTTGGACTCCAATCCGACCCGGGTTTTCACGTAAGATGGGGAATCCCCACTGAAAGTGACACTACTCATTTTGCTAGTTCATCCGGAATGCAGTGGGATCCTTCACCACCGGAGCATGATCGAAATGACTTTGGTGGCAGACTCGATCTAAATATGGACCTAGACAGTGAGGGACATGAAGCTGTACAACCATGTGAACAGTTTTCTGAAACAGCATCTGTAGGTGCATCCGATCATGGAGACGATGGTGAAAGTGGTAATCGTGCTCCCTTCAGTATTTATTACAAATTTTGAGCTTCGTTAATGTAATGTTTCATTATTTTTGATTACCTCTATATGTCTACAGGTTCGGACGATTAAGGCGATGATTTTGAATTCAATACTGATCAGGAGAATGCCGTGGATGCTGAGCAACGAGAGGAGTATGAGGAATTCTGTTCGTATATATTGCGACCGGAGTGGTCTATCCCCCATATGTGGGAGATCGAGCTACCCACGGCAGGACAATTAGAAACCGATGAACATGTAACGTACGTGCTGCAAAAAGGCTCCACCTTCTGCAGCAAGGAGGAGCTGCAGACTACTGTTGGGATGCACCATCTGGAAAACAAAGTAGAGTATCGTGTGGGCCATTCCGACACCAAAAGATGGTCTGCGCATTGCCCACACAAAGACTGTAGTTTCTTGATATTTGCAACACAAAAATATGGAATTTGGAAGATCTCAACAAGTGTCTTGCAGCACAGTTGTGCGTCGGATCTAAACCGTAGGTCTCCACTACGACTTTCTTCTAAATTGGTGGGTGCATATTTCGCCGACATACTTTGCAAGGAAAAATCGACCATCGGGCCGAAAGGGATCATTGATGAAATGAACCGGCGGCATGGGTTGACACTAAGTTATAAGTCAGCTTTGAAGGCGAAACGCCATGCCATGTTTCTCGCCTACGGTGATCCGAAAAAATCCTTTTGGAACTTGCCATCCTACTTGCAGGTTTTGAAGGACACAAATCCTGGTTCTTATACAGCCTTGAAAACCGACGACAGTGGAAAATTCAAATACGTGTTCTACACCCTAGCGGCCTCAATAATGGGATTTGTTTCATATGCACGGTCGGTAATTGTGGTGGACGGATGTCACTTAAAAGGTTTGTATAAGGGAATCGGATTTGTGGCTGTTACTCAAGACGGAAATGATCAAATATTTCCTCTTGCAATCGGCGTTGGAAACATTGAGAATGATGAATCATGGACATGGTTTCTACAAAATGTCTGTGCGGCTTTCGGATGCCCAAATCAGCTCCTTATTGTGTCCGATCAACACCGGAGCATTGAAAATGCCATCAACATTGCCTACCCAGAGGCGACTCATGCGTTGTGTTGCTTTCATTTACAGCAAAATTTAGCCAGGTATGGAGCACACCTGGTTGGACTTTTCAAGAGAGCTGCCTATTGTTATGATCGTGACGAGTTCGAGAGGTACGTTAGAAACCAATTCACTCGCAAAGTAAATTTTGATTTTGAATAATCCACCTATAAAAATTGACCACAGCTTTTGACATGTTTTTTCAGGTACATGAACAATCTGAACGCATCGGAGGTTCAGGGTGCGATAAACTCATTAAACAGAGCGAGGCAGAACAGATGGTCGCGCGTGCATTGTCCGGTTCGTCGGTTTAACTTCATGACGTCAAAGGCTGCGGAGACGTGGAATGCTCGCCTTCTTTGGGTGCGGAGGCTTCCGTTTGTTCATTTTTGGAGGGGGCCCGAAAGATAATGGAGAAGTGGTTTTATGAAAGAAGCACGTCGGCTGAAGACAGAGAAGAATTCCTGACGAAGGCGGTGCACGATCGAGTCATCGAACACTTAAAGCTTGGCCGACATATGACGGTCGATAAGCTTGGACGGCATAAATTCAAGGTCACGGATCGTTCGAGGATTTTCATCGTTGACTTGAACTCAAAAATGTGCACATGTAACGTTTTTCAGAACGACCTGATACCATGCTCGCATGCATGTGCCGCCATAAGGTATGTAATTCAGGTGACAATATGGTTTTGCTTCTTTTATTTGTTTCAATTATAAATTATCTTACATCTCTAAACGTACAAAACAATGCTTTGGTTGCAGTGTGGGGAACCAATCAGTTACTGAATACGTTTCTCCGTACTACACGACGGCGTCGTTAAGGGGAATGTGGTCTGGTGTCGTCACCCCTGTGCCCGACCCGAACGAGTGGAATATGTGCGAGGAAGTTCGTAATGTACTGTGTCGAGCACCTGACAAACCAAGACAAGCTGGTCGCCCCAAGGGTAAACGAATTCCTTCAACAGGTGAGTTTTCAGGCCGAATGAGGGGAACAGGGCCATGTGGTCTTTGTGGCGGTTCCGGTCATAACATAAGTAGATGCCCCGAACATATTGTGTGAATATCCGAAGATCAGCCCCATGAGGGAGTCGGTGATGATAATCAGACTACAGGGCAGCCACAAGTGAGGACGAGAAGACGCAAGAAATGCAATTTGTGTCGTTCAGAAGATCATACTAGAAGAAAGTGTCATCTGTATCAGCAAGGCAATCTTGAGGAGTAAGATGGCCAATATGGGTATACTATGCCCACACATAATATCGTGATGTAAATCTGACCTCTGTGTTTTGTACCCTGGTGTCCTTGTTTCAATATGTGGATGTAAAAGTTTTGATCACTTGTAGTTTTCGTAGACAAATAGTTTGAATCTGTCAGTCAGGTGAATATGGATTACGAACACAGGACTGAGCTTTTTTTTCCTGATTTCTGGAGTTTGACCGTCTTTTTTCGTGTGCTTATGTATTGATTTGAATGTGTTAGTTGCCTTTTTTTGGTGAGTTTTTAGATCATTTCATTCATCTCTGGATTTTGAACGATTTTACTATAAAAGTTTACGTATTGATTTGAATATGTTAGACACACTTTTTTGGTGATTGTTGTAAAGATTATTTGCATTCGGGACGATCACTGTCAAATTTTTACCCACAAAAAAATATGACCACAACGGAATAAAACATGCAAACACTAATACATTGAAACTGACCCTACAAAAGGAAATCAAACTAGCCTAGTCTGCTCTGCAACACTACGTCGTCGAGAAAAAGTCGCGAGCAACCGTGTCCCCATCGGTACTCCATCTATAGATATCGAAGCCCATCCTTCGTCGAATCTTGTTTATACCCTCGTTCAAATAGGGTCTAGGCCAAATACGAGTTAGACAACACTCGAAGGACATGAGGGCATATATGGCGTAAGAACTGTTGTCCGTCTGTACATAACATTTGGCCTCTTCTCCTGTGTACAACTCATACTCGAGGGGCATGCGAAACTCGCGTAAGCCCTGTTCTCGTCTTCGTTCATTGAAGGATACGTACTCAAATAAAGCTGGGAGAACACGTCTCAGTGGTAGTGTCTGTACCAGCCGACGTTCCTCCTTCTCTTTATCGTACGTGTGCCTCATGCTATCATACATGATGACACGTCCACAGTAAACCTGAATCTCAACGGCCACCCAATGCTGGTTCATATTGATCACTGTGAGGACCTGCACCCCAAATATTATTAGTAGGTATTGCATAAATGGCCACCCAATGCTGGTTCATATTGACCGGCGTGCGCCTCAGCATAAATGGCCTTGCATTTTTCCTGATCCGAAATTTGCAAATAATGGTTAGTACGTTTAGTTCGAGCTCGACCCGTTAAGAGTAATAGTAGGAGAAAGATCATTACAAAAAAATTATGTGTCCACTATCTGTATCCTGCCAGCCTACTTTTCATCACGTTTCACATTGACGAACTTCGCACTGGACTGGAGGATGCCAAGGTATGCATCAATCGGCTGTGTAGACAAGGACCAACCATTACGATAGACTCCATTTCAATCAGACGTGAGTTATAACAATGTGAACTGGCGGCGATGTAAAAGATTTTGTAATAACAATACAAACCTCGGCATCGACGTCCACATCCGGGGCCACGAATTTACTGAAAAATTCCAGGTTCTCTGTGCAGCCGGACCCCACATTCAGCCTGAAATATGAACATGCACATTAGTATGTCATTCATTAACAATAAGATATTATCGAGACACGAAATAAGAAAGGGGACAAACTCTTCGGCGTTTTTTCCGCTGGCCATGTATCGCTCGAACTCCTCCTCATTTACCTTCTTTCTTGGTCGTCTTTCATTCTTTATGAACGGGCTGAGGACATATTTACTCGGACCTCTCAGCCTAACACCATGGATGCCGGCACTTGTACTAGGCAAAATATTTGAAGAGCTGGCAGCCTCTGACCCATCATCCTCATTTTCGGCAGTCGGTGTGGTCTCCAAAAGGGTCCGTCCTGCTGTAGAAGTCCCCAAATCAAAATGAATCGGGGATATGTGTGCCTCGGGATGGATCTTGTCTGAAGGTACGACGGGAGTCCTATCAGTGGGTACGTCGCCATGTGGAGGATAGAAAGACGCATGCCATCCGGTGTAGGTTGAGAAGGGTAATACTGCTCGTCCGGTGGGTAGAACTGCTCGTGGTAGGAGGGTCGATTGTTGTAGTACTTCGAGATCCCATATTGGACCATGTTTGGAATCTCCAGCTCCAAACGCTCATACTCCTCACGTCTTCGCTCATCCACCTCATTGATCCTACCATCGACGTATGATCGAAGCTCAGAGAACTGGTCACCGACATACCCTCGTAATCCCGTCAGGCCTGCATTCATTGATTCGAAGCCTTGCTGAACGTGTTCCGGAGCTCATCAAACATCACACCAACAGCAGGTGCAGAAGAATCTCCATAACCGGTGTGTGAGGGACCTGCCTCGTCGACGATAGGGGTGGTCTGGGGGGATACGATGGCGTCTGGAAACCACCGAAATCATGAAACTGCTCGTGATATGGGGGACAACTCTCTTTCGGACGGGGAGGTAGGCCGTAATCACTCTGCAGCGGAATGTCATGCAGGTCTAGAGAGATAGGAACATCAACATAAGCCGGTGCGAGATCCTCCTCCCCCTCCTGTACCCCCAATCCGTCATCGGACGACACGTGTGGCTGTCCACCTCATCGAGAACTCTCGCCTGCAGTCAATGTGGGCTGGCGGGACCGCGTAGTCCTCGATGCCTGGGGGGCCGCAGTCATGCCTTCAGACAAGATGACGGTGGGCCTCCGTGGACGACCCCATCTTGACTGGGTCGGCATCTGGACACCGTCTGCGAGGTCCTGATCAAGGTACTGCAAGTACGGTTGGCTCCTCTCACGACGCTCAACCCGAAGGTTCTCATGACACTCGAGACCCTGCAGTAGAGATAGTCACAATTCAATTTGTGAGTAAGAGAAATATAAATGCATGTAATCAATTAGAAACTTTGCATTTAAGTAAAGGTGGTCTGAACAAACCTCATTATCAAGCTCACTCGACACGTCCTCTTCTGGCCTTTTCGTCGACCACCTCAGAAGCCTCGGTAATACCTTGTGAGACTTCGAAAGCCGTTTCCCGGCATATACACCGGTGTATGAAATCGCCTCAAAAGCCCATATTTGAAAAGATCGAAGAACGTTCAAAGTTAATTGTCAAGTTCAATTATTGAATCATAATATGAAACAAGACCAAATTATGATGTTAACACTAACCATTAGGGCTAACGAGAATCCATAGAAGTGGTACGAGGGGGGCCTGGTTGCAGTTGGCGGGGGTAGCGAAGGTGGTAGTTGATTGATTTTGCCGAAAAGATGGAGATAAGAAATCTTACCCCAGGGAAAGCTCTCCCACCGATCCTCGTCCTCGACCAAATCCCAAACCCAAGGGTCAACTGAAGTGGTGAGTGGGTCAACTCCAAGCAAAATGTTGTAGAGGAGGATAATCTTAGCAATCTTCATCGTGTCATCAGCACGTGCTACGAACTCCTCCGCTCTAAACCGCTTAAGAAGATCCGCCACAGATATTCTATCCTCGCCTTTAGAAATTCGATAAAACACGCCATCCAACTGTTGCGGCCTCGACAGAACAATCGGCCTAAATGCAGAGTTGCCAAACCGTAATCCCATCACCAGGGCGAACTCAGTCCTACAAAATCGACAAAGCCGACGGTCTCCACCAATGTAAAACCACACCTCATCCGTCGGAGTATCGGGCCCACGCACCTCACGTGATATAAGGGCGTGTAAAAAGCTCTTGCAACTGTCATTCTCAGTTGCCCAGCGCAGAAAATGCCCGAAGCAGCTTGCCTGAAAATCGGTCACACAATCGTCGTGAGTTTTTTGTAGGATTTTCCTTATGTATCCTAGTACTCGGACACGTGTGTACGAGTTAATGTATGCCAGCGTCGTCTGATACTCCGGACGCACCCAGTCGACCTGAAAAGGAGAAAAGAACTGTTGGTCACATTAATTCATACATTAATATACAAAATGAAATGACATATGTGAATTAATATGATACGATGTTTCATGAAAAATAAAGATATGAAACTTATAAAGGTTGGAGTTTTGCTTGACCAAATTAGTAGAGTTGGATAAAACGTAGATTTATAAATTACATTAAAAAAATGCTAACCGACCATTATTATAAATTTAAAAAGTTTAAATGATCCAGTCAACTACGGAAACAATTAAATTGGGATAAAAAAACGAGTAATCCAAATTATGTTCGTATTATGCAAGACGGATGAATAAATTATTTTTATTACGTGCTGATTGTTAAACCGATAATAAAAAAAATCATTAAAGGGAAAATAATTCAATATGATATGTAATTGTCCAATTATAATTATTAAATTTTTTCATCATGAGATTTTCGAGAAAATAATTAATGAGTGAAGAGTTGAATATTGAAAGGAGACCAAAAAAAAATGGAAAAAAAAAATCGTAACGGGTCGAGGAAACTATTCAGTTATAATTATGGAATGGGGATTATTAAAGAGGATTATTTTGGCGGATGACATAATATTTGATCGGGAGTAGGAAATTATTTCAAAATTATGTGTTGATTAATAAACGAATATTAAAAAAATTTGTACACAAGGTATTTAAGTTCGCTTACGATATTATGTTACTTTACTTATGAAATTGGAATAATTAAATATTAAACAGCAAATTATGTATCTAGTATGCAAGACGGACCAAGAAATTATTTTTAGTACGTGCGGATTATTAAACGGAGACGTACTAAATTTATTCAAGGGGGAATAATGAAATATGATATTTAATTATCCAATTATAATTATTAAATTTTTATATCATGAGATTTTCGAGAAAATAGTTAATGAGTGAAGAGTTGAATATTGAAAGGAGATAAAAAAAAGGGAAAAAAAAATCCCAACGGGTCGGGGAAACTATGTTGTTATAATTATGGAGTGGGGATTATTAAAAAGGATTATTTTCAGTCATATGTACATAATATTTATAAAATATTAGGAAATTATTTCAAAAGTAAGTGTTGATTAATAAACGGATATTAAAAAAATTAGTACAAAAATGTAAGTTCGATTACGATATTATGTTACTTTAATTCTGAAATTGGGATTATTAATTTTTAAATTGAAATTACGTATATATTATGCAAGCCGGATTAAGAAATTATTTTTAGTACGTGCGGATTATTAAACGGAGATTAAATAAATTTATTAAAGGGAAAATAATGAAATATGATATTTAATTGTCCAATTTTAATTATTAAATTTTTTAAATGAGATTTTAAAAAACGAGGCGCGGTATTGGGACGCGCGCGACGGGTGACGGGAGCACGCGCCCGACGGGAGACAGGTGCCGGGAGCAGGCCCGCCCGACGGGAGACGGGTGACGGGAGCGCACGCCCGACGGGAGACAGGTGTCGGGAGCACGCACCCGACGGGAGCCGGGTGACGGGAGGCAGGTGACGGGAGCATGCGCGCCCGCCGGGAGACGCCCGCCCCCGCTGCCGAGAAAACTCGACCAGACGGGGCTATACGTGATTTTTTCAAGGCTACACGTGATTTTTTTTTAAAATTCATGTGTAGCCCTATAATTATAGGGCTACACGTGAAATTCACGTGTAGCCCTTAAATTATAGGGTTACACGTGAATTTTGAAAAAAACACGTGTTGCCCCGTCTAGTCGAGTTTTCTCGGCAGCTCCCGTCACCTGTCTCCCGTCGGGCGCGCATGCTCCCGTCACCTACCTCCCGTCGGGAGACGACGAGGATTTTTGCTCCCGTCGCGGAGAACGCGCAACGACCTTTTTTTTTCGATTCGTTTTTTATCCAAATCTTTTTTTTTTTTTCATCATACTTTATCATCGGGTTTTCGCCAACGAGATCGTGGGTCCCGGTCAAAGTCAACCCTTTCACCTAATTACCAAAGTACCCCTAAATCTTAAAACACTTAAATTATTGGGAAAAAAATTCCCATTTTTTTACAGTCTTTTTACTGAATTATTCCCTATAATTACAGTGTTAATCTTGAATTATTAATTATAATTACACGTGATTAAACATGCATATTTTCGATTAAACGTGATTATTTTCGATTATGGCCATTTAACCCTTTCAAACATCAATTCAAGCACATATTCAAACAAATTAACCCTTTCAAATTCAAATTTAAACCCAATTAACCATTCCAAACATGAATTCAAGCATATATGAAAAGAAATTAAACCTAATCCCCAAATAATTTAGGGTTCAATTGGAATTCAAATCCACGTTTAACCCTCCGTTTCTTCAACTAATACTCAACAAATTCGAAGGATTAAGACAAATTTCCAACAAATTCAACAAAATTTCAACAAATTCTCAACAAATTTGACCAAATTCGAAACTTAATGGCAAGAATTTTCTGAAAAAACGAGGGATAAATCACTAACCTCTCCTCCTTGGTTTGACATCTTCGTCTTACACGTGAATTTTCACCAAAAAATCTAAGCTTTACACGTGAATTTGAGCTCAATTTTTGAGCTCAAAAATGAGGGAAAAAACTGGTGAGGAGCGGTTGTTCTTTCGTGAGTGAGAGAAGGAGAGAGAAAGTGAGAGCAAGGGTTTGGGGGGTGGGGTAGGTTAGGTGAGAGAAAGTGTGTCATATTTGATTATTTTTTATTGCTTTGACTAAATTATTGGGTAATAATTTTGAATTCAAAGTCAATTAAAAATGGTGGTATTTTTGGCCACCCTTTTAAATTTAATGGTATAAACTATCTCACTTTTATTTTTTATGATAAAAAAAAGTCATTTTTATTTTTGGTGTTATTTTGGGTGATATTTAATAGTAATTGTGGTAAATTGGGTTGCTATCCCTTAGATTTATGCGTGGGGCCCATAATTTATAACTGACAGATAAAAATTTAACTCATAAAAAATGAAGGAATGCCGATTATAAAAGACATGCATACAATAAATAGATAAAGACACGATAAACTCTTATAAAATTGGGAGACCTTAAATTGCTCGTCAACAATGACAGTGACTAAAGCCAAATTGGAATCCACTTCTTTAATAATGTAATCTTGATAAACACAATTATTTATTTCGGTGGGCCCATCAATGTGACATCTTTTAATATGATCATTCATATGTTTTATCATTTATGCGCCACATATGATTGAGGTATCGCAATTACGCAATTTATTTTATTTTATTTTACTTTGATTTTTTTTAATATGTATTTTGTATGGGTGGGGGTTATACACATCCTACAACTTACACATACCTAATTTACTAAATATATCTACATTTAAATAATTAAAAATTATAAAATATTTAAACACATTTCACTAAATTACAATTATACCCTCGATAATAAAGAAAAAAAAGGGAAAAACAAATCTCCCTTATCCCTTGTTCAAACTCATTTGTTTCTCTCTCTCTTTATTTCTTTTTTTTTTCTTTTTCTTTCTCTTTTTGAAATTATTGATCAAGCAACTGTCCATCCATCACAAAAAAATTTGATTTAAACATTTTCTAAAGTTAAATGATGAAATTTGTATGAAAATATTATAAAAAAAATTCTAAGTTATCGTTTCATTCGATCCTAATTGATAGAACATTACACTGTGTGTTCAACCAGTAATGATCGAACACATGATATAATGTTCTGCCTATAAATAAACATTTTTAAGAGTGTTCGACTTGTAAAGGTCAAATACATAGTGTAATGTTCGACATTTACAAGTTGAACAACGTATTTTCAACAAAAAAAAAATTGATTAACATCTCTATTTTGAAATATTTAATTACACTATAAAAAAACTAAAAAAAAATCTTGAATTATATATTTTAAATACATTTTTTTATCTATCACTTTGATTATATTTTCATAAATCAAAATTTGTTTTTTTTTTTTTAACTTTTGATAAATATGGAGAAAAAGAAGATGGGGAAGAAGAGAGAATTTTTTATTTATTTTAAAAATAAAAACATTTTAGTTTATTTATTTATTTTATTATGAAGTGTGGACGGAAGATAACGGTGTACAACCCACCCTTATATTTCTCCTCTCTATGACTTAACTCAAGTTTGCAGCAAGGAAAGTTTTTTTTCTCAAATCATATCAAACTTATACATAAAACATGAACTTTAAATTCAATGAATTATCAGCTTATTACATCAGTCATTAACCATGACCCATCCACTCTTCATTTTTTTCTTACAACTTAATTAATTAATTTATTATTAACATGTAATGAAACATTGTATCAATTTTTGCAATTTAAGATTAAGAAAGAAGGTTTGATATAGATTGCAACATTAATTTGAAATAATGATTTTAAAGGATTATAAATTTCTCTAGTTTCATTCTATATAATGTTTAAAAATATGTTACAAAAATTAAGAATATTATTCTATATATATATATATATATATATATATATATATATATATATATATATATATATATATATATATATTATATGAAAATGTTAAAATGTCTCTTCAATATGTCAGTTAGGTTATTCCATTCATCTCGAGCACGCTAACATGTGTACAGTATTAAATATGTAATTAATAATAAGAGTAAAAAGGTGGGTGTACTAGAAATTAACATCTAAAAGAGATGGTCTATACGGCACCATCGCACCACAATACAACCAGCTCTCTATGACCAATTTCACCACCACCAACTCAACCGCTCCGCCGCCGTATGCGGTGGCACATCCCCAAAGCTCCGACATGTCGCCGCTCACCGCCGTCCTATGCCTGGTTGCGCTCATCACTATACCAACGATATCCTACACCTTCTTCATGGCACTGAGATGCCCTCGAAACCCCTTCCGGCGGAGCTCCGCCAGCGAGAAACAAAAATCTGAGCCGGTTTACGGCATCATGTACAGAAAATCCGAGGCGGAAGGCAAGGACCAGTGCCCGGTGTGCCTATCGGAGTTCGTCGAGGGAGAGGAAATCCGGCAGCTGAGCGCGTGCGGGCACGCGTTCCACGGCGCGTGCGTCGACGCGTGGCTGTGTTTACATGCGAGCTGCCCGGTCTGCCGCGCCTCCGTGCCGGTGAAGCGGTCGAAGCCGGTTTTCGTGGACCGGGGAGAAGATTTCCGGCAAGGTTTGCCTGATGCTGCTAGTTTGATTTGATTTTCTGAGTTTTTTTTTTTTTTTTTAAGTTTTAAATATCAATTATCGGTGGACTTTTTTTTTAATTTCATTTTTTCTTTTAGATTTATGTAATTATTTTTCAACCATAAACATTTGAAACCATTGCCTACACTGTATTGAGTTACAACTTACAATGACATATAAGATGCTTTTTCGATATTAAAAAACTAAATATCAATCATTTTATAATAAAAGAGGTATATTGTATTTAACCTCTATAATTTTTCCCCAAGATCAAATTAAGTATTTAATTTTTTATTTGTGATCAATTGGATGTTTATCTTTTTCAGATTTAACAAACAAACACTTTAATGTATATTTTCAAGAGCTACCAAGTAAAATAATAACAAAACAACTTATATGTGATGGTCTTACAAATAATTATTGTAAAATAAATTCTTATTATTTCCAAACAAAACTATTGTTCACAAGTTTATATGTAAATTTTGAAGTATGAGTTAATCAATCTCTCGCAAGTTAAAATGGAAAGTTGGCCGCGTTCAAAATTAGTTTAGAGAAGCTTGATATTTAGGTTAAAAAAGAAATATATATACATGTGAGTTAATTTGTACATGTAGTTTGAACAGTGTATAAATAAATACTGATACAATATGCCACTATATAAATCAAAGAGCATTGTTGACCTTAAAAATTAAAAATTTTAATATTTCCTAAATAAGCCGTAATATGTTCGTACTGTTGGTTTTCATGTAAAAGAATTCGTAATTTTTAGTGGACACTAAGTGGATTTTATTTGTTCGTATCAATATATATATATATATATATATATATATATATATATATATATATATATATATTGACCATCAATATATGGTCAATATATATATATATATATATATATATATATATATATTGACCATTAAAAGTAAAGATTACGAGAATGACCACTTTGTTTGACTTTGGAAACAAGAAGGGCTTGTTTGCTACTTTGTTCAATTAAAAAAAAAAATCCATATATGGCTTAATTGAGAAAATAAAATAAAATGAAATGCTTACTTGATTTCTGAACAAAACTTTTACAAGTCTAGACATGCATTTTCCTTAAAAGAAACCTTAACTTCTTGCATGTGAAAAATTCAATTTCTAACACCAATTAATTCGAATTTTCAATATACACATACGATTTTAACTTAATAGGTTGGCAAAATGTGGAAATTACTTTGGAATGTATCTTTGAAATTAATTATCTATTTATTTGGGTATGTGTCAGCAAATTTCTTATCAGCCCACATGGTTTTGGGCCAAGAATATCTGATCATTTTGGACCCAACATAAAGAGGTCTGTACTGTGAAGTCTGAGCTTTTTGGGCCCAAAATAAAGAGGTCTGGACCCAAAACAAATCTCTACGTACCTAATTTCCGTCATCTTATATAAAATAAAATGTTATTTTGTATTTTACTGACTGCGAAAAAACGTTACTACAGTATAGATAATTAATACTAATATAATAGAATATGTATACAATACTATATTATATTACAAAATATGTGACAAAATGCTATACTTCAAGATTTTTTATATAGAATAACTGTATTTTTATGTACACATTGATTTCTAATTTATATTTCATTATTGGGGATTTTTTTTTTTTTTTTACTGAATTAACTTTCAGAAACTTCTTAAAGTTCTTACAACAAGATCATTTTCTTACACATTGCAAAGTAAAGAAGATAATCTTCATCCGTTGATTGTAAATAACATAAATATTGATTTATTTTATATTTCAATTTCATTCATGTGTGTAGAATTTTCTATTTTTTATGTGTAAATAATATTTTAAGGACTCGGCTATTCACACTCCATAAAATTAAATAAAATAAAATTATATATACAAAAATAATTATATTCTTAGTATTAATTTAAAAAATAAAAAAAATTATAAAATACAAATTCAAAACACAACCACCTAATTTTCAATAATTAAACACATCATATTTAACACACACTACACATATATACATAATACACCTTCTTTTTCTTCATTACCTTCTTCTACCTTCATTCAAAATCCATTAAAATTTCAAAGCAAACCTAAAAAAATCCATTTCTTTAGTCAAACATGAAGCAAGAAAGAACACATGAGATGGACAATTTAAGTTATTAGGTTTCATTTTACTGATTATATAGAATGAAGGAAAAATATTATGCGAAAATTGGGATCAACCAATACAGGCCGAACAAACTGGGGTGTGTTCGACCTCCAACGACAGAACACAATGAAGAACCTTTGACCACCATTGGCCAAACACACTTCAGCTTGTTCGACTGGTGATCGAATACTATGTAGTATGTTCGACCGACAATCGAGCACTCTTCAACCCGTTCAATCAGTGATCGAACACTCTTCATTCAATTTCTCATCTACCTTGTAACATGTTTTTCATAAAAATACTTCCTAAACATGAATTCTAAATACTTACATTTTATTTCGGACTTATGTCGAACACTTCAATCGAAATTATTTCTTGCAATTTTTAAGTATAAAATTGCGGGTTAGGGTTAGGGTTCTTCTTTGGTTGGTAGGGGGGGTGTGGATATGATGTTGGGGTGAGGTTAGGAAATAAGATAGTTTTGTATTTTATTTTAATATTTTCTTTATAAAGAGTATATTTGTAATGTGATGGGATGTGTTTAAAAGATTTTAAATGAAATAGATTTAATTGTAGGTGTATTTAGAAATTGGGATGTGTTTAGAAGATTATAGAATATATATAGTCGTACTTTAAAATTACACTACATACATCGTAAAACAGAACATAAAATTAAAATAAGATAGAATTTAGAAAATTGAGATTGCATTTCATCTTTCTAGTTATAAAATCACATTCAATCCTACAACTTTTCACCTTTTTATTAAATGGTCCCAAATCAACTTACCGTTTCAATTTCATCAAATAAGTCACTAACACTGCTAGATTTTCATCCCAAATCAACTGCAAATCGAAAAATTAACCTGAAAATCATTACATGCATGCCAGTCACGTGATTATAATGGTATAATGTTGGATATTTTTGTTGGGTCATGGAGCATGATTGTCTTTATTACGTTTATGACAATTTAACTCATTATATGCATTATCATAAAAATTTAGTATATCTCCTAACTTTGGTAATATCCCCAAATGTAGTCATTCTTAATAAATTGGGTTAACAAAATTGTATTCGTTATTTTTCATTCATATCAATTTCTCCGTAATTATGTTTAAATTCCTACCAATTTTTCAAAAAAATCCACATCAAATACTATTTTAAAAATTAAAAGAAAAGAGTTAAAAGAGGAACAAAACCCCACCACCCGACATCCCTATTTCGTAACAAACCTATATTTTGTGCATAGAACACTAAACTTTATTTTTTATGACATTGGCACATATATAAATTATACTGATTTGTTATTTGAACCATCAAATTAATTTATCGGTCATTTTTCACTAGCTTTGGCATGCGCATGACAAAATTTTAAGAGTTTTTTTTGTCCAAGCAATTAAGTTGTTATATTATATAGTACGAATACAATGTTTCAATTTGTTTGGATAAAAAACCCATGTAACTATGTGACGCGCGTGTGTCATACACCAAAATTCGATGAAAAATGACTGAAAAATTAACTTTGTTGTTTAAATGCCAAATCCATATAATTTATATATCAACCCACAAAAAAAGTCGATTAATATATAAAATTGTTGATAGTTTGATGGCTCGGACTGCCTCATTATATATATCGAATTGTATTCCAAATGGTACCTCAAAAATTATAACTAGCTTCATACTTGACATCTATAAGTATATCGATGCACAGAAAAAGAAAGAAAGAAAAAAAAACTTACAAAATTGAATAAAAAACAAATCACAATGAGAATTGCACCATATGTATAGCTGAATGTATTGTGACCAGATGAGCTTCATTATCAGCCTTTTTTTTTTTTTTTTCTATCAACAAGTGAAATATTAGTGACGCCACATATAAAATAATTGTATGCATTATGGGTAGGTGCACTATAGAGTCCAAGTAGTCCCATGCAAAATAAAGATAGAGATGGTGTAGGCCCACTTTATTGTGATGCTCTATTTCTAATCATTTTATTATATATCATAAATATATAAAATATGAGAGTAAAAGATAAAATGGAACTGAAAAAAATTTAGAGGTGAGGGAAGACAAAATGTTAAAGAATTAAAAAGTCTCATTACATATATATATATATATAGTCACAATAATAAAATAAAGAGTGTGTCTTATGTACACTTGATGTACATGTAATTCAAGTTATGTACATGTAATTCAAGTCGACCCGAATTCGCGTGTTTTTTAAAAAAAAATTTGACTTCAGGTCAAAACATTTATGTATAAATTCGGTAACATTTATATTCAATAATTTAGAAAAAAATGAAGAATTTTAGCAAAATTTGTATATAGATACCTTTATATTATATTTATATGACCCTTATATATATTCATGTGAGCTTTATATAAAAATATTCATACCTTTATATACTTTTATATATTACTTAAAGGTATGGATATTTGTACATAAAGGTCACATGAATATCACATAAATGTATTTATGTATAAATTTTGTTGAAATTTTTTTTTTTTTAAGTTACAATGTATAAAGGTCACAGGTCACAACATTTATATATAAATGTAAGACATAAAATCAAAAAAGAAAAGAAAAAGAAGATTAATTCATGGATCAGAGTCGGGTCGACCCGAATTGTAAGGATTTTAAATCCGTACACTAAGTGCATAGGAGAATTTGTCTAAAACAAATTACAAGCATAATATATTATTGTCAGTGTAAATGCCTCTCATTATCCCAATTATTCACTGAACATTCAAATCACCAAAATCAAAAATAAAATAAATAAATAATAAAAAATTGTAACCCAAACTTTTGTCTCTTTTTTCGAACAGTTTGATGTTCCACCTCCAAGTTCAGATAATACAAAACATCGTGCAAATCAACTCTCATTCTCCTTCTCCAACCTTCTTAGCTTATCCCGATGATATCATCTCCGAATGCGAGCGATGTGGCCCTTCCACCATCTACACTCCAACATCTAAATTTGTCGACGTAAATCTGACATCTACCATCTCTGACAAGAATCACCGCCATTTCTCCCATCTTCCTAACACCATTCTCATCTCAATTTCTCTCATCTCACTGTAACCTCATTCTCATCTCAGATTCGACCAACAAAACAACTTCAAATTCATCAATAAAATCCGCGCCTTGTTCTAGAATTTTCATCTGTCATTGATGTTGAAGTGGTGGAGATTGAGTTTCGGTGGAGTTTGGTGTGAGAGGGGAAATGAATTTTCAATTTTTTTTAAACATTTTGGGTTATAAAATTTTATATATTTTGAAATATTAAATTTTGTATTCAAATACTATATTTAAATTTTATTTAGTAATTAAAATTTAAATATAGTTAAGGAATAATATTAAAATGTATTTAGCAAAATATCTTAAAAATAGAAAAAAAAAATATTTTCATAAAAATGATATAGAAAAGTTTCTTGCATTATGAAAATGGGGATGGGTGGGAACCAACAAAAATATAATAGAGTGAAGCAAAGCTGCATTAGGTCTCGACACACTCTTCATTTCCACCAAAAGCAAACCTTCCTCAATACTGACCTTTTTTTCTTTTTTCTTTTTATGCGTTATTAGATTTTCTAATTTAATTATTAATTAATTGTTTTAGTACTTTAACGCGTACGATCATCGATGACTTGAAATCACTCGATTTTAGGCCATGCATATTTAGTGTAAACTAGGAACATAAATATGAAATTTAATTAATTTCGTATATATATATATATATATATATCAAGGTTTAATAAATTATATATATTTCAATAGATGATAATATATAGGATTAATATTATTTTCCAATATGTACTATACATGTTTTATCATTTTGGAATCGAAATAAATTTCTTTTTCCATCACAATTTGTACTATACGTTTTTTCAATTTTGCAACATTCGACATCAAATTCTGGCAAAACAATGCATATGTGATTTGCATATGTACAATCCGAGGATATTTCTGTTATTTTCTCTTTAATTAACTGATTCACACCAAAATCGACATTAACTCTAATTTGTTTCTCCTAAAATCAACCACAAATCCAAAATATTTATGTGTTTTTTTATCATTGAAAATTAGCTGCAACACCAATTTTTTCTATGCCTCAAAAGAGAAAATAATAAAAATATTCTCATTGTGTATGTGCAAATCACATGTGCACTTTTTGGCCAGAAAATTTGTTGTCGGGAGTTGTAAAATTGAAAACAAAAACATATAGTACATGTTTTAATTAAAAAATAAAATTAATTTAGGTTGAAAGTGAAAAAAATGCGTATAATTAAGGTTGGAAAATGATATTAACTATAGTATATATATTATCCTTGTCTACTTAATTAGAAACGTTTAAATGAGATATCCTCTTCCACCATGTATTACTATTAAAACCTATATGAATGAGATATGTGATTGTGGAATATAAGATGCAAATGCAGAACGAGCAGCATAGTAGAGATAAAAAGTGAGTATATATTTTGTCCATGCAATTTAGAGCAATATTGGCACCATAGAGAGAAGCTTAAAGGCTAAGTAATAAATTAAGATGAAGTTATCGAAACCCTAAAAAGCAATGAAACAAAACGAGAGAGAGTGATAACAAATGACTAGTAGTGTGGTTGTCTCTATGAATGCATGACTCATGTCTTTGTATAATATTATATCTCTATTTCTATAATATCTATATATATACAAGCATAAAGCCCCCTGCTTTATTTTAGCTCCTATATTCTCATTCTTCCTTTATCTCTCCTCTCTCTCTCTCTCTGTTAGCCCTCCAGTTGATGTGATTCTCCACTAGAGCTCCTTAACCTTTACAAAAGAGAGAGAAAGATCAAGAGCCATGGTTTTTTCTTCTCTTCCACCTTATCTTGATCCATCCAACTGGCAACAGGTTAGGGTTTTTTCTTCCTTTTTTTCCCTTTTTTATTATTGTTATTTTCTTTTTTTGCTTAGATGTGATCATCATATACTAATTCCATGGATAGCTTCTTTGCCAATAAAGCTAGAATTTCAAAAGAAAAAATAATAATATTCCCACTTTTTTATTTTTTGTGTATTGATTTCTTTGAATATACGAGTTTTCAAGTTTTCAATTTCTTGCCTTCTATTTTATTTATTTTTTGTGATTATTTGCAGCAACAGAATCATCATAATCATATAATTGGAGGAAGTGGTACAAACCATTTCCTCCCACCACCGCCACAGGCGGCGCCGCCGCCTCCGCCTCCGCCTCCTCCTCAGCCTCATGGTGGCGGCTCGATCCGCCCCGGCTCGATGTCGGAGCGTGCTCGCGTTGCCAACATACCGATGCCGGAAACCTCCCTGAAATGCCCTCGTTGCGACTCATCGAACACCAAGTTCTGCTACTTCAACAACTACAGCCTCTCTCAGCCGCGCCACTTCTGCAAGACCTGCAGGAGGTACTGGACCCGCGGCGGCGCGTTGAGGAATGTGCCCGTAGGCGGCGGCTGCCGCCGCAACAAGAGATCAAGCAAGTCCTCCAACTCCAAGTCCTCTCCGGCGAGCAGCGATCGGCAGACCACCTCCACCTCGACCAGCAATCTCTCCGCCAACAGCGGCGCCGCCGCCACCATGCTCGGCCTCACGCCACCGTTACCTCCCCTGCGCTACGTTTCTCCGCTGAGTCAGCTCAGCGACAGCTACGCAGCCGATGCGGGGATCAACTACTCAGCTCCGGCGAGTGATATGAACTTCCACGGCGGAGGCGGCTTCCTCGGAGGCGGCGGCGGCGGAGGAGGGATGGCCTCGCTGTTTTCGAGCGTCTGTGGCGGCGGCGGTGGCGGCATTGAGCCTTGGAGGTTGCAGCAGGTGCAGCAGTTCCCGTTCTTGGGCGGATTGGATCAGTCTCCGGCAGGGAACTACCAGTTCCACGGCGGCGAGCAAGGATTCTTCGGCGGCAGCGAAACGAGTCAACCCATGAGACCTAAGCTTTCTGCCTCGCTGTTGACTCAGTTGGCGTCTGTGAAAATGGAGGAAAACCCTGATCTGAATAGGCAATTACTTGGAGGGATTAATAATCCAGGGAATCACGAGCAGTGGATTAATTCATCCACTAATTGGACAGATCTTTCCAGTTTCAGCTCTTCTTCAACCAGCAATCCATTGTCGTGATCGAAGAAAACTGTAAGAGAAGATGAAAATGTATTGTGTTGGCAATGAAGATCAAAAAAACCCTATAGAATTGGTAGGTTTTAATTATTTGTTTTTGATTAATTTTCATTTGTAGCTTAATATGCCTACTCTGTACTGCCTGAGAATGTTTAGAGAAACTAATGGGTGTGATTTCTTGTAGTTATTTTAATTAGAATTGGGAGATCTAATATTGTTTTTCATGAATGTCTAAAAGCTGCGTACACAAAATACATACATATTATCACACTTATAATATATATATATATATATATGTGTGTGTGTGAAAAGATGTCTTCCATTAGTTGATATTTAAAGCTTTTCTTTGTACCCCGTTTGAAGAATTAATATCTAAAAATGACATGAATATGGTTCATATTGTGTCCAACTAGATTCATTTCATAGTTTTGGGAGAAATGAATGGTACGAAGCAAATAAACTAGTTATTTTAATTAAAATACTAATTATTGACATATAATTATTATTGTATTGGTACTTCTGTCTTCCAAAATAGGTAATTCAGGGTTTGGAGATATTACTCTGTTCACTACACAAATACACATATTTGTGTGATTAATGTGTGTAAAATATGAATTACAAAAAAAATATAAAAAAAAATCGTATCTACATTGTTATCAATGACATGTTGTTTCTGACAGTAAATAATTTGCAATTAAGGACATGTGATGAACACTACGTTTCGAAGCATATATTTTCTCGATGTAGCATCTAGTTATCTAATAATTTCAGTTTTGAAGTTTCATGATCTTTGGTGAAGCAATTGATACATGATTCAAAATGTGGATAACATTTGCTAGCTTCAATTTGTTACAAGTCAAGATTACCATAATTTGGAACATAATATGTGATCTTGAGTTAATTTTTTTAATTTTTAGTTGTAGCTAATTTGATTTAAATAACATAAAACATTGATCCTATATATATATATATATATATATATATATATATATATATCATAAGTGACTTGCAATATCTACCAAGGAGTTGAGGCGCCAAATATCACTTAAATTCAAGATTGTACTAGTGACAGAGAAGTCAAGTTACAATACTATCTAACCTATATAGTAGTATAAAAATATCAATTGATAAAAAGTTATCTGTGCACAATAATCAGCAATGATCATTTATTTCCTCAGGGAATAGGATTGTACAAAAAATTCTAAAAAATTAACGGTAGACACATATAGAAACTATTATTGTCATTGTATTAATATTTCTATTCATGATACATGTGTCACTAATCACTAATTAAGATTGGCTAGCTACTTAGATCACAAGTCTAGTCATGTCTCTAGTGACATTTTGATTTAATTTACTTAAATTTCATGACAAATATTATTACCCTTTCTGATCTGTATGTAATTGTATTTTATCATTTATTTGCATACATGGTGTATATTTATCAATACAGTAAAAATAAGAAACAAACTTTATTTTTCAACAGACTCACCGGTTCACATTTTTCATAGTCCCATCATCGAATTTTTTTTTTCATGATCAATTTATATCATTTTGTCTTCAATATGTATCTTCAATATATATGGATGTGACATAAAATTGTTATATATTAGTTTCTAGCTAGTAACTTGAGTAGCTTATTAGTAGTATAAGAGGACAAAGCAATCACATATTGCACTTTACATTCATTAATTTCATTATTTTATAAATTAATCTTGTAATAATATTAAAAAAAAAATCAACAACGCTCAAACTTCTATGCCTAATAATTACCTACAGATTACATCGTACCCTCAGCCTAGATAAATCCAAAGTATTCGCTTTTGACCTATTTCTGAATTTTTTTTCTCAGAAAATCTACCTAGAATTTAGTTGTATGTTCACTTCTCCAAGAAAACTTGTCACTCAGAACATGTCGAATGTTTGCTAAATTATTGCCCTTTTGCTTTATATATTTATATAATATATATCCATGAATTTACAATGATTTCTCAATAATAGTTTCCAAGAATATGTGGGAATGAATTTTGAATTTTAGTACATAATTGGACAAGATTCTTAAAAGACACCCTATTCCATGCGCACTCAATTTCATACAAAAATCATTCTCCTTCCATTTCCAAAACCCAAAAAAGTATTCAATGTCCCAGAAACCAAAAAAGTTTCTAGAGAGAGAGATGAAGACAACAAGTCGAAGAAGAGGTTTTTTTTTTCTTTTGGTTTTTCAATTTTTAGTTGCACGCTTTTTTGGTAGGCGTGAAACTCTCTGTATATATCTTTCATGTGTGTGTGAGTTTTTTTGGTCTTAGATAGTTTTTGATGCGATGGCAATATTGTCAGTTTACTCTGTACATAGTTTGGTCATGCTTCTGACAATGGAAATGTGTATATTCTTTAATTAATTTTCCTTTTCTTCTCTTCGAGATCAAGTTACGATGGATTTTTATCCGACATTATATAGTTAATAGAGTCGTGCTTGTGTGTTCTTGGTGTATGGTATGTTCCCAACCCAATTTTAATATCTTTAAGTAATATTAATAATATATTTACATGTAATAAGTAATTTTTTTAGTATTTTTTTTTACTAAATTATATATTTTAGTTATACAAGTAAATATATTTTGAGTAAACAATCAATATACCAAACTAATAGTACCTTGATATTATAATGATATAGTATATATGAAACAAACAAGAGATTAAAATATAATCGAAATAAGGGTAATTTCAATTTTGATTATGTACGTAGGCACTTTCTATTCTTAGATATCTAAGTATACGTTTTATTTTTTATTTTTTATTTTTTGTCATCTATATTTTACTTTTCTTCAATATTAATTCAATTTTGGTCGAATTTTTCAAAATCGCTGACATGGTCGTCAGTATTTGGCTGCCACGTCAATATTTTCGATTGTCATGTTAGTGATTTTGAAAATTCCGATTGACCAAATTTGGATTGAAATTGAAAAATAAAACTAAAATATAGGATTAAAATTGAAAAACAACTACTTAATTTTCAAAAAATAGAAAATATTTTATGTACACGACCAAAATTGAAATTAACTCTAAAAAATAAGATGAAATTTAAATTGTTGTTGCTTGATTCTTGAAAATGTTGTATATATTGTGAGGTTTAATTCAGTGGTTAAACTGTGATTCTTGGAAACCAGTTTAAAAATAGCATCTGAAAATTGATTTTTAAGTAAGTACTTCTTGATAATTCACTTAGACATTATTAAATGATGTTTGGTGAATGAATTTTTTTAAAGACCCTTTAAAATTAAGATTCATTTTTCATATGAAGGAATGTTTGGTATGTAGAATAATTATAATTGAAGTGATGATTTTATTAAAGAAGAAATTGAGTATAAATACAATGTACAAAGATACAATTCTAAACTATAACCAATGTGGGATAAAAATATAGACTATACACAGACTATACAAGCATAATACATTTAATATCCTCCCTCAAGATGGTGCGCGATGAGTGACACCAATCTTGGACATAAGCAGAGTAAGCCGAGAACGAGAAAGTGGTTTGGTTAGAGCATCTGCCAATTGATCAGAAGAAGCCACGTGAGAGACACGAAGTAACGATTTCTGAACAAGATCCCTAATGAAGTGGTAGTCAATGGCAATGTGTTTCATGCAAGAATGAAACACCGGATTAGAGCATAGATACGTTGCCCCAATATTATCGCAGTAGATGACTGGGACAGAGGGAATAGAGACATGAAGTTCATGAAGTAGAGACTGCAGCCATTGAACCTCTGTAGCGGCGGAAGTGATAGACCGGTACTCAGCTTCAGTAGAGGAGCGAGCAATGGAGTGTTGCTTGCGAGAGCTCCAGAAAATAGGATTAGAGCCAAGAAATACAATATATGCTCCGGTAGAAGAGCGATCATCACAATCACCTGCCCAGTCAGTATCTGTGAAGTAGTGAAGAGACAAGGGAGAGTCACGATGAAGCACGACGCCGAGGTAACGAGTGCTATTGAGATAGCAAAGAAGTTGTTTAACGACACCCTAGTGAGTCTCAGTTGGAGCATGCATGAACTAAGACAGTTTTGACGGCAAACGCAATATCCGGGTGAGTAAAAAGAAGATATTGAAGACTGCCAAGAACCTGTCGATAAGAAGAGGCATTGACCGGACCAGTCCCATCAGAGAGGGAGAGTTTGACACCAGGGGCTAGAGGTGTTTGAACAGGCTTAGAGGTAAGCATGTTATGTCGAGCCAGGAGATCAGTAGTGTATTTTCGTTGAGAAAAACACAAGAAGTGGGGGATCGGACAACTTCTATTCCAAGAAAGTAGGAGAGATTATCGAGATCTTTAACCGAGAAGGAGGAAGCCAAGGAAGATACCACCGTGTCGAGGAAGGTGGTGTTGTTGCCAGTGAGAATCAGGTCATCAACATAGACCAAAAAGTAGGTAATCGTCCTCCCGTGGGAATATACAAAGAGTGACTCATCGGATTTGGTGTGAGTGAAACCAATTGAAGCCAAAAACTGACGAAGAGCGTTTACCAAGCACGTGGGGCTTATTTCAGGCCATAAATGGATTTCTGAAGCTTGCAGACATAAGATGGATAGTTCTTGTCTGAGAAACCCGAGGCTGAGACATGTAGACTTCATCAGGTAAATAACCTTGGAGAAAGACGTTATTGACGTCAAATTGCCGAAGAGGTCAGTCTTGGAAAACAGCAAGACTGAGAACTAGACGGACTGTAGCTGGTTTGACAACCGGACTAAAGATTTTAGAGTAATCATTACCCGACCTCTGATGAAAACCCTTAGCAACGAGTCATGCTTTGAACTTGTCAACAGACCCGTCGAGCTTTCGTTTGATACAAAACATCCATTTTCATCCAACCACATTTTGAGAGGGGTTCGAAGGTACAAGATCCCAAGTCTCATTACCGAGAAGAGCATTAAATTCAGACATCATAGCTGCTCTTCAACGAGAATCAGAAAGAGCCTGTGTGACAGAAGTGAGTTCAACATCATCAAGAAGAGAGGAGGTGAGACAGTACCTTGGATTTGGCTTGACAATATTGTTGCGAAGTCGAGTCACCATCGGATGTACGGAATTTTATGGTGGGGGTGATGGAGCCGTACGAGGGGGAGATAATGGAAGAACCGACAGAGGAGCAGGTATATGCATCACAGAGGGCTGAGCGGGAACAGACTCAAGGAGAGGCATATCCGGGATGGGGGGAAGGAGCATGGGAAGTGGTCGATGCAGAAAGGTTGGGGAAAAGGAATACATCCTCGACAAACTCAACATGATGAGATGTATAGAGATGGGCAGAGAGAGAATTGAGGCAAAAATAAGCATTTTGTGTAAAGGCGTAGCCAACAAAGACGTAGGGAATGGATCGAGGGTCCAATTTGTGAGTGGTGTAAGGACGAAGCCAGGGATAACAGAGATACCTAAAAACCCAAAGTTTGGAGAGGTTAGGTGTGCGGTGTAGAAGAACCTCAAAGGATGACTTTATGGAAAGGTTAGTTTTCAGGAGACGGTTTATAATGTAAGTGGCACCAGACATGACATAAGACTAGTATGTAGTGGGAATGGTTACTTTGTGGAGGAGAACGAGTCCAGTGTCAACGATGTGATGGTGACGACGCTCAGAGTAATCATTGTGTTCAGGGGTGTGAGGTGGTGTGGTATAGTGGGTTGTACCGTTTGAGGTGAGAAAAGGGCAGAGAACAATAAACTCCCCACTATTATCAATGTCAAAGGTGATGATTTAAGACCTGTGAAAAGTTTCAACTAGACCCTTGAAGGCAATAAAAGTAGAGAGCACATCAAATTTATGTTTCAACGGGTATAGCCAAATATTTTGTGAAATGATCTACAAAAATCATATAGTATTTAAAACCATCAACTGATAAAATTGGGGATGTCCATACATCAGAGTATATTATTTCAAGTGGAACAGAGGACGTAAGACTAGACTCATAAAACGGCAGTTTGTGACTCTTAATGCATTTACAAGAATCACACGCAGAACTAGAAAGTTTTGAAACAGGAAAATTGTTACTGGAAATAATAGAATTTAATATAGCAGGAGAAGGGTGACCAAGTCTGGCGTGCCATGTGGATAGAGGTTGGCGTATGGAAGTGTGAGCAACCGGCTGTGAGGCATGTACATCTTCAAATGGCTAAATATAGAGATTATTAAGGCGTGGGCCGTGCAACAGAATCTCCCTCGTGCGATGATCCATCACCTGAAAGCCCAAATCAGAGAAGACAACATCAACATTATTATCATGACACAACCGCGATACAGAAATAAGGTTTCTTGCAATAATGACACATGAAGAGTTTCCAAAAATTTTAAGGATGAGAGTGCATAAAATAATAAAGTGCCAATTTTAGCAACGTGTAAACCTGTACCATTTCCAATGACAATACCATTGTTACCATTATAAAAAGAATGGAAAGATAAGTTCGCAAGGTCCGTCGTGATATGGTGCGAGGCTTTAGAATCAAGGATCCACTCATCGACACTTGGAGTTGAGTGGGCAGCGTGAGCCGACGGAGACATATATGTCGGAGGTGGAGACGGTGATCACGAGCGAGCCAGACTGTAAGTGAAGGACGGGCAGCGCTTGGCTGCATGACTGAACACACCACACAACTGGCATCGACCATTATAGGGCCGGGGACCACTGGAATGGACGGGAGGAGCAACATGTGGTGGAGTACCGTACGACTGACCAGACTGACCAAATTGTGGTTGCTGAGAAGTGGGCCGGTTCAAACCCTTCTATTGGTGGTTGCGGCCAGAAGATTTAGAGGAGAGTAAAACCGTGGCAAGGTGTGAAGCCGAGGCAGCAACGTGAGTAGTGAGTTGCGCCTCCATACTAAGGAGCTTCTCGTGAAGTTCATCGAAAGAGATCGAGGTTTCACGAGCCTGAATGGCATTTGCGAGTTTCATGTATGATTCGTCCAGGCCATTCAGTATTTTAAGGGCCACATCATCCGGATCCGTAGCCACACCAAACAAGGCTAACTCATCAATAGTACTACAGATTTTCATCATATAATCCGTCACGGATTGAGTGTCCTCCGATGGGTTATGAAGTTTATTCCGAAGGGAGAGAATCATACCCCGTGATACCTATCTGTATGTGTCGGTGATAATTTTCCACACATCCTTTGACCTTTTTGCTTTGGCAATGAGAGGAATGAGTGTGGGAGTGAGACTGTCAATGATGGCAGTGAGGATCCTGTTGGACCCAGTGCACGACGGCGGAAGTGGAAGTAGTTGACACATCAGTGGAGGCGGAGGGCACCGGGCATGGTGTTGATCCATCAACATACCCAAGAAGATTATACCCAGTGAAAAGCGTCTGAAATTGAAAAGCCCACGCAACGTAGTTCGTCGACGTGAGTTTCAACGGGGCCTGCACATTGACGTTAAGAGCGATCGATCCAGAAGTAGGCGTGGTGGCGGTGGGAATTGACGACACAACAGAGCCTGTGGAAGATGTGTTCGTCATGAGGTCTGCCACAAAGAGGGAAGGATGCGAGGATTGTGGATCGTGAGGTATGGTGCAATTGGTTTGTTTCTGAAATCAAGGAAACACTGCAACCAAAAAAAGGGAAAGAAAAATAAGCAACGAGAAAAAAAACAAATTGGAGGATCTTTAATTTGCTCTGGTTACCATGTAGAATAATTATAATTGAAGTGATGATTTTATTAAAGAAGAAATTGAGTACAAATACAATGTACAAATATACAATTCTAAACTATAACCAATGTGGAACAAAGATATAGACTATACACAGACTATACAAGTATAATACATCTAATATGGTAAACTAGTTGAAAAGTGCAAATTCGACAAATATGTTCTGATTTATATAAAAAATAATAATTATAAAAAGATTAATATGGTAATTTAAATAAAATTTGAAATCCTTAAAAAAAAGAAAAAAAAAAGGAAATGTGATTCAAACTGTTATTTCTAACTTCTAAAATGGGGTTCTGTGGACGCGATTTTTTTTTAAAGTATATCCCAAAAAATTACTGAACATACCAAAATATTTAAAATGGACTCTAAAAAAGCTCATTTGAGAACCAAATATCCCATCATCTTGAGAATAAAATTAGTTATACTAACTATTTGTGGTCTTTCATTTCTTGGATTTATGAAGACTAAAAAGAAGTTTAATTTGGAGTGAGGAAGAAAATCAATAGGACACAATATGATCTGGTCACACACTAAAGAATTAACATTAACTTATTGTTTAAATTTTCTTTTATAAGATAAATGTATGTATAATCATATATTTTAGATTATTGTGCTAGTGTATATATATATATATATTACTTCTACGTATAATTTAATTCATTCATATTATGGTGTACATTCATATTATGGTGTATCTATTAATCGAATAAAATATGAAATGAACTATTATTTTACAACAAATATTGAATTTAGTTAATAAGTATGTGTGTGACTATGATCCACTAAATTATATATATCTTGGTGAAAAATATGACAAATTAGGAACTTGTTTTTATGTGAGATTTGAATTCCAGGCATCTCCCGAAAAAAGACAATCTTTTTGGAGGATTAGTTTATTCCAACGTAATATTCCACCGGTTAGTTTATATGATATTTGGAATATCGATCGATCTCATTGACTTAGTTATAAATTGGAAGTTTTCTTTTTAGACCTTTTATTTTATTTTATAATGTTTATACAAATTCCAAGCTCGACATTTAATTAATTTGGAGATAAAACGGTACTAATTAAATGAGATTGAATGGACTAGTAAAATTTATATATTGTTGTTAATTCTAAGTGAATAATATTGATCTTATTCATAATGACAAGAAAGTATTACTCCATTATATTAATAGGGATAAATTACAGAATTAATGTCAAACTATAACCTATTTTACATTAATGTATTTGAACTTTGAATTCTTATTGTAGAACTGTCAATCTTTACAAGTGTTACTAAATGACCTGTATAGCTAATCAACGGCAACATATTCTTAAAATATTACTTTTTGGGTTGGAAATATTAGGATCAACTAGAACATTAGGATCAACTTTAAAAATATTCCATCATTGATTTTGTCACTTGGTTATTATTTATAAAAATTATCGATTATACAATAAAATTTTAAAATTCAAGTACTTTAATACAAAAACTGTTTCAATTTGACATGATTTTTTTAATTTATCATATTAATTATAAGCGTTATTATATAATTAGATGTAGATATAGCAACACAGAAACAGGTAGTACAATTTAAAGGCAAACGTGAGAGTTTAGATAAAATTTGATTAGGTTGCAGACAAGGAATCTTTGGAATTTCACTTTTGTAAGAATCAAGGCTGCCTACCAACATCGAATAAAGTCACTATTCTCATCCCTCAAGATAAAGCTCTCTCTCTCTCTCTCTCTACATGTATATAAATATTTAGGACACACATGCAATATTCAGAGATAATCAAGCAGATTTGATTATTTGTCGGTTAGTTGTCTTCATTCTTGGGTGACTAAGATTGAGTAATCTTCGGGAATTATTATAGTAAACTGTCGTGATCCCAAGATTGGTGTCACATATTAATTTAAATAAAAGTTATTAATTTACTAATTATTAAAGAGAGAACTATAATAATATATATTTTTGGCTCGGAAATCCAAGCCAGATCTTGCCATGGCTATACCCCAGAATCCCCACACACACACTTACTGTGTGTACAGAAGGCATGCAGCAGCTTTCGCTTTTATAACTTAATTCATTCATTTACAGTCTCTATGTATCTTTTATTTTATTATCAGTGATAGGGTAGATATAGTCAAATAAGATATGAAGAAATTTATTCTGGTAAAGCATATTAGAGATATGTCTTTTTTTTAGTTAAAAAGACACAAATACCCTTTATTCAAATACCATGTATACATATGAGTGTATCGTTCGTACATTGTACGGACTGTCTAGTTCTAGTTTATGTGTGCGGTTCATACATTCCGCGGTCGTATGATGTAGAAAAAGAAATAGAAAATAATTGGTGATGAGGTTGGGCCATCCTCTCGTCAATCATGCGTCCCCGGAATCTGATTCCCCCTTCATTTCCACCTCTCTATTTTCCCTGTCCCATCAACATTTTCTCTCTCTTCATGTTTTTATAAATATATTCTTTTTTATATCTAATAATAGCTATGCTAAGTTTAAAATATGAATTTAATTTTAATTACCTTTCTATTGATATTTATAAATAAATTGGTGCGACTAGTCGCATGCGAGTACATTCTATTGCTGATTTTTTGATGTGGAAATTTGTAAAAGAAATAAAAATAATCGAAAATGGTTTTTCAAGTGGGCAAAATAGTGTCATGCCGTTTAAGTGGTTGAAAATTGTCAAATTATATAACACACATGTTGAGTTACATGACTATTTTCGATGAATTTTGCACATTTCAGTGAAAAAAAGATTGAAACTATACCGACCACATTAATTAATTATTGTTGTAAAGGTTTAATCTTATTTTCAATTATTTTTCGTTTTACATTTTTATGCAACCTTATTTTAAGATTATTGTCTATGACCATCTTTAAAGTCTGCTAATTTTCAAACCAACATAGAATTCTAGCTAGAATCTCTATTTTGATAGATCATTTTGTTTAAAGATTCTCTTTCAAAATCTGGATCATAATTAAAATCCCTGATTAGTTATTGGTATAAATTACTTCTTGATTAGTTACTGATTTGTTAGTCAAAACTTATGTTTCTTAGGTTTTAACAAAATTATAAAACTTAAATGAGATTAAATAACGTGTAACTTTTGAACTTATATGATTAAAACTGATAATTCTTAATATATGGCTATCTCCTAACATCTATACGTACATAAAATGACTAAAAAACGAAAATAATATTAATGGGTATGCATGAAATTATTTTGTACAATTGAATCACATTGAGCCTCATTGAAATAATTGAGCTTAATTAATTGTTGACTTAACGTAACTACATTCTATTTCTATTTTTAGAAGAGATGATCACTAGAGGTTTTCTAATGGAATATCCAAAATTAAGCTTAAATGCGACTTAGGACCCATCAGTATTCAAATTTATTTATACATTATATATATTGTTTACTCTTCTATTAGAAATTTATGCTTATATGTACTAGTTCGACCTTTTATACAAGATAAATCGATAATTTTGCCACTTATATGTGTGTGTGTCTTAACTTTTCATCACCTACATTTCTGTATCCAATTATAATTAATTTGGCAAGTGAAATATTTTAGATATTAATTTATACATCCACTGGTCATAACTAGATCAGAAATTCTATTTTCATATAAATTAATTCACTTAAAATTTGATCAAAGTCATATCAAAATCTAACCGCTTTCTAATAATTTATAAATTGTAGCAGCCCTTAGCTGGCATGGCACATTATTCTTTATCTCAAATTATATTTTATCTTTAGTTTACGGATTATACAACATCATTGATATATCTAGTGATGATATAATATAAATACGCATAAAAATATGTATTGCAAATTTAAAAGCATAATACATATATAGGTTAGCATGATCATTTACAATAGAAAAAATGGACTGAAAAGCTAGAGGATTTTGCATATGATAGAAACAAGGGG
This sequence comes from Scutellaria barbata, assembly GCA_028654395.1. Taxonomy (NCBI): domain Eukaryota; kingdom Viridiplantae; phylum Streptophyta; class Magnoliopsida; order Lamiales; family Lamiaceae; genus Scutellaria; species Scutellaria barbata. The sequence goes on from CM053644.1 coordinate 1,611,235, forward strand.
ACCCATCTCTTGCATATTAATTACTACTCTACTCATCTTTGAGAAAAAAAAGATTTTATCCCTCATCTAGTCTCTTCTTGCATGCTTTTCTTTAAATTTTTTGAATTCCTTTTAATCCACAACAAAGCTAAAAAAGCTATATACTCTTTGTTGAAAGACAAGTTTGAAGCATCCTATGTTTCTTTTCCTTGTGTATTTTCCACATATTGACCAAAAGTATATATACTCATGCAATCATTAATTAATTCATCGAATAATTGTAATTTGTCATTCAAATTAGATGGGCAAAGTCTTGGGTGAGTTTCGTGAGTCGTGTCGGGTAGAAAAAAAAATTATGTAATACTTTTGTGTGTATTAAGTAATGTTTTTCTTTATATTAGGTAATACTTCGTATTATAAAATGGTTTTGAGTTAAGTTGGATTATAAAAAAATATGTAATATTTTTATACGTATTAGGTAATACTTTTCTATATATGAGATAATACTTTTGATTTGAGTTGAGTTGGACTATACAAAAATATGTAATACTTTTATGTGTATCAGGTGATACTTTTTTATATATCAAGTAATAGTTTTGTATTATAGGATACATGATTCGAATTGGGTCGGGACGCTAAAAACACGTGGATCCTAACTGTTTATGTGCTCTTTTCTTTTGTGCAATATGTAATATTTTTGTATATATTAGGTAATATTTTTCTATATATCAAGTAATACTTTTATATTATGTACATATACTACATAACATAATACTAAATTATTACCTGAAATATAGAAAAATATTACCTAATACATACAAACGTATTACCTAATACATACAAAAGTATTACCTAATTTATTAGATTCGACCCGATCCAATCTGTCTCACGGAATGGAATCCGTAAGACGATCTCGCACAAGATCTACTCAATTATATATGCGATTTTCTTGTGTATTTTGCCTTTTGTTTTGTTATCATATGAATTTTACAATTTGTTACATTTCCCAATCTCAAATCCTAGTTAAGAAAAAAAAAAGGTTTGTACAACAAAATATCAAAAACAGAATTATTGAAATGACAAAATATAATTATCTTTTGATTAAAATACAGATGCAAATGAAAATCCATCTACTGGTTGGAATGCCAACCTTTGTTAATTAATTAATCGAAACCCTTATTTAATACATGTATATTATATTTATATAAGATAATGGGAGAGTTTATTGAAATTAATCTATATTTAAAGAAGTGACCTTTTTGTAAGTGGGTTGTCGCAATCTGATTAAATATAAAATAAAAAACAGAAAAACGAATAATTCGATTATCGGCCACTTGTTTATTAGTGGTTTTGGTTTGGCACCATGCATGCATCCATATATATCCCCATGCACGATTACGTGACCACGCACTTTCCATAACTTAATTCATTATTCTTCTATCTTTCAATTAATCCATGTATTGTAACATTTTGATATTTTAATAACTTTATTAATTATTTGAAATAGTAGATTAAATATACATATTAAAATAGATCGAGGACATGTTGTGCCACTTAATTACACTTCATTATTGTCGAGAACATTAGTACAAAAAAATATCATCATATGGTTTAAAAGTCTTGACAATTTGAAAGATGTGTTTTTTATTTGAGACCAAACAAACAATAAAAATAGGGTTTCATTCTTTAATAAGATTAAGTTTTTTGACCTCACACTATTGAATTTGTCAACTAACATGTGATTAGTTTTTTTTTTTTTTTTTGGGGTCCATTTGACATATGTATGTGAAACCCATATTAATTTTAAAAAAAAACTTTAAAATTTAATAAAACACAAAAATTATATATCGTATTTGTGATTTTCAATTATATACTTGCAGTAACAAATTATTTTATTTAAAAAAATATTTGGTGACATATAGTGTTTTTTTAAGGGGTAATCATTTAATAATTCATATGTTAATATAGTTCAATTTTCTTGAGAAAAATGTGATTACTTTGATTTCAGTGATTTTTCTCAAATGGAATTAATACTAGTGTCAATAATCTTGTCACTAATGAATCAAAATAATTAAAGTTAAACTCATGTCCATCTCAACCAAAAAAAATTCGTAAGCGATTATTTTAATGTTTTTCAATTGAATAAAAAAACCAGTTCATTTTCATACCATGCCCATTTTTTATTAGTATTATATATATATATATATATATATATATATATATATATATATATATAAAACTGAATATTGATGTATTACAAAACACACTAAATAAATATTACTTTATATAAAATCTGGACGATATATTTTTAACATTAGCACACTATGACTGTGTTTACATGTGGGATCCACATTTAATAAAAAAACCATTACCTTTGTATTAACTTGTATTATTATAAAATACTAGGTATGTGATATTAATACACATGTCAGTTAATATATATTCATCATTTTTACGAATTAGCTAAAATTATACCTAATTAAAGAAAATATAAAGTCTTTTTTTTCACATTTAAAAACAAAAAGAATTGTACCAAAATATTGTTGTTTAGGATTAGTTGAAGGTTGATTACGCGTAAAACCACTAATTGGGCCTGGACTATTATGGAAGCCAAATTCTTTGATGGGTCAGTTGACTTAGTTATTGGGCCAAAACCTCGAGTCCAATAAATGAATTGGGCGAGATTTGAGGCCGGCCCGTAAACTTGGCCCTCGCCATTGAAGTTCATCAGCGAGCTCAATCTCAAGCAGAAGCATTAACCGAGAAATCCTTATTGAAGCCGGTGAAAAAGAGATCTCCGTGGAATACTGAAATTGATGAAGAAATTTGAGGTATTATTCAGCTTTTGAATTCATATGGAGTTTATGTAGGATTTCCGATTTGAATTGAGTCCAGGATTTCCTCTCTGCAAATTTCATGCTATTTAATGGCTACTCAATGGCTTTTCTTTTAATAAACTCAAGGAAACCATCACATTTTTCGAAATCCACACACCATTTGAATTTCCTTGCTCCAAATGGCGGATTCTTCTTCGTCGGCGGCGCCGGGGTACACTCTCCCAATTACCGACAAGTCGCGTTACGAGGACGAGGGGTTCAAGGAAAGCAAATTAGTAGTAGCTCTGTGCCCCTGTATTTTCTGCTTAACTCTTTTACTTATAGTAGCGTCCATTGTGCTCACCATCAAATTCCGTCTATATTGCCACACCCCTCTCCACTCTCTCCTCTTCCAAAAAGCTTGCCGCTAAATTCCGTACTTCGCTTAAAACCCGACACTTCATTATATTGTTTGAATGGATTTAGGCACTTCAGTACGGATGAGAGCTACGGTGAAACTAAATCTGTTGTTGTTGATCTAAAGGAGGTGGAAAGGGTTTGTAAGGTGCTCGATGAAACGTTTGCTATAGATAGGAATATGGAGGCTGTTTTGAATGAATGTGGTATTCACTTGAATCATGAATTAGTATTGGGAGTGTTGCTTAGGTTTAAACATGCTCGAAAACCTGCGTTTCGTTTTTTTTGCTGGGCTTCTGAGAGGTCTGATTTTGCTCATGATTCAAGGACTTACAATGCAATGATGGATATTCTTGGAAAGAGTAGGCAGTTTGAGACGATGATTTCCATTCTTGAAGAGATGGGGGAGAAGGGTTTGGTTTCAATGGAGACTTTCATTATTTGCATTAAAGCTTTTGCTGCTGCGAAAGAGAGGAGAAAGGCCATTGGGGTTTTTGATTTGATGAAGAAGTATAGGTTTAAAATTGGTGTAGAGATGATCAATTGTTTGTTGGATGCGTTGGGGAGGGCAAAGCTTGTGAAGGAAGCTCAGGCATTGTTTGACAGGATGTTGGATAAGTTCACTCCAAATATAAAGACATACACAGTTTTGCTCAATGGGTGGTGTGGGGTGAGGGATCTAAACAAAGCGGGGAGGATATGGAATGAGATGATTGATAACGGATTTCAGCCTGATATCGTTGCTCATAATATTATGCTCGAAGGGTTGTTGAAGGGTGGAAAGAGGTCTCATGCAATCAAGCTGTTTGAGGTGATGAAATCTAGGGGTCCACTTCCGAATGCAAGAAGCTATACGATATTGATTAACAATCATTCCAAAAATGGTAGCACTTTGGAAGCTGTGGACTACTTTGATGATATGCTTAATTCTGGATGCAAGCCAGATGTTGCTGTATACACTTGTCTAATGATTGGTTTTGGGAATAAGAAGAAGATGGATGTGGTGTATCAGCTATTGAAGGAGATGAAGGAGAAAGGATGCCCACCTGATGGGAAGACGTATAATGCTCTGATCAAGATGATGGTTAATCAAAAAATGCCAGATGACGCAGTTAAGGTGTATAATAAGATGATTCAAAGTTGTATTGAACCATCCATTCACAGTTATAACATGATCATGAAGTCATACTTTGTAGCAAGAAATTATGAAATGGGTTGTTCTGTCTGGGAGGAGATGAAGAGGAAGGGGTGTTGTCCCGATGAGAACTCTTACCGGGTTCTCATTGGGGGACTTATACGGCAGGGAAGATCGAATGAGGCCTGCAAATATTTGGAAGAAATGATGGACAAAGGAATGAAGCCACCTCAACTTGATCTCAGAAAGTTCTCTGCTGGCTTTTCTCAAGCTGGTAAACACAATATTCTCGAGAATTTTGTTCAAAAGATGAAATTCTCGGGGAACTCTGAGGTTGCCAATCTCTTTGCTAGATGGCTGAGATGATACAGAGGATCCACAGCACCAAATACAATTATGTATTGCTCTTGTGTGTATTTCTATCTATCTCCTTCGTTAATTTTTAGATGTGGACTTCTTAAAAATGTGATTGTTGTAAGGAAGTTAAACTTTTTAGCTCCTAATATTGTATTGGAATGATGATTTCAGGAATGCCATTAGGAGCTTGATTAATCTCTTCAACGATTTACTCTTAGATAACTTTGATTAGGCTATAGATGTAACTAAATTATTTCTACTTGATGTTCATAAGATGTAGGGAGATGATTAAGAACCTGTGCTTGACCTTACACTGGTGCACTTTCACGTCGTAGGTTCTGCAAGTGGACTGAAAACCATGCTTTTGCTTGAGCTTAATGAATTCAAAAGGTACTATATTTCTTGTGCATTCTTCTTACTGAGAATACAAAATTAGCACACACAATAGCTAATCTCTGAAAAGATTTGCTTGACGGCCAACTTTTCGAGGAAGCCCAAAATTTTGATACACCCTAATCTCACCTTCCAAGCTTGCAGCTAGAATAACCATTCCCCATGCTGTGGCTTGAACAGTTTGATGACCTCCATGACCACCTCCATTATCAACGAAAGACCGGGAAGGGGACCAAAAATGAGATGAAGCGACTGAAATAGAAGGTGAGTCGTGATAACTTATAGATGCAGAAGATGAACGAAATGAGTCACAGACACCAATTCCAGGATCTATGCTAGAAGAATGAGCGTAATCCTCATCACCACTATCAATTCTCTCCAAGCCGTCACTTTTCTTGGGCAGAGGAGGCAAATGCTTCCTGCTACTTGCACCGACTATGTCTTCAAGAGATTGAGAATATCTGTCTGAAGTTGGTGGTGGAGCTGTTAAGCGTTTTGAATGCCTTTTGGAGTGTATTTCTACCATTGGTGGCTCATTCTTTATACTACCAGGCCATGCAATAGCAACTGTTACGTCTTTACAATGGAAATGCTCGTGAGCTTGGACAGTGACTCTACTTCTCTTTCCACCACCTCGGTTTTTGGACTCTGCCACCTTCCATATATAGACCTGAGAATCTTCACTGGCACTGATTATGTGTTTTCCATCTGGTGTGAAAGAAGCTGAAATCTGACTGCTAGTGTTGCGAAATCCTGCGTTCAAATGGTGAAGTATATGGTTGGTTACAACTTACAGGTACTCTCACTTAGTGAAATTCTGAATGAACATATTATGATTGAAGCATGCACACCTCTATATTTTTGGATGAGCTCTGGCCCGTTATAGATTCGAATTCGAGAATCAGTGGAAGTAATAAGTACTTCAGATGGTTCCCAAGGGGCAAACTGTGGATGGACAAGTACTTAGTTTTTTGGCAATTTTGTTGACAACAAATGGCTGAAGCCTGGAAGCCAAATTACCTGAAAACCAGTGATTTTTTTGACTTGAAATTGAGATTGGAAACCAGGGATCTTTTTGGCTTGAGATTTTGTCTTCATCTGGATATCCATGGTATGTTGTAATTTGCAATCTAGAATATAAAACACACTCAAGATTAGTGGTTCAAATATGATAAGAAACCTAGGACTTAGCTGCTATCCTTACCATGAATACTATAAAATCGGCATATCCCTTGATGAGAACCAATTACAGCACCCTTCACATACAGATGAAAATGATATCAGTGCAAATTTTAGTTGCTTCTTGTAATTTTGTGTCTTATCTTAAATAAATTCAAATTTTCTTGCAGAATTCTTCATAATCTCTTGTGTACCTGGCCATCGGGAGTGTAGCTTGCAGCTGTAATCATTTCATGAGCATCTGACCAGTCGACAACCTGTCGATCAGGTATGCTCCAAATACGAACCTTTGCATCAAGCGATCCACTTATAAAGTAGTTTTCATCTACTGGGTTGAACTGTATGCAAGTGACTGCCATATCATAGACTCAGTTAGGTGTAAACTATGATACATGCAATTAATATGACTTTTCATACCACTTCTTAGGGATTGTTGATTAACTGCAATATAATTTGGCATCTCACCGTAGTCATTGTGTGCAAACACCTTCAAGCAACTCTTTGTTTCCAAATCCCACATCCTAACAGTCTTATCCATTGAAGATGAAAGCAATAGCTGCACAGTTTTATCTGACTTCTGTCAATTGTTTCAAAACTGATTTATGATTGTATATAGTTAGATAAGGTTGACAACCATGTATGTAATTTCTTGAAAGTGCATACCTGAGATCTCGACCACGCTAGGTCCAACACTTCATCTTGGTGACCTTTGAAAGTGCATACTGGTTTTTCTGAAAGAGCAAAAACAGTCTCTGGCATATCGACATAGTCAGGGATTGAGTTGCCCTTTTTTCTGTTGTTTTTACCCTTTCTCTCAGAGAGCATAGGTGTTAGCTCTGAAAAAGGAGACCGCTCTGAGACATTGCCAGCCATCGGATGAGCTGGTGAACTCATATCATCCCTTGGCCGTGTTGATGTGACGTCACATTCTTGCACTTCCCACACATGAACTACCTTATCTTCACCCGCACTTGCTAGAAAACGTGCATCCGAGCTGAATTTGATGGTATATATTGAACCTCCATGAGCTTGAATTTCTTGAGACATATGCAATGCTGTAAGCTCTTTGTAGGGTTTGCCATGTTGGCGAGCTTTCACCCATTCCGATGTAACCTTGGTGCCTCTCTGTTCCTCCGATGTAGAATGCTCATGTTCTTTGCTTGATACAATCTTTGAACTCGCTACTCCCTTGATGTTCTTGAGAATTGCAGCCCCCTTTCTCTTGCTATTTCTGAAACTCTTGATAAAATATGAATTATTGTTGAATTTCTTTCCATCTTGAGCATTGACCACATTATTACGGCGCATCAATTCCTTCACTGTCGGTGAATACCCAACAGACTTCTCGAATTCCTCCATGGTAAGCTGCTTCCCTGTCTGAACATCACTCAGCTTATTCCACATCCCCTGTTCGTTGTACTCCTTAACAATAAATTCTTTTCCACTGTCCAAATTCTTTATCAGGAAGAATGCACCAAATCCTCCATCTGCTGCTACGGATTGCAACACATCGTTTTCCTGATTAGATAATCTGTTCTTTGATTTCTCCGGAGATATTCTAACACCACTCGAGTTCTGACACACACCCACGCTTGGCGCTACCAGCCCCGACAATGTTCTTGTAAGTCTCTGTTTCGAGATGGGACCAATTAACTCTTCTTTCCTCTGTTTCGTTTTTGCAGAAAAAGCTTCTATGTCGCTATCTGATCTGGATCTAACAAGCACAACTGTTGGATGTGAATGTGAAGGCGAAGAAGAAGAAGAAGCCTCCCCAGTTCTTGATTCCTTTCCAGGTGAAGGTTCAACTTTTACTACTTCCAGAGCTGATTCTGTAGACGAATCATGACTTTTTTGGTGTAATTTGCTCGAAACTGCTCGTGCAATCTTGACACTAGCATGACGGAGCATGTCTTTGCTGCTCGATAAGCCCATGCCTTGCAGGAGGCGCTTTCTTCGCTCCCTGATATCCCCCGGCTCGCCCATCCACATGTCGTAGGCCGCCATTACGGATGAAGATTTTCCCATTTTCATGGAGGCCGATGAAATTGTTGAAGCAAACGACATCCGGCTATCCTCGAAGTCATCCTCGTCTGAATCCGATGAGGCCAAATTGAGAGGACCAGCTGAGGATGCCTTTTCGGGTGGCTCGAAGAACTGATCAATGTCCTCGTCGTCTTCTCCGAGGCCATTCCAATCCATAGTAAGTGTTCTTCGATTCATTGTTCCACATTGCATGGGTGATTGATTACTTACAGAGTCAAATCAAAAGCAAAAATGGAGAAAAAAGCTTTTTTTGGTGAATCTGATGAGAGAGAGAGAATTGGAACGAGGAGAAGGGGAAGGGAGGAAAACTAGGAAGATATATTGGAAGAGAAAAGAAGTGGTTAATAATGGTCTTAACTAACTCATACCTCCTTCCACGTTTCTTTGCCAATAATTAACATGCATCAACTCTTCTTAGTTGTTACTCTATTTATTTATTTATTTAATTTATTATTTCAATATTCTATTTTGATTTAGTTTTCTTCCCTTAGTTGAAGTGGGTGTTGCTTAGTTAGTCGTGTGCCACCACTCTACATTGACTAAAGATCCATTTTTACATAAACAAAAAAACAATAATATATATATACACACACACGAGTGATTGACGTATTTATGTGTCCACAATAATTAAGTAAACACATCTATTTTGATTCAGCAATACTTGACAACAAATTGGTGCAGTATATACGTATGGAAACTCAATGTCTGATTTACTTATGGAACATGGTTTTTCCCTTTTTTTTGGTTATTGAAATGAACGGAAATTGATCTCGTTCATTTACATAACAAATGACATCCTTTAAAATTCATAATTAATATAACATTGTATATAGATAAAATGGAGTATTTAATTCTTTTATAAAACTAATGCATTTATGTATAAAATTTTCAAAAGAATATTAGTTGGAGAAGGATTTTAAATGGCTTCTTGTATAATTATCTTCCAAAAAAAAAAAAAAAGTAATGTGAAATAGATTTCAAAGTCACCGAAATCACTCAAAATTATAAATGTAATTTCATGTTTGAAATCATTTGTATATTATATGAGTTGCACTTAGATTCATACAATATTGGTCGGGTCGAATTTGATTCGGATCCATGCTCTTTTTCTTCTCTGATTTTTATATTATTTTATTCATATTTTTATATAATACTTTAACTTAAAAAATAAATCCTAATTTTGGCAAAATAATCATAATTTCAGTACAAGAAATCATAATTTATACATATATACCTTTATGTGGTATTATGCATACTTTAAATAATATTAGTCATACCTTTATATAATACATAAAGGTACAACTAACATAATTGATAGGTATGACTAACATAAATGTATATTTAACATAACATAAAAATCATAAACATATGTTTAACATAACATAAAGATATGCTTAATATAATTTTTATGATTAATATAACATAAAAATATACTTAACGTAAAATAAAAATATGCTTAACATAACATAAAGATATAACCTGGAGCGAATTTGGGTGGTTTGAGCTAAGTATGAAAATATTGGTTTCGGTGAAAATATATATATTTTAATTTTACGGAAATATCGGTGAACATATTGGTTTCGGTAGAAATATCGGACATTTTAAAAAAAAATGAAAACTTTGCAAAAAAATTGAAAAATATATCTATTAGTTTACAGATTATTATAACTGACATTAATACAAGTATTGAACTTAAAATTTCATATAAAATGATATATTCACAACAAATATATAGATAAAATACTATATAAACGTTATCTGCTATGATAACATGACAAATTTTGTAATGGTAAGTAATGGTATTGTTTTCTCAAGGAAGATAACCGTAACTTTTTTTTTTTGAGAAATAAGATAATCGTATTGTTTCATTCTTTGATTTATTTGGATACAATAAAAATTTATATAAATTAATAATATTTGAATCATAAAATTTATTTAATTGAAAGACGTATAAAATATTGATTGTATTTACAAGTAGCGAAATATATAATATATCGATTATTTTTAATTTATTCATCCAATTCAATAATGAATAACACATTAGTTATAGGGATAGCAACCCAATTTACCACAATTTCTATTAAATATCACCCAAAATAGCACCAAAAATAAAAATGACCTTTTTTTACCATCAAAAATAAAAGTGAGATAGTTTATACCATCAAATTTAAAAGTGTGGCCAAAAATATCACCATTTGTGATTGACTTTGAATTCAAAATTATTACCCAATAATTTGGTCAAAGGAATAAAAAATAGTCAAATATGACACACTTTCTCTCACCTAACCTACCCCACCCCCCAAACCCTTGCTCTCACTTTCTCTCTCCTTCTCTCACTCACAAAAGAATAGACGCTCCTCACCAGTTTTTTCCCCCATTTTTGAGTTCAAAAATTGAGCTCAAATTCACGTGTAAAGCTTAGATTTTTTGGTGAAAATTCACGTGTAAGACGAAGATGTCAAACCAAGGAGGAGAGGTTAGTGATTTATCCCTCGTTTTTTCAGAAAATTCTTGCCATTAAGTTTCGAATTTGGTCAAATTTGTTGAGAATTTGTTGAATTTGTTGGAAATATGTCTTAATCCTTCGAATTTGTTGAGTATTAGTTGAAGAAACGGAGAGTTAAACGTGGATTTGAATTCCAATTGAACCCTAAATTATTTGGGGATTAGGTTTAATTTCTTTTCATATATGCTTGAATTCATGTTTGGAATGGTTAATTGGGTTTAAATTTGAATTTGATAGTGTTAATTTGTTTGAATATGTGCTTGAATTGATGTTTGAAAGGGTTAAATGACCATAATCGAAAATAATCACGTTTAATCGAAAATATGCATGTTTAATCACGTGTAATTATAATTAATAATTCAAGATTAACACTGTAATTATAGGGAATAATTCAGTAAAAAGACTGTAAAAAAAATGGGAATTTTTTTCCCAATAATTTAAGTGTTTTAAGATTTAGGGGTACTTTGGTAATTAGGTGAAAGGGTTGACTTTGACCGGGACCCACGATCTCGTTGGCGAAAACCCGATGATAAAGTATGATGAAAAAAAAACGAGATTTGGATAGAAAACGAATCGAAAAAAAAAGGTCGTTGCGCGTTCCCGGCGACGGGAGCCAAAATCCCCGTCGTCTCCCGATGGGAGGCAGGTGACGGGAGCATGCGCGCCCGACGGTAGACGGCTGACGGGAGCTGTCGAGTTTTCTCGATAGTGGGGGCGGGCGTGCTCGGCAGCTGCCGAGTTTTCTCGACAGCTGCCGAGCACGTCCGCCCCCACTGTCGAGAAAACTCGACCAGACGGGACAACACGTGTTTTTTTCAAAATTCACGTGTAATCCTATAATTTAAGGACTACACGTGAATTTCACGTGTAGCCCTATAATTATAGGGCTACACATGAATTTTCAAAAAAATCACGTGTAGCCTTGAAAAAATCACGTGTAACCCCGTCTGGTCGAGTATTCCCGCACCCGCTGCCGAGAAAACTCGGCAGCTCCCGTCAGCCGTCTCCCGTCGGGCGCGCATGCTCCCGTCACCTGCCTCCCGTCGGGCGCGCGCTCCCGTCACCCGGCTCCCGTCGGGTGCGTGCTCCCGGCACCTGTCTCCCGTCGGGCGTGCGCTCCCGTCTCCCGTCGGGCGGGCCTACTCCCGGCACCTGTCTCCCGTCGGGCGCGTGCTCCCGTCACCCGTCGCGCGCGCCCCAGTACCGCACCTCGTTTTTTAAAATCTCGTTTAAAAATTTTAATAATTAAAATTGGACAATTAAATATCATATTTCATTATTTCCCCTTTAATAAATTTATTTAATCTCCGTTTAATAATCCGCACGTACTAAAAATAATTTCTTAATCCGGCTTGCATAATATATACGTAATTTCAATTTTAAAATTAATAATCCCAATTTCAGAATTAAAGTAACATAATATCGTAATCGAACTTAAATTTTTGTAATAATTTTTTTAATATCCGTTTATTAATCAACACTTACTTTTGAAATAATTTCCTAATATTTTATAAATATTATGTACATATGACTGAAAATAATCCTCTTTAATAATCCTCATTCCATGAGTATAACAACATAGTTTCCTCGACCCGTTACGATATTTTTTTCCATTTTTTTTTGTCTCCTTTCAATATTCAACTCTTCACTCATTAAATGTTTTTTTAAAAATTCCATTTTAAAAATTTAATAATTATAATTGGACAATTAAATATCATATTTCATTATTTCCCGTTTAATAAATTTATTTAATCTCCGTCTAATAATCCGCACGTAATAAAAATAATTTCTTAATCCGTCTTGCATAGTAGATACATAATTTCAATTTAAAAATTAATAATCCCAAGTTCAGAATTAAAGTAACATAATATCGTAATCGAACTTACATTTTTGTACTAATTTTTTTAATATCCGTTTATTAATCAACACTTACTTTTGAAATAATTTCTTAATATTTTATAAATATTATGTACATATGACTGAAAATAATCCTCTTTAATAATCCTCATTCCATAAGTATAACAACATAGTTTCCTCGACCCGTTACGATATTTTTTTCCATTTTTTTGGTCTCCTTTCAATATTCAACTCTTCACTCATTAAATGTATTTTTGAAAATTCCATTTTAACAATTTAATAATTATAATTGGATAATTAAATATCATATTTCATTATTTCCCGTTTAATAAATTTATTTAATCTCCGTCTAATAATCCGCACATACTAAAAATAATTTCTTAATCCGTCTTGCATAGTAGATACATAATTTCAATTTAAAAATTAATAATCCCAAGTTCAGAATTAAAGTAACATAATATCGTAATCGAACTTACATTTTTGTACTAATTTTTTTAATATCCGTTTATTAATCAACACTTACTTTTGAAATAATTTCTCAATATTTTATAAATATTATGTACATATGACTGAAAATAATCCTCTTTAATAATCCTCATTCCATGAGTATAACAACATAGTTTCCTCGACCCGTTACGATATTTTTTTCCATTTTTTTTTGGCCTGCTTTCAATATTCAACTCTTCACTCATTAAATGTTTTTTTGAAAATTCCATTTTAAAAATTTAATAATTATAATTGAACAATTAAATATCATATTTCATTATTTCCCGTTTAATAAATTTATTTAATCTCCGTCTAATAATCCGCACGTACTAAAAATAATTTCTTAATCCGTCTTGCATAGTAGATACATAATTTCAATTTAAAAATTAATAATCCCAAGTTTAGAATTAAAGTAACATAATATCGTAATCGAACTTACATTTTTGTACTAATTTTTTTAATATCCATTTATTAATCAACACTTACTTTTGAAATAATTTCCTAATATTTTATAAATATTATGTACATATGACTGAAAATAATCCTCTTTAATAATCCTCATTCCATGAGTATAACAACATAGTTTCCTCGACCCGTTACGATATTTTTTTCCATTTTTTTTGGCCTACTTTCAATATTCAACTCTTCACTCATTAAATGTTTTTTTGAAAATTCCATTTTAAAAATTTAATAATTATAATTGGACAATTAAATATCATATTTCATTATTTCCCGTATAATAAATTTATTTAATCTCCGTCTAATAATCCGCACGTACTAAAAATAATTTCTTAATCCGTCTTGTATAGTAGATACATAATTTCAATTTAAAAATTAATAATCCCAAGTTCAGAATTAAAGTAACATAATATCATAATCGAACTTACATTTTTGTACTAATTTTTTTAATATCCGTTTATTAATCAACACTTACTTTTGAAATAATTTCTTAATATTTTATAAATATTATGTACATATGACTGAAAATAATCTTCTTTAATAATCCTCATTCCATAAGTATAACAACATAGTTTTCTCGACCCGTTACGATATTTTTTTCCATTTTTTTTTGTCGCCTTTCAATATTCAACTCTTCACTCATTAAATGTTTTTTTGAAAATTCCATTTTAAAAATTTAATAATTATAATTGGACAATTAAATATCATATTTCATTATTTCCCGTATAATAAATTTATTTAATCTCCGTCTAATAATCCGCACGTACTAAAAATAATTTCTTAATCCGTCTTGCATAGTAGATACATAATTTCAATTTAAAAATTAATAATCCCAAGTTCAGAATTAAAGTAACATAATATCGTAATCGAACTTACATTTTTGTACTAATTTTTTTAATATCCGTTTATTAATCAACACTTACTTTTGAAATAATTTCTTAATATTTTATAAATATTATGTACATATGATTGAAAATAATCCTCTTTAATAATCCTCATTCCATAAGTATAACAACATAGTTTCCTCGACCCGTTACGATATTTTTTTCCATTTTTTTTTGGTCTCCTTTCAATATTCAACTCTTCACTCATTAAATGTTTTTTTGAAAATTCCATTTTAACAATTTAATAATTATAATTGGATAATTAAATATCATATTTCATTATTTCCCGTTTAATAAATTTATTTAATCTCCGTCTAATAATCCGCACATACTAAAAATAATTTCTTAATCCGTCTTGCATAGTAGATACATAATTTCAATTTAAAAATTAATAATCCCAAGTTCAGAATTAAAGTAACATAATATCGTAATCGAACTTACATTTTTGTACTAATTTTTTTAATATCCGTTTATTAATCAACACTTACTTTTGAAATAATTTCTTAATATTTTATAAATATTATGTACATATGACTGAAAATAATCCTCTTTAATAATCCTCATTCCATAAGTATAACAACATAGTTTCCTCGACCCGTTACGATATTTTTTTCCATTTTTTTTGGCCTACTTTCAATATTCAACTCTTCACTCATTAAATGTTTTTTTGAAAATTCAATTTAATAATTTAATATTTATAATTGGACAATTAAATATCATATTTCATTATTTCCCGTTTAATAAATTTATTTAATCTCCGTCTAATAATCCGCACGTACTAAAAATAATTTCTTAATCCGTCTTGCATAGTAGATACATAATTTCAATTTAAAAATTAATAATCCCAAATTCAGAATTAAAGTAACATAATATCGTAATCGAACTTACATTTTTGTACTAATTTTTTTAATATCCGTTTATTAATCAACACTTACTTTTGAAATAATTTCTTAATATTTTATAAATATTATGTACATATGACTGAAAATAATCCTCTTTAATAATCCTCATTCCATAAGTATAACAACATAGTTTCCTTGACCCGTTACGATATTTTTTTCCATTTTTTTTTGTCTCCTTTCAATATTCAACTCTTCACTCATTAAATGTTTTTTTCAAAATTCCATTTTAAAAATTTAATAATTATAATTGGACAATTAAATATCATATTTCATTATTTCCCGTATAATAAATTTATTTAATCTCCGTCTAATAATCCGCACGTACTAAAAATAATTTCTTAATCCGTCTTGCATAGTAGATACATAATTTCAATTTAAAAATTAATAATCCCAAGTTCAGAATTAAAGTAACATAATATCGTAATCGAACTTACATTTTTGTACTAATTTTTTTAATATCCGTTTATTAATCAACACTTACTTTTGAAATAATTTCCTAATATTTTATAAATATTATGTACATATGACTGAAAATAATCCTCTTTAATAATCCTCATTCCATGAGTATAACAACATAGTTTCCTCGACCCGTTACGATATTTTTTTCCATTTTTTTTGGCCTACTTTCAATATTCAACTCTTCACTCATTAAATGTTTTTTTGAAAATTCCATTTTAAAAATTTAATAATTATAATTGGACAATTAAATATCATATTTCATTATTTCCCGTATAATAAATTTATTTAATCTCCGTCTAATAATCCGCACGTACTAAAAATAATTTCTTAATCCGTCTTGTATAGTAGATACATAATTTCAATTTAAAAATTAATAATCCCAAGTTCAGAATTAAAGTAACATAATATCATAATCGAACTTACATTTTTGTACTAATTTTTTTAATATCCGTTTATTAATCAACACTTACTTTTGAAATAATTTCTTAATATTTTATAAATATTATGTACATATGACTGAAAATAATCTTCTTTAATAATCCTCATTCCATAAGTATAACAACATAGTTTTCTCGACCAGTTACGATATTTTTTTCCATTTTTTTTTGTCGCCTTTCAATATTCAACTCTTCACTCATTAAATGTTTTTTTGAAAATTCCATTTTAAAAATTTAATAATTATAATTGGACAATTAAATATCATATTTCATTATTTCCCGTATAATAAATTTATTTAATCTCCGTCTAATAATCCGCACGTACTAAAAATAATTTCTTAATCCGTCTTGCATAGTAGATACATAATTTCAATTTAAAAATTAATAATCCCAAGTTCAGAATTAAAGTAACATAATATCGTAATCGAACTTACATTTTTGTACTAATTTTTTTAATATCCATTTATTAATCAACACTTACTTTTGAAATAATTTCTTAATATTTTATAAATATTATGTACATATGATTGAAAATAATC
Organism: Scutellaria barbata; assembly: GCA_028654395.1. Classification (NCBI taxonomy): domain Eukaryota; kingdom Viridiplantae; phylum Streptophyta; class Magnoliopsida; order Lamiales; family Lamiaceae; genus Scutellaria; species Scutellaria barbata. The sequence goes on from CM053644.1 coordinate 1,628,083, forward strand.
CTCTTTAATAATCCTCTTTAATAATCCTCATTCCATAAGTATAACAACATAGTTTCCTCGACCCGTTACGATATTTTTTTCCATTTTTTTTGGTCTCCTTTCAATATTCAATTCTTCACTCATTAAATGTTTTTTTGAAAATTCCATTTTAACAATTTAATAATTATAATTGGATAATTAAATATCATATTTCATTATTTCCCGTTTAATAAATTTATTTAATCTCCGTCTAATAATCCGCACATACTAAAAATAATTTCTTAATCCGTCTTGCATAGTAGATACATAATTTCAATTTAAAAATTAATAATCCCAAGTTCAGAATTAAAGTAACATAATATCGTAATCGAACTTACATTTTTGTACTAATTTTTTTAATATCCGTTTATTAATCAACACTTACTTTTGAAATAATTTCTTAATATTTTATAAATATTATGTACATATGACTGAAAATAATCCTCTTTAATAATCCTCATTCCATAAGTATAACAACATAGTTTCCTCGACCCGTTACGATATTTTTTTCCATTTTTTTTGGCCTACTTTCAATATTCAACTCTTCACTCATTAAATGTTTTTTTGAAAATTCAATTTAAAAATTTAATAATTATAATTGGACAATTAAATATCATATTTCATTATTTCCCGTTTAATAAATTTATTTAATCTCCGTCTAATAATCCGCACGTACTAAAAATAATTTCTTAATCCGTCTTGCATAGTAGATACATAATTTCAATTTAAAAATTAATAATCCCAAATTCAGAATTAAAGTAACATAATATCGTAATCGAACTTACATTTTTGTACTAATTTTTTTAATATCCGTTTATTAATCAACACTTACTTTTGAAATAATTTCCTAATATTTTATAAATATTATGTACATATGACTGAAAATAATCCTCTTTAATAATCCTCATTCCATAAGTATAACAACATAGTTTCCTCGACACGTTACGATATTTTTTTCCATTTTTTTTGGTCTCCTTTCAATATTCAACTCTTCACTCATTAAATGTTTTTTTGAAAATTCCATTTTAACAATTTAATAATTATAATTGGATAATTAAATATCATATTTCTTTATTTCCCGTTTAATAAATTTATTTAATCTCCGTCTAATAATCCGCACATACTAAAAATAATTTCTTAATCCGTCTTGCATAGTAGATACATAATTTCAATTTAAAAATTAATAATCCCAAGTTCAGAATTAAAGTAACATAATATCGTAATCGAACTTACATTTTTGTACTAATTTTTTTAATATCCGTTTATTAATCAACACTTACTTTTGAAATAATTTCTTAATATTTTATAAATATTATGTACATATGACTGAAAATAATCCTCTTTAATAATCCTCATTCCATAAGTATAACAACATAGTTTCCTTGACCCGTTACGATATTTTTTTCCATTTTTTTTTGTCTCCTTTCAATATTCAACTCTTCACTCATTAAATGTTTTTTTCAAAATTCCATTTTAAAAATTTAATAATTATAATTGGACAATTAAATATCATATTTCATTATTTCCCGTATAATAAATTTATTTAATCTCCGTCTAATAATCCGCACGTACTAAAAATAATTTCTTAATCCGTCTTGCATAGTAGATACATAATTTCAATTTAAAAATTAATAATCCCAAGTTCAGAATTAAAGTAACATAATATCGTAATCGAACTTACATTTTTGTACTAATTTTTTTAATATCCGTTTATTAATCAACACTTACTTTTGAAATAATTTCCTAATATTTTATAAATATTATGTACATATGACTGAAAATAATCCTCTTTAATAATCCTCATTCCATAAGTATAACAACATAGTTTCCTCGACACGTTACGATATTTTTTTCCATTTTTTTTGGTCTCCTTTCAATATTCAACTCTTCACTCATTAAATGTTTTTTTGAAAATTCCATTTTAACAATTTAATAATTATAATTGGATAATTAAATATCATATTTCATTATTTCCCGTTTGATAAATTTATTTAATCTCCGTCTAATAATCCGCACGTACTAAAAATAATTTCTTAATCCGTCTTGCATAGTAGATACATAATTTCAATTTAAAAATTAATAATCCCAAGTTCAGAATTAAAGTAACATAATATCGTAATCGAACTTACATTTTTGTACTAATTTTTTTAATATCCGTTTATTAATCAACACTTACTTTTGAAATAATTTCTCAATATTTTATAAATATTATGTACATATGACTGAAAATAATCCTCTTTAATAATCCTCATTCCATGAGTATAACAACATAGTTTCCTCGACCCGTTACGATATTTTTTTCCATTTTTTTTTGGCCTGCTTTCAATATTCAACTCTTCACTCATTAAATGTTTTTTTGAAAATTCCATTTTAAAAATTTAATAATTATAATTGAACAATTAAATATCATATTTCATTATTTCCCGTTTAATAAATTTATTTAATCTCCGTCTAATAATCCGCACGTACTAAAAATAATTTCTTAATCCGTCTTGCATAGTAGATACATAATTTCAATTTAAAAATTAATAATCCCAAGTTTAGAATTAAAGTAACATAATATCGTAATCGAACTTACATTTTTGTACTAATTTTTTTAATATCCATTTATTAATCAACACTTACTTTTGAAATAATTTCCTAATATTTTATAAATATTATGTACATATGACTGAAAATAATCCTCTTTAATAATCCTCATTCCATGAGTATAACAACATAGTTTCCTCGACCCGTTACGATATTTTTTTCCATTTTTTTTGGCCTACTTTCAATATTCAACTCTTCACTCATTAAATGTTTTTTTGAAAATTCCATTTTAAAAATTTAATAATTATAATTGGACAATTAAATATCATATTTCATTATTTCCCGTATAATAAATTTATTTAATCTCCGTCTAATAATCCGCACGTACTAAAAATAATTTCTCAATCCGTCTTGTATAGTAGATACATAATTTCAATTTAAAAATTAATAATCCCAAGTTCAGAATTAAAGTAACATAATATCATAATCGAACTTACATTTTTGTACTAATTTTTTTAATATCCGTTTATTAATCAACACTTACTTTTGAAATAATTTCTTAATATTTTATAAATATTATGTACATATGACTGAAAATAATCTTCTTTAATAATCCTCATTCCATAAGTATAACAACATAGTTTTCTCGACCCGTTACGATATTTTTTTCCATTTTTTTTTGTCGCCTTTCAATATTCAACTCTTCACTCATTAAATGTTTTTTTGAAAATTCCATTTTAAAAATTTAATAATTATAATTGGACAATTAAATAACATATTTCATTATTTCCCGTATAATAAATTTATTTAATCTCCGTCTAATAATCCGCACGTACTAAAAATAATTTCTTAATCCGTCTTGCATAGTAGATACATAATTTCAATTTAAAAATTAATAATCCCAAGTTCAGAATTAAAGTAACATAATATCGTAATCGAACTTACATTTTTGTACTAATTTTTTTAATATCCGTTTATTAATCAACACTTACTTTTGAAATAATTTCTTAATATTTTATAAATATTATGTACATATGATTGAAAATAATCCTCTTTAATAATCCTCATTCCATAAGTATAACAACATAGTTTCCTCGACCCGTTACGATATTTTTTTCCATTTTTTTTTGGTCTCCTTTCAATATTCAACTCTTCACTCATTAAATGTTTTTTTGAAAATTCCATTTTAACAATTTAATAATTATAATTGGATAATTAAATATCATATTTCATTATTTCCCGTTTAATAAATTTATTTAATCTCCGTCTAATAATCCGCACATACTAAAAATAATTTCTTAATCCGTCTTGCATAGTAGATACATAATTTCAATTTAAAAATTAATAATCCCAAGTTCAGAATTAAAGTAACATAATATCGTAATCGAACTTACATTTTTGTACTAATTTTTTTAATATCCGTTTATTAATCAACACTTACTTTTGAAATAATTTCTTAATATTTTATAAATATTATGTACATATGACTGAAAATAATCCTCTTTAATAATCCTCATTCCATAAGTATAACAACATAGTTTCCTCGACCCGTTACGATATTTTTTTCCATTTTTTTTGGCCTACTTTCAATATTCAACTCTTCACTCATTAAATGTTTTTTTGAAAATTCAATTTAATAATTTAATATTTATAATTGGACAATTAAATATCATATTTCATTATTTCCCGTTTAATAAATTTATTTAATCTCCGTCTAATAATCCGCACGTACTAAAAATAATTTCTTAATCCGTCTTGCATAGTAGATACATAATTTCAATTTAAAAATTAATAATCCCAAATTCAGAATTAAAGTAACATAATATCGTAATCGAACTTACATTTTTGTACTAATTTTTTTAATATCCGTTTATTAATCAACACTTACTTTTGAAATAATTTCTTAATATTTTATAAATATTATGTACATATGACTGAAAATAATCCTCTTTAATAATCCTCATTCCATAAGTATAACAACATAGTTTCCTTGACCCGTTACGATATTTTTTTCCATTTTTTTTTGTCTCCTTTCAATATTCAACTCTTCACTCATTAAATGTTTTTTTCAAAATTCCATTTTAAAAATTTAATAATTATAATTGGACAATTAAATATCATATTTCATTATTTCCCGTATAATAAATTTATTTAATCTCCGTCTAATAATCCGCACGTACTAAAAATAATTTCTTAATCCGTCTTGCATAGTAGATACATAATTTCAATTTAAAAATTAATAATCCCAAGTTCAGAATTAAAGTAACATAATATCGTAATCGAACTTACATTTTTGTACTAATTTTTTTAATATCCGTTTATTAATCAACACTTACTTTTGAAATAATTTCCTAATATTTTATAAATATTATGTACATATGACTGAAAATAATCCTCTTTAATAATCCTCATTCCATGAGTATAACAACATAGTTTCCTCGACCCGTTACGATATTTTTTTCCATTTTTTTTGGCCTACTTTCAATATTCAACTCTTCACTCATTAAATGTTTTTTTGAAAATTCCATTTTAAAAATTTAATAATTATAATTGGACAATTAAATATCATATTTCATTATTTCCCGTATAATAAATTTATTTAATCTCCGTCTAATAATCCGCACGTACTAAAAATAATTTCTTAATCCGTCTTGTATAGTAGATACATAATTTCAATTTAAAAATTAATAATCCCAAGTTCAGAATTAAAGTAACATAATATCATAATCGAACTTACATTTTTGTACTAATTTTTTTAATATCCGTTTATTAATCAACACTTACTTTTGAAATAATTTCTTAATATTTTATAAATATTATGTACATATGACTGAAAATAATCCTCTTTAATAATCCTCATTCCATAAGTATAACAACATAGTTTCCTCGACCCGTTACGATATTTTTTTCCATTTTTTTTGGCCTACTTTCAATATTCAACTCTTCACTCATTAAATGTTTTTTTGAAAATTCAATTTAATAATTTAATATTTATAATTGGACAATTAAATATCATATTTCATTATTTCCCGTTTAATAAATTTATTTAATCTCCGTCTAATAATCCGCACGTACTAAAAATAATTTCTTAATCCGTCTTGCATAGTAGATACATAATTTCAATTTAAAAATTAATAATCCCAAATTCAGAATTAAAGTAACATAATATCGTAATCGAACTTACATTTTTGTACTAATTTTTTTAATATCCGTTTATTAATCAACACTTACTTTTGAAATAATTTCTTAATATTTTATAAATATTATGTACATATGACTGAAAATAATCCTCTTTAATAATCCTCATTCCATAAGTATAACAACATAGTTTCCTTGACCCGTTACGATATTTTTTTCCATTTTTTTTTGTCTCCTTTCAATATTCAACTCTTCACTCATTAAATGTTTTTTTCAAAATTCCATTTTAAAAATTTAATAATTATAATTGGACAATTAAATATCATATTTCATTATTTCCCGTATAATAAATTTATTTAATCTCCGTCTAATAATCCGCACGTACTAAAAATAATTTCTTAATCCGTCTTGCATAGTAGATACATAATTTCAATTTAAAAATTAATAATCCCAAGTTCAGAATTAAAGTAACATAATATCGTAATCGAACTTACATTTTTGTACTAATTTTTTTAATATCCGTTTATTAATCAACACTTACTTTTGAAATAATTTCCTAATATTTTATAAATATTATGTACATATGACTGAAAATAATCCTCTTTAATAATCCTCATTCCATGAGTATAACAACATAGTTTCCTCGACCCGTTACGATATTTTTTTCCATTTTTTTTGGCCTACTTTCAATATTCAACTCTTCACTCATTAAATGTTTTTTTGAAAATTCCATTTTAAAAATTTAATAATTATAATTGGACAAATAAATATCATATTTCATTATTTCCCGTATAATAAATTTATTTAATCTCCGTCTAATAATCCGCACGTACTAAAAATAATTTCTTAATCCGTCTTGTATAGTAGATACATAATTTCAATTTAAAAATTAATAATCCCAAGTTCAGAATTAAAGTAACATAATATCATAATCGAACTTACATTTTTGTACTAATTTTTTTAATATCCGTTTATTAATCAACACTTACTTTTGAAATAATTTCTTAATATTTTATAAATATTATGTACATTTGACTGAAAATAATCTTCTTTAATAATCCTCATTCCATAAGTATAACAACATAGTTTTCTCGACCAGTTACGATATTTTTTTCCATTTTTTTTTGTCGCCTTTCAATATTCAACTCTTCACTCATTAAATGTTTTTTTGAAAATTCCATTTTAAAAATTTAATAATTATAATTGGACAATTAAATATCATATTTCATTATTTCCCGTATAATAAATTTATTTAATCTCCGTCTAATAATCCGCACGTACTAAAAATAATTTCTTAATCCGTCTTGCATAGTAGATACATAATTTCAATTTAAAAATTAATAATCCCAAGTTCAGAATTAAAGTAACATAATATCGTAATCGAACTTACATTTTTGTACTAATTTTTTTAATATCCATTTATTAATCAACACTTACTTTTGAAATAATTTCTTAATATTTTATAAATATTATGTACATATGATTGAAAATAATCCTCTTTAATAATCCTCTTTAATAATCCTCATTCCATAAGTATAACAACATAGTTTCCTCGACCCGTTACGATATTTTTTTCCATTTTTTTTGGTCTCCTTTCAATATTCAATTCTTCACTCATTAAATGTTTTTTTGAAAATTCCATTTTAACAATTTAATAATTATAATTGGATAATTAAATATCATATTTCATTATTTCCCGTTTAATAAATTTATTTAATCTCCGTCTAATAATCCGCACATACTAAAAATAATTTCTTAATCCGTCTTGCATAGTAGATACATAATTTCAATTTAAAAATTAATAATCCCAAGTTCAGAATTAAAGTAACATAATATCGTAATCGAACTTACATTTTTGTACTAATTTTTTTAATATCCGTTTATTAATCAACACTTACTTTTGAAATAATTTCTTAATATTTTATAAATATTATGTACATATGACTGAAAATAATCCTCTTTAATAATCCTCATTCCATAAGTATAACAACATAGTTTCCTCGACCCGTTACGATATTTTTTTCCATTTTTTTTGGCCTACTTTCAATATTCAACTCTTCACTCATTAAATGTTTTTTTGAAAATTCAATTTAAAATTTTAATAATTATAATTGGACAATTAAATATCATATTTCATTATTTCCCGTTTAATAAATTTATTTAATCTCCGTCTAATAATCCGCACGTACTAAAAATAATTTCTTAATCCGTCTTGCATAGTAGATACATAATTTCAATTTAAAAATTAATAATCCCAAATTCAGAATTAAAGTAACATAATATCGTAATCGAACTTACATTTTTGTACTAATTTTTTTAATATCCGTTTATTAATCAACACTTACTTTTGAAATAATTTCCTAATATTTTATAAATATTATGTACATATGACTGAAAATAATCCTCTTTAATAATCCTCATTCCATAAGTATAACAACATAGTTTCCTCGACACGTTACGATATTTTTTTCCATTTTTTTTGGTCTCCTTTCAATATTCAACTCTTCACTCATTAAATGTTTTTTTGAAAATTCCATTTTAACAATTTAATAATTATAATTGGATAATTAAATATCATATTTCTTTATTTCCCGTTTAATAAATTTATTTAATCTCCGTCTAATAATCCGCACATACTAAAAATAATTTCTTAATCCGTCTTGCATAGTAGATACATAATTTCAATTTAAAAATTAATAATCCCAAGTTCAGAATTAAAGTAACATAATATCGTAATCGAACTTACATTTTTGAACTAATTTTTTTAATATCCGTTTATTAATCAACACTTACTTTTGAAATAATTTCTTAATATTTTATAAATATTATGTACATATGACTGAAAATAATCCTCTTTAATAATCCTCATTGCATAAGTATAACAACATAGTTTCCTCGACCCGTTACGATATTTTTTTCCATTTTTTTTGTCTCCTTTCAATATTCAACTCTTCACTCATTAAATGTTTTTTTTGAAAATTCCATTTTAAAAATTTAATAATTATAATTGGACAATTAAATATCATATTTCATTATTTCCCGTATAATAAATTTATTTAATCTCCGTCTAATAATCCGCACGTACTAAAAATAATTTCTTAATCCGTCTTGCACAGTAGATACATAATTTCAATTTAAAAATTAATAATCCCAAGTTTATAATTAAAGTAACATAATATCGTAATCGAACTTACATTTTTGTACTAATTTTTTTAATATCCGTTTATTAATCAACACTTACTTTTGAAATAATTTCCTAATATTTTATAAATATTATGTACATATGACTGAAAATAATCCTCTTTAATAATCCTCATTCCATAAGTATAACAACATAGTTTCCTCGACACGTTACGATATTTTTTTCCATTTTTTTTGGTCTCCTTTCAATATTCAACTCTTCACTCATTAAATGTTTTTTTGAAAATTCCATTTTAACAATTTAATAATTATAATTGGATAATTAAATATCATATTTCATTATTTCCCGTTTAATAAATTTATTTAATCTCCGTCTAATAATCCGCACATACTAAAAATAATTTCTTAATCCGTCTTGCATAGTAGATACATAATTTCAATTTAAAAATTAATAATCCCAAGTTCAGAATTAAAGTTACATAATATCGTAATCGAACTTACATTTTTGTACTAATTTTTTTAATATCCGTTTATTAATCAACACTTACTTTTGAAATAATTTCTCAATATTTTATAAATATTATGTACATATGACTGAAAATAATCCTCTTTAATAATCCTCATTCCATAAGTATAACAACATAGTTTCCTCGACCCGTTACGATATTTTTTTCCATTTTTTTTGGCCTACTTTCAATATTCAACTCTTCACTCATTAAATGTTTTTTTGAAAATTCCATTTTAAAAATTTAATAATTATAATTGGACAATTAAATATCATATTTCATTATTTCCCGTATAATAAATTTATTTAATCTCCGTCTAATAATCCGCACGTACTAAAAATAATTTCTTAATCCGTCTTGCATAGTAGATACATAATTTCAATTTAAAAATTAATAATCCCAAGTTCAGAATTAAAGTAACATAATATCGTAATCGAACTTACATTTTTGAACTAATTTTTTTAATATCCGTTTATTAATCAACACTTACTTTTGAAATAATTTCTTAATATTTTATAAATATTATATACATATGACTGAAAATAATCCTCTTTAATAATCCTCATTCCATAAGTATAACAACATAGTTTCCTCGACCCGTTACGATATTTTTTTCCATTTTTTTTGTCTCCTTTCAATATTCAACTCTTCACTCATTAAATGTTTTTTTGAAAATTCCATTTTAAAAATTTAATAATTATAATTGGACAATTAAATATCATATTTCATTATTTCCCGTATAATAAATTTATTTAATCTCCGTCTAATAATCCGCACGTACTAAAAATAATTTCTTAATCCGTCTTGCACAGTAGATACATAATTTCAATTTAAAAATTAATAATCCCAAGTTCAGAATTAAAGTAACATAATATCGTAATCGAACTTACATTTTTGTACTAATTTTTTTAATATCCGTTTATTAATCAACACTTACTTTTGAAATAATTTCCTAATATTTTATAAATATTATGTACATATGACTGAAAATAATCCTCTTTAATAATCCTCATTCCATAAGTATAACAACATAGTTTCCTCGACACGTTACGATATTTTTTTCCATTTTTTTTGGTCTCCTTTCAATATTCAACTCTTCACTCATTAAATGTTTTTTTGAAAATTCCATTTTAACAATTTAATAATTATAATTGGATAATTAAATATCATATTTCATTATTTCCCGTTTAATAAATTTATTTAATCTCCGTCTAATAATCCGCACATACTAAAAATAATTTCTTAATCCGTCTTGCATAGTAGATACATAATTTCAATTTAAAAATTAATAATCCCAAGTTCAGAATTAAAGTTACATAATATCGTAATCGAACTTACATTTTTGTACTAATTTTTTTAATATCCGTTTATTAATCAACACTTACTTTTGAAATAATTTCTCAATATTTTATAAATATTATGTACATATGACTGAAAATAATCCTCTTTAATAATCCTCATTCCATAAGTATAACAACATAGTTTCCTCGACCCGTTACGATATTTTTTTCCATTTTTTTTGGCCTACTTTCAATATTCAACTCTTCACTCATTAAATGTTTTTTTGAAAATTCCATTTTAAAAATTTAATAATTATAATTGGACAATTAAATATCATATTTCATTATTTCCCGTATAATAAATTTATTTAATCTCCGTCTAATAATCCGCACGTACTAAAAATAATTTCTTAATCCGTCTTGCATAGTAGATACATAATTTCAATTTAAAAATTAATAATCCCAAGTTCAGAATTAAAGTAACATAATATCGTAATCGAACTTACATTTTTGAACTAATTTTTTTAATATCCGTTTATTAATCAACACTTACTTTTGAAATAATTTCTTAATATTTTATAAATATTATGTACATATGACTGAAAATAATCCTCTTTAATAATCCTCATTCCATAAGTATAACAACATAGTTTCCTCGACCCGTTACGATATTTTTTTCCATTTTTTTTGTCTCCTTTCAATATTCAACTCTTCACTCATTAAATGTTTTTTTGAAAATTCCATTTTAAAAATTTAATAATTATAATTGGACAATTAAATATCATATTTCATTATTTCCCGTATAATAAATTTATTTAATCTCCGTCTAATAATCCGCACGTACTAAAAATAATTTCTTAATCCGTCTTGCACAGTAGATACATAATTTCAATTTAAAAATTAATAATCCCAAGTTTAGAATTAAAGTAACATAATATCGTAATCGAACTTACATTTTTGTACTAATTTTTTTAATATCCGTTTATTAATCAACACTTACTTTTGAAATAATTTCCTAATATTTTATAAATATTATGTACATATGACTGAAAATAATCCTCTATAATAATCCTCATTCCATAAGTATAACAACATAGTTTCCTCGACACGTTACGATATTTTTTTCCATTTTTTTTGGTCTCCTTTCAATATTCAACTCTTCACTCATTAAATGTTTTTTTGAAAATTCCATTTTAACAATTTAATAATTATAATTGGATAATTAAATATCATATTTCATTATTTCCCGTTTAATAAATTTATTTAATCTCCGTCTAATAATCCGCACATACTAAAAATAATTTCTTAATCCGTCTTGCATAGTAGATACATAATTTCAATTTAAAAATTAATAATCCCAAGTTCAGAATTAAAGTAACATAATATCGTAATCGAACTTACATTTTTGTACTAATTTTTTTAATATCCGTTTATTAATCAACACTTACTTTTGAAATAATTTCTTAATATTTTATAAATATTATGTACATATGACTGAAAATAATCCTCTTTAATAATCCTCATTCCATAAGTATAACAACATAGTTTCCTTAACCCGTTACGATATTTTTTTCCATTTTTTTTTGTCTCCTTTCAATATTCAACTCTTCACTCATTAAATGTTTTTTTCAAAATTCCATTTTAAAAATTTAATAATTATAATTGGACAATTAAATATCATATTTCATTATTTCCCGTATAATAAATTTATTTAATCTCCGTCTAATAATCCGCACGTACTAAAAATAATTTCTTAATCCGTCTTGCATAGTAGATACATAATTTCAATTTAAAAATTAATAATCCCAAGTTCAGAATTAAAGTAACATAATATCGTAATCGAACTTACATTTTTGTACTAATTTTTTTAATATCCGTTTATTAATCAACACTTACTTTTGAAATAATTTCCTAATATTTTATAAATATTATGTACATATGACTGAAAATAATCCTCTTTAATAATCCTCATTCCATAAGTATAACAACATAGTTTCCTCGACACTTTACGATATTTTTTTCCATTTTTTTTGGTCTCCTTTCAATATTCAACTCTTCACTCATTAAATGTTTTTTTGAAAATTCCATTTTAACAATTTAATAATTATAATTGGATAATTAAATATCATATTTCATTATTTCCCGTTTAATAAATTTATTTAATCTCCGTCTAATAATCCGCACATACTAAAAATAATTTCTTAATCCGTCTTGCATAGTAGATACATAATTTCAATTTAAAAATTAATAATCCCAAGTTCAGAATTAAAGTTACATAATATCGTAATCGAACTTACATTTTTGTACTAATTTTTTTAATATCCGTTTATTAATCAACACTTACTTTTGAAATAATTTCTCAATATTTTATAAATATTATGTACATATGACTGAAAATAATCCTCTTTAATAATCCTCATTCCATAAGTATAACAACATAGTTTCCTCGACCCGTTACGATATTTTTTTCCATTTTTTTTGGCCTACTTTCAATATTCAACTCTTCACTCATTAAATGTTTTTTTGAAAATTCCATTTTAAAAATTTAATAATTATAATTGGACAATTAAATATCATATTTCATTATTTCCCGTATAATAAATTTATTTAATCTCCGTCTAATAATCCGCACGTACTAAAAATAATTTCTTAATCCGTCTTGCATAGTAGATACATAATTTCAATTTAAAAATTAATAATCCCAAGTTCAGAATTAAAGTAACATAATATCGTAATCGAACTTACATTTTTGAACTAATTTTTTTAATATCCGTTTATTAATCAACACTTACTTTTGAAATAATTTCTTAATATTTTATAAATATTATGTACATATGACTGAAAATAATCCTCTTTAATAATCCTCATTCCATAAGTATAACAACATAGTTTCCTCGACCCGTTACGATATTTTTTTCCATTTTTTTTGTCTCCTTTCAATATTCAACTCTTCACTCATTAAATGTTTTTTTGAAAATTCCATTTTAAAAATTTAATAATTATAATTGGACAATTAAATATCATATTTCATTATTTCCCGTATAATAAATTTATTTAATCTCCGTCTAATAATCCGCACGTACTAAAAATAATTTCTTAATCCGTCTTGCATAGTAGATACATAATTTCAATTTAAAAATTAATAATCCCAAGTTCAGAATTAAAGTAACATAATATCGTAATCGAACTTACATTTTTGTACTAATTTTTTTAATATCCGTTTATTAATCAACACTTACTTTTGAAATAATTTCTTAATATTTTATAAATATTATGTACATATGACTGAAAATAATTCTCTTTAATAATCCTCATTCCATAAGTATAACAACATAGTTTCCTTGACCCGTTACGATATTTTTTTCCATTTTTTTTGGTCTCCTTTCAATATTCAACTCTTCACTCATTAAATGTTTTTTGAAAATTCCATTTTAAAAATTTAATAATTATAATTGGACAATTAAATATCATATTTCATTATTTCCCGTTTAATAAATTTATTTAATCTCCGTCTAATAATCCGCACGTACTAAAAATAATTTCTTAATCCGTCTTGCATAGTAGATACATAATTTCAATTTAAAAATTAATAATCCCAAGTTTAGAATTAAAGTAACATAATATCGTAATCAAACTTACATTTTTGTACTAATTTTTTTAATATCCATTTATTAATCAACACATACTTTTGAAATAATTTCTTAATATTTTATAAATATTATGTACATATGACTGAAAATAATCCTCTTTAATAATCCTCATTCCATAAGTATAACAACATAGTTTCCTCGACCCGTTACGATATTTTTTTCCATTTTTTTTGTCCTCTTTCAATATTCAACTCTTCACTCATTAAATGTTTTTTTGAAAATTGCATTTTAAAAATTTAATAATTATAAATGGACAATTAAATATCATATTTCATTATTTCCCGTATAATAAATTTATTTAATCTCCGTCTAATAATCCGCACGTACTAAAAATAATTTCTTAATCCGTCTTGCATAGTAGATACATAATTTCAATTTAAAAATTAATAATCCCAAGTTTAGAATTAAAGTAACATAATATCGTAATCAAACTTACATTTTTGTACTAATTTTTTTAATATCCATTTATTAATCAACACTTACTTTTGAAATAATTTCTTAATATTTTATAAATATTATGTACATATGACTGAAAATAATCCTCTTTAATAATCCTCATTCCATAAGTATAACAACATAGTTTCCTCGACCCGTTACGATATTTTTTTCCATTTTTTTTGGTCTCCTTTCAATATTCAACTCTTCACTCATTAAATGTTTTTTTGAAAATTCCATTTTAAAAATTTAATAATTATAATTGGACAATTAAATATCATATTTCATTATTTCCCGTATAATAAATTTATTTAATCTCTGTCTAATAATCCGCACGTACTAAAAATAATTTCTTAATCCGTTTTGCATAGTAGATACATAATTTCAATTTAAAAATTAATAATCCCAAGTTCAGAATTAAAGTAACATAATATCGTAATCGAACTTACATTTTTGTACTAATTTTTTTAATATCCGTTTATTAATCAACACTTACTTTTGAAATAATTTATTAATATTTTATAAATATTATGTACATATGACTGAAAATAATCCTCTTTAATAATCCTCATTCCATAAGTATAACAACATAGTTTCCTCGACCCGTTACGATATTTTTTTCCATTTTTTTTGGTCTCCTTTCAATATTCAACTCTTCACTCATTAAATGTTTTTTGAAAATTCCATTTTAAAAATTTAATAATTATAATTGGACAATTAAATATCATATTTCATTATTTCCCGTTTAATAAATTTATTTAATCTCCGTCTAATAATCCGCACGTACTAAAAATAATTTCTTAATCCGTCTTGCATAGTAGATACATAATTTCAATTTAAAAATTAATAATCCCAAGTTTAGAATTAAAGTAACATAATATCGTAATCGAACTTACATTTTTGTACTAATTTTTTTAATATCCGTTTATTAATCAACACTTACTTTTGAAATAATTTCTTAATATTTTATAAATATTATGTACATATGACTGAAAATAATCCTCTTTAATAATCCTCATTCCATAAGTATAACAACATAGTTTCCTCGACCCGTTACGATATTTTTTTCCATTTTTTTTGGTCTCCTTTCAATATTCAACTCTTCACTCATTAAATGTTTTTTTGAAAATTCCATTTTAAAAATTTAATAATTATAATTGGACAATTAAATATCATATTTCATTATTTCCCGTTTAATAAATTTATTTAATCTCCGTCTAATAATCCGCACGTACTAAAAATAATTTCTTAATCCGTCTTGCATAGTAGATACATAATTTCAATTTAAAAATTAATAATCCCAAGTTCAGAATTAAAGTAACATAATATCGTAATCGAACTTACATTTTTGTACTAATTTTTTTATATCCGTTTATTAATCAACACTTACTTTTGAAATAGTTTCTTAATATTTTATAAATATTATGTACATATGACTGAAAATAATCCTCTTTAATAATCCCCATTCCATAATTATAACAACATAGTTTCCCTGATCCGTTACGATTTTTTTTTCCCATTTTTTTGGTCTCCTTTCAATATTCAACTTTTCACTCATTAATTATTTTCTCGAAAATCTCATGATGAAAAAATTTAATAATTATAATTGGACAATTACTATCATATTGAATTATTTCCCCTTTAATAATTTTTTTTATTATCGGTTTAACAATCAGCACGTAATAAAAATAATTTATTCATCCATCTTGCATAATACGAACATAATTTGGATTACTCGTTTTTTTATCCCAATTTAATTGTTTCCGTAGTTGATTGGATCATTAAAACTTTTTAAATTTATTATAATGGTCGGTTAGCATTTTTTCAATGTAATTTATAAATCTACGTTTTATCCAGCTTTACTAATTTGGTCAAGCAAAAATCCAACCTTTATAAGTTTCATATCTTTATTTTTCATGAAACATCGTATCATATTAATTCACATATGTCATTTCATTTTGTATATTAATGTATGAATTAATGTGACCAACAGTTCTTTTCTCCTTTTCAGGTCGATTGGGTGCGTCCGGAGTATCAGACGACGCTGGCATACATTAACTCGTACACACGTGTCCGAGTACTAGGATACATAAGGCAAATCCTTCAAAAAACTCAGGACGATTGTGTGACCGATTTTCAGGCGAGCTGCTTCGGCCATTTTTTGCGCTGGGCAACTGAGAATGACAGTTGCAAGAGCTTTTTACACGCCCTTATATCACGTGAGGTGCGTGGGCCCGATACTCCGACGGATGAGGTGTGGTTTCACATTGGTGGAGACCGTCGGCTTTGTCGATTTTGTAGGACTGAGTTCGCCCTGGTGACGGGATTACGGTTTGGCAACTCTGCATTTAGGCCGATTGTTCTGTCGAGGCCGCAGCAGTTGGATGGCGTGTTTTATCGAATTTCTAAAGGCGAGGATAGAATATCTGTGGCGGATCTTCTTAAGCGGTTTAGAGCGGAGGAGTTCGTAGCACGTGCTGATGACACGATGAAGATTGCTAAGATTATCCTCCTCTACAACATTTTGCTTGGAGTTGACCCACTCACCACTTCAGTTGACCCTTGGGTTTGGGATTTGGTCGAGGACGAGGATCGGTGGGAGAGCTTTCCCTGGGGTAAGATTTCTTATCTCCATCTTCTCGGCAAAATCAATCAACTACCAGCTTCGCTGCCCCCGCCAACTGCAACCAGGCCCCCCTCGTACCACTTCTATGGATTCTCGTTAGCCCTAATGGTTAGTGTTAACATCATAATTTGGTCTTGTTTCATATTATGATTCAATAATTGAACTTGACAATTAACTTTGAACGTTCTTCGATCTTTTCAGATATGGGCTTTTGAGGCGATTCCATACACCGGTGTCTATGCCGGGAAACGGCTTTCGAAGTCTCACAAGGTATTATCGAGGCTTCTGAGGTGGTCGATGAAAAAGCCAGAAGAGGACGTGTCGAGGGAGCTTGATCATGAGGTTTGTTCAGACCACCTTTACTTAAATGCAAAGTTTCTAATTGAGTACATGCATTTATATTTCTCTTACTCACAAATTGAATTGTGACTATCTCTACTGCAGGGTCTCGAGTGTCATGAGAACCTTCGGGTTGAGCGTCGTGAGAGGAGCCAACCGTACTTGCAGTACCTGGATCAGGATCTCACAGACGGTGTCCAGATGCCGACCCAGTCAAGACGGGGTCGCCCACGGAGGCCCACCGCCATCTTGTCTGAAGGCATGACTGCGGCCCCCCAGGCATCGAGGACTACGCGGTCCCGCCGGCCCACATTGACTGCAGGCGAGAGTACTCGACGACGTGGGCAGCCACACGTGCCGTCCGACGACGGATTGGGGGTACAGAAGGAGGAGGAGGATCTCGCACCGGCTTATGTTGATGTCCCTGTCTCTCTGGACCTGCACGACATTCCGCTGCAGAATGATTATGGCCTACCTCCCCGTCCGATCGAGAGTTGTCCCCCATATCACGAGCAGTTTCATGACTTCGGTGGTTTCCAGTCGCCATCGTATCCCCCCCAGACCACCCCTATCGTCGACGAGGCAGGTCCCTCACACACCGGTTATGGAGATTCTTCTGCACCTGCTGTTGGTGTGATGTTTGACGAGCTCCGGAACATGTTCAGCACAGGCTTCGAATCAGTGAATGCAGGCCTGACGGGATTACGAAGGTATGTCGGTGACCAGTTCTCTGAGCTTCAATCATACGTCGATGGTAGGATCAATGAGGTGGATGAGCGAAGACGTGAGGAGTATGAGCGTTTGGAGCTGGAGATTCCAAACATGATCCAGTATGGGATCTCGGAGTACTACAACAATCGACCCTCCTACCACGAGCAGTTCTACCCACCGGACGATCAGTATTACCCTTCTCAACCTACATCCGGATGGCATGCGTCTTTCTATCCTCCACATGGCGACGTACCCACTGCTGCGACTCCCGTCGTACCTTCAGACAAGATCCACCCCGAGGGACACATATCCCCGATTCATTTTGATTTGGGGACTTCTACAGCAGGAAGGACCCTTTTGGAGACCACACCGACTGCCGGAAATGAGGATGATGGGTCAGAGGCTGCCAGCTCTTCAAATATTTTACCTAGTACAAGTGCCGGCATCCATGGTGTTAGGCTGAGAGGTCCGAGTAAATATGTCCCCAGCCCGTTCATAAAGAATGAAAGACGACCAAGAAAGAAGGCAAAGGAGGAGGAGTTCGAGCGATACATGGCCAGCGGAAAAAACGCCGAAGAGTTTGTCCCCTTTCTTATTTCGTCACTCGATAATATCTTATTGCTAATGAATGACATACTAATGTGCATGTTCATATTTTAGGCTGAATGTGGGGTCCGGCTGCACCGAGAACCCGAAATTTTTCAGTAAATTCGTGGCCCCGGATGTGGACGTCGACTTTGAGGTTCGTATTATTATTACAAAATCTTTTACATTACGTCATTTCACATTGTTACAACTCACGTCTGATTGAAATGGAGTCTATCATAATGGTTGGTCCTTGTCTGCACAGCCGATTGATGCATACCTCGGCATCCTCCAGTCCAGTGTGAAGTTCGTCAATGTCAAACGCGATGAAAAGTGGGCTGGCAGGATACTGATAGTGGACACACATTTTTTTGTAATGATCCTTCTCGTAATATTTTGATTAAATGCGAGCTCGAACTAAAAGTACTAACCATTATTTGCAAATTTCGGATCAGGAAAAATGCAAGGCCATTTATGCTGAGGCGCACGCCGGCGAGCCCGAGCATATTAGGGACAACATCACGCTGAAAAGGGAGAACTTCTCAGCTGCATCTTTCGAGCTATTAATGCCCTACTTACGAGGTCACATGCCTAGGTGGCACCGCGTTAGACCATGGTGGAGTTACGTGGATAGTGTGAGCATAAATTATTATTACTATACTCGTACTAAAAAGGTTCTCATGTACTATGTCGAGAAATTATGTGCTAAAATACCTAATAATAATATCTGGGGTGCAGGTGCTCACAGTGATCAATATGAACGGGCATTGGATGGCCGTTGAGATTCAGCTGAACTGTGGACGTGTCATCATGTATGATAGCATGAGGCACACGTACGACCATGCGAAGGAGGAACGTCGGCTCGTACAGACACTACCACTGAGACGTGTTCTCCCAGCTCTATTTGAGTACGCATCCTTCAATGATCGAAGACGAGAACAGGGCTTACGCGAGTTTCCCATGCCCCTCGAGTATGACTTGTACACAGGAGAAGAGGCCAAATGTTATGTACAGACGGACAACAGTTCTTGCGTCATATATGCCCTCATGTCCATCGAGTGTTGTCTAACTCGTATTTGGCCTAGACCCTATTTGAACGAGGGTATAAACAAGATTCGACGAAGGATGAGCTTCGATATCTATAGATGGAGTACCGATGGGGACACGGTTGCTCGCGACTTTTTCTCATCGACGTAGTGTTGCAGAGCATACTAGGCTTTATTGATTTCCTTTTCTAGGGTCAGCTTCAATGTATTAGTGTTTGCATGCTTTATTCCGTTGTGGACATATTTTTTTGTGGGTAAAAAATTGACAGTGATCGTCCCGAAAGCAAATAATCTGAACAATCACCAAAAAAGTGTGTCTAACATATTCAAATCAATACATAAACTTTTATAGTAAAATCGTTCAAAATCCAGAGATGAATGAAATGATGTGAAAAATCACCAAAAAAAGGCAACTAACACATTCAAATCAATACATAAGCACACGAAAAAAGACGGTCAAACTCCAGAGAGCATGAAAAAAAATCTCAGTCCTGTGTTCGTAATCCATATTCACCTGACTTACAGATTCAAACTATTTGTCTACGAAAACTACAAGTGATCAAACCTTTTACATCCACATATTGAAACAGGGACACCAGGGTACAAAACATAAGGGTCAGATTTGCATCACGATGAATGTGTGGGAATACTATACACATATTGGCCATCTTACTCCTCAGGATTGCCTTGCTGATAGAGAGGACACTTTCTTCTAGTATGATCTTCTGAACGACACAAACTGCATTTCTTGCGTCTTCTCGTCCTCACTTGTGGCTGCCCTGTTGTCTGATTATCATCACCGACTCCCTCATGGGGCTGGTCTTCGGATATTCACGCAACATGTTCGGGGCATCTACTTATGTTATGACCGGAACCGCCACAAAGACCACATGGCCCTGTTCCCCTCCTTCGGCCTGAAAACTCACCTGTTGAAGGAATTCGTTTACCCTTGGGGCGACCAGCTTGTCTTGGTTTGTTAGGTGCCCGACAAAGTACATTACGAACTTCCTCGCACACATTCCACTCGTTCGGGTCGGGCACAGGGGTGACGACACCAGACCACATTCCCCTTAACGACGCCGTCGTGTAGTACGGAGAAACGTATTCAGTAACTGATTGGTTCCCCACACTGCAGCCAAAGCATTATTTTGTACGTTTAGTGATGTAAGATAATTTCTAATTTAAACAAATAAAAGAAGCAAAACCATATTGTCACCTGAATTACATACCTTATGGCGGCACAGGCATGCGAGCATGGTATCAGGTCGTTCTGAAAAACGTTACATGTGCACATTTTTGAGTTCAAGTCAACGATGAAAATCCTCGAATGATCCGTGACCTTGAATTTGTGCCGTCCAAGCTTATCGACAATCATATGTCGGCCAAGCTTTAAGTATTCGATGACTCGATCGTGCACCGCCTTCGTCAGGAATTCTTCTCTATCTTCAGCCACCGTACTTCTTTCATAAAACCACTTCTCAATTATCTTTCGGGCCCCCTCTAAAAATGAACAAACGGGAAGCCTCCGCACCCAAAGAAGGCGAGCATTCCACATCTCCGCAGCATTTGACGTCATGAAGTTAAACCGACGAACCGGACAATGCACGCGCGACCATCTGTTCTACCCCGCTCTGTTTAATGAGTTTATCACACCCTGAACCTCCGATGCGTTCAAATTGTTCATGTACCTGAAAAAACAAGTCAAAAGATGTGGTCAATTTTTATAGGTGGACTATTCAAAATCTAAATTTACTTTGCGAGTGAATTGGTTTCTAACGTACCTATCGAACTCGTCGCGATCATAACAATAGGCAGCTCTCTTGAAAAGTCCCACTAGGTGTGCTCCATACCTGGCCAAATTTTGCTGTAAATGAAAGCAACACAGCCCATGAGTCGCCTCTGGGTAGGCAATGTTGATGGCATTTTCAATGCTCCGGTGTTGATCGGACACAATAAGGAGCTGATCTGGGCATCCGAAAGTCGCACGGACATTTTGTAGAAACCATGTCCATGATTCATCATTTTCAATGTTTCCAATGCCGATTGCAAGAGGAAATATTTGATCATTTCCGTCTTGAGTAACAGCCACAAATCTGATTCCCTTATACAAACCCTTTAAGTGACATCTGTCCACCACAATTACCGGCCGGGCATATGAAACAAATCCCATTATTGAGGCCGCTAGGGCGTAGAACACGTATTTGAATTTTCCACTGTCGTCGGTTTCCAAGGCTGTATAAGAACCAGGATTGGTGTCCTTCAACACCTGCAAGTAGGATGGCAAGTTCCAAAAGGATTTTTTCGGATCACCGTAGGCGAGGAACATGGCATGGCGTTTCGCCTTCAAAGCTGACTTATAACTTAGTGTCAATCCATGCCGCCGGTTCATTTCATCAATGATCCCTTTCGGCCCGATGGTCGATTTTTCCTTGCGAAGTGTGTCGGTGAAATATGCACCGACCAATTTAGAAGGAATACGCAGTGGAGACCTACGGTTTAGATCCGACGCACAACTGTACTGCAAGACACTTGTTGAGATCTTCCAAATCCCATATTTTTGTGTTGCAAATATTAAGAAACTACAGTCTTTGTGTGGGCAATGCGCAGACCATCTTTTGGTGTCGGAATGGCCCACATGATACTGTACTTTGTTTTCCAGATGGTGCATCCCAACAGTAGTCTGCAGCTCCTCCTTGCTGCAGAAGGTGGAGCCTTTTTGCAGCACGTACGTTACCTGTTCATCGGTTTCTAATTGTTCGGCCGTGGGTAGCTCGGCCTCCCACATATGAGGGATAGACCACTCCGATCGCAATATATACGAACAGAATTCCTCATACTCCTCTCGTTGCTCAGCATCCACGGCATTCTCCTGATCAGTAGTGAATTCAAAATCATCGCCTTGATCGTCCGAACCTATATACATATAGAGATAATCAAAAATAATGAAACATTACATTAACGAAGACCAAAATTTGTAATAAATACTGAAGGGAGCACGATTACCACTTTCACCATCGTCTTCATGATCGGATGCACCTACACATGCTATTTCAGCAAACTGTTCACATGGTTGTACAGCTTCATGTCCCTCACTGTCTAGGTCCATATTAAGATCGAGTCTGCCACCAAAGTCATTTCGATCATGCTCCGGCGGTGAAGGATCCACTGCATTCCGGATGAACTGGCAAAATGAGTAGTGTCACTTTCAGTGGGGATTCCCCATCTTGCGTGAAAACCCGGGTCGGATTGGAGTCCAAGGAGAACCGAAGCAAAATAGAGACCGTGGTCGGTGTAGACATATGAAGGTGGATCCGTTTCGGTTGAAGAAAACGATGGACTAATTTCCCAACTGGGTTGACTGTACTCATCTGGGATGACATGATGTTCTGGAACGTCAGAATAAGACGATCCAACACTAGGGAGTGTATTTCCCGGTTCGGGGGGACACGATAACACCTGAACCTCCAACATTCAACCTCGTCAAAGTAACAAAAACAACAAGAGCCCCATCGATTTGTGCCAAAATTCGCTGCAAAACTTCTGTATTTTTTATTTTTATCTTCCTCAGTCTTCCGGCAGAATCGAGCAGCGAGTAAATTGTATAACCCCACTGCGTCATATCGGCACCCACAACTGCATGAATGGAAACCATTAAATCAAATAGGGTCCGTTCCTTAAGGTGAATGACCTCTTCAAAACCGTTGGTGTATTCTAAACCTTCCCAGTAGCCACCGTACCATACAATAACTTCAATAGTCATTTTTCTTTATTGCTGCATAAAAATTTAACAAAATTTGGTGAGAAACGTGAAACACGTAATAGGCAACACGTAATTGGTAACAAATAAAATAAAACAACAACTATAGCCGATTCTAAACACCAACAATAATTAATTATGTAAGTCATGACTCAGTGTTATGAACAACTAATGTTAGTTTAACCTAGAAACTAAAAAATTGGAATGGAGAGTTCAATATTGAATCGAGATCGAAAAAATTGGAGAAAAATTTATTCGTGACGGGTCGAGGAAACTATGTTGTTATAATTATGAAATGGGGATTATTAAAGAGCAAATATTTTCTAGGATGTATATAATATTTGCTCCGGATTATGAACAAATTTCAAAATTAAGTGTTCATTAATAAAAGGACATTAAAAAAGTAGTACAAATATTTAAGTTCGATGACGATATTATGGTACTTTAATTATGAAATTTGGATTATTAAATTGTTAATTGAAAGTATGTATCTACTATGCAAGACGGACCAACAAAATTATTTTTAGTACGTGCGGATTATTAAACGAAGATTAAATAAATTTATTCAAGGGGAAATAATGAAATATGATATTTAATGGTCCAATTATAATTATTAAATTTTTACATTATGAGATTTTCGAGAAAATAATTACGGAGTGAAGAGTTGAATATTGAAAGGAGACCAAAAAAATGGAAAAAAAAATCCCACCGGGTCGGGGAAACTATGTTGTTATAATTATGGAATGGGGATTATTAAAGAGGATTATTTTTAGTCATATGTACATAATATTTATAAAATATTAGGAAATTATTTTAAAAGTAAGTGTTGATTTATAAACGGATATTAAAAAAATTAGTACAAAAATGTAAGTTCGAAACCGATATTATGTTACTTAAATTCTGAAATTGGGATTATTAATTTTTAAATTGAAATCATGTATATATTATGCAAGACGGATTAAGAAATTATTTTTAGTACGTGCGGATTATTAAACGGAGATTAAATAAATATCTTAAAGGGAAAATAATGAAATATGATATTTAATTGTCCAATTTTAATTATTAAATTTTTTAAACGGGATTTTAAAAAACGAGGCGCGGTACTGGGGCGCGCGCGACGGGTGACGGGAGCACGCGCGCGACGGGTGACGGGAGCACGCGCCCGACGGGAGACAAGTGCCGGGAGCAGACCCGCCCGACGGGAGATGGGTGACGGGAGCGCACGCCCGACGGGAGACAGGTGCCGGGAGCACGCACCCGACGGGAGCCGGGTGACGGGAGCGCGCGCCCGACGCGTGTAGCCCACAAAAAATCACGTGTAGCCCTTTCCCGTCGAGTTTTCTCGGCAGCTGCCGGAAGCCCCGACCCCCGCTGTCGAGATTTCTCGGCAGCTGCCGGGAGGTGACGGGGATTTTTTCCCCGTCGCGGGGAAAAAATCCCAACCGTGAATTTTCGATTCATTTTCTATCCCGTTTCTTTTCATCATATTTTTTTATCGAGTCGTCACCAACGACATACCGTTGACCGGGAGTCGTGAGTCCCGGTCAAAGTCAACCTTTTGACCAAATTACCAAAATACCCCTCTATCTCAAAACACTTCAATTATAGGGTTACTCGTGAATTTTCAATTTATTCACGTTTAACACTATCATTACAGTGTTAAACGTGATTATTCTATACAATCACTATAAAATCAAAATTTATTGCATTCCAAACGTCGATTTTTCCCGTTTAACCATTTCAAACATAAATTCAAGCATATATTCAAACAAATTAACCCTATCAAATGCAAAATTAAACACGTTTAACCATTCCAAACATCAATTCAAGCATATATGAAAACAAATTAAACCTAATTTCTCAAAAAATAGGGTTAAATGAGGATTATTAACTAGTAAACATACCTTTCTTATTTCAACAATAATTTTTCCACTCTTCCAAGAGCCAAAATGTCGGAAAAAATACTCGAATGTTTTGTTCTTCAAAATGTTGTCTGATAATTTCCTACTGAAATTATCAACCTATATAGAAGAACAAACGGAGGAAAATTACATGTGATTTCACAGTATAAAGTGAATTCACACTTAATAATGAGAAGGAAAAAACAAAAAAATTGGTGCACTGTCATCAATCGAATTAATTGACATGCATGGCCAAATTCAATGAAGACAATAATGAATAATGAGAACAAAACAAAACAAAAAATTTGGTGTAATAGTCACAACCCAATTAATTGTTGCAATTGAAATTACACGTGGATATATTTAAAAAAAATTAAACAATAATTCATGAGTCAATTGAAATTACTACACGTGGAAAATTGATGAAAAATTATACAATAATTAATGACTTTATAAAATTCACAATTGACTAATTAATAAAATATATTAATTGTCAAATCATCAAGTTGACTTTGACAAAAATGGTGGTAGAAAGTGGCATACTATTATATTTGGTGGTAGAAAGTGGCATACTATTATATGTTATGGTAATTTGAATATATAATTATATTTTTTATGCTAAAATGAATACTTTCCTCTTAGTTAATGTGATTTTAAATTTAATAAATATACATGTATCTTTGTATATATAAAAATAAGACCACATATGCCACATGTTAAATATACAATTTTCATATTAATTTTATTTTAGTTTTATAAATTAAATTTATAATAACTAAAATTTCAAAGCTAATTAATTAATGTGGCTATTTATGATATCAATTTAATTATATTGATAATAGACATTAGTAAATAATATATGAAAATTTTAATAATTTTTTTAAAGCAACATGTTAGACTTCAAATATAAAAATCATTTATAAATTTTAAATTTGTTTTAAAGAAAAATATAAAATAATTTAAAAAAAAAAAAAAGAAAATCAAGAGGCTAGCTGATTAAAAAATATGCCCAATTTTTTTTTTATCAAAAATATTTCTAATGATATCTTTTCGATATACAGCTTAAATTCTGTGAGATTGAGCCATTATTCACCGATAACGAATATTACCAATATTTTACTGAAATATTGGCGATATTCCGCTTATATTTTTTTCAAAAAAAATCACATATCATTATAATATTGGAACCATGTTTATCGCGATATTTATCATCGAAATATCGTGATATTTTCATCACTGGTTTGAGCACATCCACTCAGGCCGTGAGGGCGTGTGCAAAAGCGTTGGGGTACATGAAACGGTGCATGAATCGGATCGGGTTATTTGTACAAATCCTAGATCCGTGCAATAATTACACATAAGTTTTTGTGATATTTTATAAAGTATAGATCCATTATCATGTGAGTTAAAAAAATTATGTACCGAATTAAATAAACAATAATAAAAATGAATAGTTAACAACAATTAAAATAAAAGTTACCTTTTTTGGATAGAAAATAAATGCAATTTACACCTACTTTAATTAAATATAAAGATTGGGCTGCAAAAAAAATCATTCCATTGGATGAAAACTTTTTATTAAATGGCATTAAATATCACAATTTAGGGTTTATTGAAAAAGATCATCATTTTAGGTAAAATTTTGTTGAAATAATAAATTTTTGATAAATTAAAGGGGAGGATTCAAGGCACTCCGACCTCTTTTAAGGGCATCCCAACTACTTAGAACACCTCAATAATTAAAAAAGCTCTTTCATACATTTCTAAGCTCACCCCATTAATCTCACCCTACCATTTTTCCACAATCAAGTGCAACTTCACCAAAACAACCACCTTCTTCACCAAACTTTCTCAAATTTTGGTCGAATTGGAACCATTGTTGGAGAGTTGAAGTTCATTGTTTTTTTTTGATTGACTCTTTCTGAACATCTACTAGTGTGGAAAGGCGTAGAAACACTTTTAGAACCGAACATAGAGAGCAAAAATTTACGGATAAGTTGATTTTCAACACTCTCGTATAGTTGGGTTTTTCTTATATATTTGGTTAGAGTCATTTAGTATTAGCAATGAGTTAGTGAAATATAAGTTAATGCACATGAAATTTGCTGAAAAATCGTGTCATTTTACAAGAAATTTGGGCATTTCCCGTTCACTGTCGTCGGTCCTGGTTGGCCGATACCTTTGTTGGGTGTTCAATCGCGTCGACCAAACGGGTGGAGATGCTGTCGGCCATCTTAGCCGAACGGGAAGCAATGCTGTCGGCCATCTTGGCCGAATGGGTAGCATAACTGTCGGCTGTCTTGGCCGAACGGGGTGTGTCGTGGTTGGCCTGTCTTAACCGAAAGGCGTAGTATGTGCGTCTTGTATTTATTTTATTTTCGTAATTATTTTTCTTTGTAATCCAAGTACCACGTATGAGAGAAGGAGACCCACGGCTTCGATTAGGAAGCGTTGGGGTGAAGAGGCAGACTCAACAGTCGGAGGTTCGAGCAATGACTACTCGGTCGAAGTCCCTCTCCTAATCTTACAGTTCGAGATAGGAGGGTAAGAAATACCCGAGACCGAACATTTTGAGTGAATCGAAGAACACGTTCGAGATGAGCAACAAGAGGAGGAGGAGGCTAAAGAGAATGAGCAACACATGGAGAAGCCACAAACGGATGAACATGTTGAGGAGGATGCTGAGGGAGATGTGCTTACCGGACCATTTTCTGGGGGCCCCGCTGACCATCGTCTCATACCCAGCTTCAAGACGCACGTGGCCTCGAGAATTTGGTTCAGTGAGGAAAGAGGTATTCTGAAATGTTTATGTCACACGACGAAGATGGATTCTTAGAGGTTAGAGGGTGAATTGAACGAATGGTTTGGTCTGTTTTGTCGTTCGAAGATTGCAGATTTACGTGACATCTCGTACAAGAGCCCAAACAAGAACTTCATCTGTGCATTCGTCGAGCGCTGGCATCCGGAAACGAACAACTTTCATATGTCTTGGGGAGAGATGCCGATTACCCTTGACAATGTCTACTGCATCATCGGACTTCCCATCACAGGTCTTCCCATTGTCCAACGAGAAGAAAGAACCGAGGCCCCAACAAATGTGATAGCCCGACTTCTAGGTTTGTCGCTTAGGAAGGCGGAGAAGGCAATTCGAGGACTGAGATGTAGCTTAGTTAAGCTGGAGTGGTTGCGTTCCACATTTGCCGTCGATACCACATCCGAGGATACTGACAAGAGATTATGTGCTGCAAGGGCTTATTTATGGTTCGTGCTAGGCTGCACAATATATACAGATAAGAGCGGCACTAGAGTGAACACAAACATTCTCCCATTGCTGGAGAATGTTACCCGAGTTCACAAGTACGCTTGGGGAGCCGCTGCACTAGCGTACTTGTATCGACAGCTTGGCCTTGTATCATGGTTTGGGGTCAGGCAGATGTGTGGTTACTTAACGTTGTTGGAGGTAAATTTTGTTATTTAAATTTCAATATGTGTGTTCTTTCTCAATGTTATATCATTACAGTTAATTTTGATGTTTCAGGCATGAATATATGAGTACTTTTCCCACACTAGGCTCACGCATAATGTGAACTACAGAGAAGGCGCACATCTAGCCTTACGGTGGGCATAACAAGTCTCCTCTGGTGGTTCACTTGATCGTTTGGTAGCCTGACGGGAGATGTTGGACGCAATGTCGGTGAATAATATAAGTCTGTCTGCTTCCCGACCTTAATTTTAATATAGCCATGAAAGTTTCTCGCATCTCATTATTGTTTCTACTGCACTAGGTTGTGTGGACTCCATATGCTGGGATGAGAGATGTGTTCCCTCGTCAAGAGATAATATTCTACCACGAGTGCATTCGGGCCTTTGACATGGTCGAACCATATCATCCAGACTGCGTGCTCAGGCAATTCGGCCATGTGCAGACGATTTTGGAAGGGCCATTAGTCCCGATTAAAGTGCGCTGAGGAAGCACTGGTGCCTAGTACATGATTGTCTGGGACTTCATCAGCTCGTACTTCCGTATGTGGAGTAACCATGTGTTGTCTGATGAGGTTTGGGGTAGGGTCGCGTCTCCTACGTGGGAATGTTCTCCCAGATACTTGGATTGGTACTTTGCCGTGTCGCACCTGATGATATAAATTTCGGAAAACAGGTCATCGACGGTAGGTGCGACACATGTCCCTCACCAACCATGGGATATTATTCAGACGACATGTGGTCATATTGCATCGGTCGTTCAAAGGTGGTTGGACCACGATGCAGCTATGACGCTCGATTATGTGATGCCCTATGTGACGAGGGCGTATGAGGTGTTGTCTGTCAATGATGGTGCCCCGTCTAAACCCACCACACGTGCCTCGTCTAGCCGGTCTCGTAGAAGTCGTAGGGGATAGATGTACCGACACATGTACTTGACAATGTTATTAGTTATTTTACGTTTTTGTTATGTTTTGTATTGACAATGCTCAGAACTAGTCGATGATGGTTATTTTGGTTTTCATACTTTGTGTGTTAACAATGCTCGCAACTCATATTGACAATCCTTATGATTTTCATGTTTTGTGTGTTGATGCTACAAAATTGTCGATTCCATATTCTCGTTGTTATGCGTTCGTTGTTACATTTCATCCGCAAATAATTTGAGGGAAAGACACGTGACAGAATTTCACCCACACATTTCGGTATGTACAATCCATCAACAAGACTTTCGGAAAGTAATAAGTCCACACTAGTCGGGTCGGCATAAAAGAGATCCTTCACCCTTTCCATTTTCTCACATCTTTGGACAAGGAAATAATATTTATGTGACTGCAGTTTCTCCAATAAGTATTACGACCGCCGTGCTCCACAAGTCTATATTTATGACGAGCATTGTAGATGGTCTTCAAAGTGGATGCATTTTGAACAAACATCTCTTTCAAAGTACTTAGAATGTCTTTCGGTTTGGCCTTATTCTTT
Organism: Scutellaria barbata; assembly: GCA_028654395.1. Lineage (NCBI taxonomy): Eukaryota > Viridiplantae > Streptophyta > Magnoliopsida > Lamiales > Lamiaceae > Scutellaria > Scutellaria barbata. Next base: position 1,658,707 of record CM053644.1, read on the forward strand.
GTCAAATCTGCGATGAACCGATCTTCAACAGGTGTTAATTGACCAGCATAGGAGTGACCCTCCAAATTTCATCTCATCGGGTGGTTATGAACACCTGATACAACACTTATTGACCATTGTCCATGCTCGTTCAGTTGAGTAGTCTTTAGAAGAAACGGACAATCACATTTTTTTATCACCGTACGTCTGTCTTGTTTCTTCCCACCACTCATTTCACCATCACCAACACTCACTATTTCAGATTTTGCCTTATTACGCCGACGATATGTACCACCTCATTTGCAACCCAATAAAACTCGACCTCGCCGACCACTATCACCACTGTCAGAGTGCCGAACTAATATGACCATATTATGTCTATGCGTTACACCATTCACCCACTGCATCATCAAATTGTGCAACTCAAATATTTTTTCTGCCGTAAAGTCGACAATGAAGTTAATCTGCATATACTTGGGAGCGATATCTCCTTCAACCAATTGTTCTTCATCCCATTTATTGATGAAACTTACTTCGTCCGAATATGAATTGTAGTTCTGCAAAGCATGACTAAATAAAATCATCAACATTAAATAGGAAAAAAAACTCAACAATTGATTCGTTAGCTTGTTCAACCATCTTGGCCGAACGGAGAAGGCAAATGTCGGCTACATTGGCCGAAAATTGTGAAGAATGTTTGGCCATTCTGGCCGAACGTGATGCTACGCGTTCGGTTGGTTTGGCCGAACGGGTGCGTGAGTGTTCGGTCGGGCTGGTTGAAGCTTTCATTTGCATTTGGTCTGCACCTACCAAACGCGAACAGACATACACGATTTTTTTACATTTTCGAAATCGAAACCTTAACTACTCAAACTACTGAAAATGTATGCCAAAACTTACATTGTGTGTTTCGAATGAATCTTCATTAGTCATTTTGTGAAATTTGGGTGAAAGACAAGGAAGAAAATCGAAATAGAATTGAAGTTGTATGCTTGGTAAAATGAAAAAAAACAACAATAATGAAACTTATATAGTTGGGATACCCTTAAAAGTTAAGAAATATTAAATGAAGTGTCTTTAGAAGAAAAAAACAGAAACAATATTTTGATCTTTATTTATTTATTTTAATTTATATTTTTTTTAATCGAGGTGCCGTAGGTGCCTTTAGTCCCCCAAATTAAATTCACCTAAATTAAATTTAGCTAAAGTCAACCGACTTAAAAATGGAGTTCTCCGTCTTTGTGGTGGTACTTGAAGGTACAACCTCCTTTAGCTATCAAACTCCGGCTATTCTCCGATCGAGATTCATTACCAGCAGTCGGCGTCGGCTGATATTAGTTTCTCCCTTCCATCATTACTATGCCAGCCAGCCAGCATAGGCTTCCTCGCTCGGCCGCCGACTGTGGCTTCTCATGGTGGTGGTGGCGTAACTTATCAAAGCGGGAGTGGACCATCGCCGCCGCAGCCGCCGCCGCATTCTCTGTTTTCTTTATTGTCTTCTCTCCAATTCTGGTCTCGCGTACTGTTCCAAATACAAATACAGATTCAACAGCTTCTGAATGGGTGCCTTTCACGCCTTTATCTAAAGCGCAGGAGAATTCCGCGTGTAAGAATCAGTGTATTTGTTCTTTAGAATAAAATTGAGAACTTACAGTGTTTATACTCGTTTCCGTAGTTGTGTTGATTCATCGTGGTACAATTGCAGTGTGTTTGGATGGGAGTGTGCCTGGGTATCATTTGAGAAGGGGTTTTGGATCTGGCTCTAACAGTTGGCTTCTCCACATTGAGGTTTTCGATTTTACTGACTTACTACTTACTATAATTGAGTCAACATTCAAGATTGCTCTTGATCAATTACAACTCAATTTGTTGGTGATCTCTAGCATAAATTGTTAAGAGTTATTGTATAAGATTTTTTTTGATGTGGTGGATCGAATAGTTATACGTACATTGGTATTGTTATCTAGGGTGGAGGATGGTGCAATACTATATCATCTTGTTCTTTACGGAAGAGAACGAAACTAGGTTCATCAACCTTCATGGAGAATCAAGTTCAGTTTTCTGGAATCTTGAGCAATGACCCACTCCAGAATCCTGGTACATCATGAACTGTTTGACTCTTATTCTACAATATGTTGTGAATTCTTGTTATTGGATAGCTTTGGCAATTCTTCCTTGAACCTTTCAATATCTTTTGCATTGCATGTTATTGCTCTTTAACCACAACTGAGTTCTATGTCATCATTTTTTATGAGTAAAATATGTTTACTGGGATACTTTCTATTCAACTCCATCTTCAGATTTTTTTAACTGGAACAAGGTGAAAATGCGGTATTGTGATGGATCATCATTTTCCAGTCACCCTGATAATGAGTTCAAAGTAAGTCATTGTCCTGATTTGTAGTGGCTGTGTAACCATTTAGCACGCTTGTGGAAGATATGAAATAATGTGATGGCAGTAATCTAAATACATTTTGGTTCATCTATCCTCCAGAATGGAACACAACTTTTCTTCAGAGGTCATCTTATCTGGGACACGCTTATGAATGAGCTCTTGACAATTGGAATGACTAAAGTTAAAGAGGTTGATAAATTAACTTTTTTCTCCATGCTTCTTTTGCAGCCCGGTGGTAATGTTCATGATTTTGTGTTTTTATTGTTTTGGTAGAGCATATGATTGCCATGTGTGAATATTTCATTTCGATGATGCAATTATATGTTTCACATACTGTTTGAGTGTAGTATAGTTCATTTATCTCATATATCAGCCATTTACTAGTTTCAATTTTGCATAATTCCAGTGTTTCATTCTATCTCTGGGAATGATGTCATTCGAATTGATGAAATAGGTTAATCTGTTGATGAATCAAATATACCTTGCGCCAGTACCAGTCTCAACTGCAAAATATTTACATGTGTTTTTTAAAATTCCACAGGCCCTCCTTACAGGATGCTCTGCTGGTGGTTTGGCCACCCTCATACATTGTGATGCTTTTCATGATCTTCTGCCAAAAGATGCAGACGTGAAGTGTCTTGTGGATGCAGGTTTTTTTCTTAATGAGTATGTGCTTTACTGTCGCTCACTCTGTTTACCTGTTTTATCTTGCTGTGTGGGTTTATCTACAATTTATCTCTGCCTCCAGAGATCTCTAATCAACTTATCTTAGAGATTGGGATAAGTTACTACCTGTACATGTGGGTTATTCTTCATTACGCTTTCATGCCTAACTTTCGTTGGGTGGTTTCTAAACAGTTAACACATTTTCTTTTTCTTGGTTCAGCTATCTGCTATGTGGCCATAAATAATTGTGTAGTAGTCATATTGTGGAGTCAATTTTGATTTGGTTGCATGTTATTAACCTAGTATAATAGCCCTGAAGAAAGAGAGTTTCCCAGTGTATATATATGCTTGACAAAGTGCTCTGACTTTGGATTGTTTTTAATGCCACCAGCCAGTTGGAACTTAAGACCATGCTTAGTCAAGAACTGTAATGATCTACTCAAAAGATGCCCATCAAGTACCTTGTAGCTTTGACTGCAAGAATTATTTGACAATGATATAGGGCTTCCAATTGTTACCTAGTTCTTGCCTGTTTTTTTCTGGGATTATTCCATTTGGTTGGACTTTCTAATTATGATGTATAAACAGAATGAAATGCATAGAGATAACTTCTTGTGGCAGTTCTTCCTTTATATTGGATGATATTTGATTGCCATCATCTTAGCATCAGGAATATATATATATATATATATATATATATATATATATATTCAGCTAAAGAATTTCTATTAATAATATTAAGGAACTTGTATGAGGCTTGCTCTAGTTGTCCCTGTTTAAACTGAGATGTGACTTGTTTTATGTGAATAGGAAAGATATTGCTGGACATCGCTCTATAGAATCCTTTTATCATGACGTTGTACATCTCCAGGTTATCCTAAAACTCCTAACGTGTTGACTACATATCTATATGATGTCTTTTCGAAAGTTTTCATATAATTTCGTATCAACTTTCTGCTTGGATGTATTTCTAACAGCTTTCTTGCATTTTTGATCTTTCTTTCTCTTCTGATCTTCATATTTAAATGTTAGTATAATAATTGTTTTGGAATTTCCGGATCCTTTGAAGAAGAATATTTGTCTTAAAGTCTCTGGTTTATTTTGTATGCATTAGAATGATGCCATAAAATCTGTAAAACCCTCAACCTTTTCAATCATCTGAGAGATGGGCTTTATCATAAGTGCATATAATATGGATCATCTATTAGAAAATTTTATGATCATATAAATATATGACTAACTGAGAAGTTCTGTTGTTGTGGGCATTTAACAAGCATCAAACAGATTGTATAATGCTGTTGTCGTTGCGATCACCTCGTTGGCTGACATCATTGTAAACTGAACTTTTTCTCCTAATTGAATCTGATATAATTTGTATCCCACATTAATTTCTTTTAATCATAGTCTTTGTTCTAATTTCATTTGGTTGGTTATATATGCACATCCAAATACTTGAAGACGTTTAGGGAACCACCATTTATCTGATTAATGCGATAATTTCAAATCAGTCTAATAAATTTGTGCTTACCTGACATGATGGCAGAGCATCACTAAAAGTTTGAACCATGACTGTGTTGCCAGGTCTAAACCTGCCAAGGTATGTTTTCTTTTTCGCAACTTTGATGTTCATTTTTTTTCCATGAATTTCACTTTAGTTTGATACGATATGGAACATTTCTTTATTGCTCGATTTTGATTGTCTATCATTTTCTGGTGCCAGTGTTTCTTTCCTCGAGAATTTATAGGAAATATTAAGACTCCTATCTTCCTAGTTCAACCAGCATATGATTTTTGGCAGGTATTTGCTTATTTCATACTAACTTTTTAAATATTTTTAACATTTTATATACACATGAACATTTTTAACTTCTTTCAGATAGCAAATATTTTGGCTCCTGATTCCTCAGATCCCCATGGCAGTTGGCTTGGGTGCAAGCTAAACATTTTGAAGTGTGACTCCAACCAGCTAGAAGTGCTCCATGGTATGTTATCAGATGACATATTTAACTGCTTGCATTCATAATGTGCAAAAATTTAGAAGCCATTTTGATATACTTAGTGACTGTTAGACCTAGTGCAATTAACCTAGATTCTTTTGTTCCATGGCTGCATAGAATTTCCTACCTCCATTCCCTGACTTGCTCAAAGAAGATATATTAGCACAAAAATTAATCACTTCTAATGCCATATAATAAGTTTTCATGAACGCAGGTTACAGAAATTCATTGCTCGAGGCACTCAGTGAATTTCAGCAGAATCAGAAAGGGGGAATGTTTATCAATTCTTGTTTCATCCACTGCCAGACATGGGCGGCCGAGACATGGCATTCACCCACTTCTCCCAGAATCAACAATAAAGTTAGTACTATAGAATCAACTATGTCATATATTATCATGTTAATCATCCTCAAAAAATGTTTCCAGACAACACCCTGAACCAGTCAACCCCTACAAAAGCACACAAAATGGGGCAATTCAAGTCAAAATTTTGTTAACTTGGTTTGCATTTTACGCTTGAGCTCTAGTTAGTATTCATGCCAAGTTTGCTCACTTTCTGATTGGTGTTATGCAACATGTGTTCACGATCATAGCCTGACTTTTATCTAATTTGATCCAACCTCCCTATATTACAACTAAATCATTTCTGTGCTTTGATGTTTGTCAAACAGACAGTTGCAGAAACAGTAGGTGATTGGTACTTCAAACGAGAAGCAGCAATACAAATTGATTGTCCTTATCCCTGCAATCCTACTTGCTATCACAGGGACCTCACTTTTGGGTGATGCAATGAAGATCACCATGAGGTTGCTATATCTCACCCCATCCTCTCAACAATTCTGTGGCTGTTAAGAAGTCACTTTCTTCAGCATGATCCAGGCCTTTAATTGGATGCACGCAAAGTCGTAGATGCACCCCATTTCGCTTTGCAGAAGTATGTGTTCGAGGATTCTTCTTGTGCGAAATGGTAATCTCAGATCTCATTAAGAAGTAAAAAACTATTGAGATTTTTTAGCAACTCATCTATCTTTCCCAGGCTAGCAGATTACTTTGTGTTTGCTTGATAAAAGTTTGAACATATTTTTGTATTTAATAACATCTAAAGCTCAGCTCGAACTCAATTAAAAACAAAAAAGTAAAGAAGTATAAAAGATCATATAGTTCAAGCTCTATTGGTAAATAAAGATTGTCGGAGTTTGAACAATAATATGCTCGACTTGAGTTGTTGCATTTACGTGCCTATGTGTATGTTGAAGACAATAAAAGATCCTAGTTGAGAACATCCATCGCTTATGACTTTGACAAATCAAACTGTATTGGAGCTGTAGACAGCTAATACTTCTTCCAGATTTAAGAGGACTTTCATTTTCTTTCTTTATTATTTATTAATTTTTATTTTTTACCAATTTTATTACAGGCTATAAAGAATGATCATAAATTATATTGTGTACTAACAGTTGTATACCTGCTGGTTATGAGTTAGGTTTAACCTGGAAGTCAATGTTTCCCACTTCCAAATATGGCCCATTTTCCTGCAAATTAATTACACGTACGTATCTTTAGCTGTTACATACATCAGATGAAACACAATCACATAGCATTTTCATCTCAGTGTCTAAATGAATAATGAATATTATACACGTTTGAAATAAATGAGACATTTAATATATACAATTAATTATATGCATAACATGCACTGGTTAGGAATTGTGCAACTGGTGGTGCTTTTCACGTGCCCCAAGGGCACTTTATGCGCCCACACGCACATTCAACTATGCGCTCAAATCCTAACTCGTGTGCTTGATGCTTCTGTTATGATCGTCTAACTTGTTAGTTATGTATGTGTAAACATTTAGTTATGTTTACATAACTTTTTGTAGTAAATTACAGATTTATAATACCTTTTAAACTTTTATATTGTAATAATATAACTCTTTATGTATAATGATTTAACTTTTTTGTTATAATAATATAATTTTTATTTTATTCTTTAAGTACATAAAAGTAATTATATTTGTATATAAAAGTTATACTAATATATTATAAAGGTTAAATTATTATAACATAAAGATTTCAGCTATATTATATGAATTTTTATGCTAAAAAAAGTCTAAACTATTCACTTAAAAGTTATGATATCTATACATAAAAAATATACGTATATAACATAAAAATTATGACATAAAAAAAAAAAAAAAACTTGGACATGGATCTTGATCGAATCCGACCTGCACATCCAATTAATCAGATCATGGTACGTGTACTTGATTCATAAGAAAACTGCTCTTTAATATATTGCCAAAAGAAGTTGACACAATTGAGATTTCAATTTGAAGGGTTGTGAAAAAACAGTGGTCAACTCTGAAGTTTCAAGGGTTGATTGCATGGAAACGTGCCAATGGCATAATCCAATTTGTGGACTATGATAATGACTTTCCAGCCTACACAGTGCTTTTGATGTCACATTTTATTCTGCAATATTTTGAGTTTTTCGTTGACAAAAAATATAGTGTGGGTCGACTTTATAATTTATGATGCAAATGTCTATAAATTATATTTTATTATTTAAAATTGAAGGAATTAATCAAACTACAGCTACATCCAGCATATTCTGTAATTTAAAATACAAATTCTAGAAGAAAGTAGAAAATTGTGGATTAAAATTGCATTATAATAAGTGCAAATAATGTGTGAGAAGATATATAAAATATGATATGAAATATTTCATTATAATAGGTGAATTATATCTAAGAACCATTTTGCTTGATACAATTTTTTTGATATCCTTACGTATCTTAGTACTCTTTCGTTGTATTTTATAATTATACGATAATTATTTGACATTGATCACATATTATATAATATAATCATGCATCATGTAACAAATGAAGAAGATAGATATCAATAGGAGATAACAAAAACTAGATGGAACCAAACCAAACTTCCCCACAAAAAATCTACCACTTTCCCAAGACATGGGAACCTAATTATTATTATTTATTTATTTTTAACCAAATTCTTCCTCTTTCATAATTAGTGGATAAATATTTAAAAAGAAATAGGTGTATTAGGTTTAGGCCAAAAATGGGACAACAATCACCATCCTTTACAACAGCTCCCCATAATTGATGCTGACACTCCAAATATTACAGACCAAACTTTTGATATGTAACCTTAAAATTTAATAAAAGTCACGAGATGTCAGACATACCAAAACCACAAGCAATTGTCCCTTTTATTATTATTATTATTATTATTATTATTATTATTTATTATTATTACTGCTACTAAGTTGCATGAACCTTGACTCACTTGTTCATGTATCTTATTATTTACTTCTTCTTTTTTTAATTAATTTATTTGCAGTCATTGCATTAATTAGAAACCTACCCCAGTTTGTATCTGCAGCATCCTCCAACAAATCATAAGATCATATTTAGGCTCAATCTTTTTTTTTGTCTGTTTCTGTTGGTCAACTATGTGATTAATGTGTGTTTTAAACCTTGTTGATTATTAGAACTAACATTTTATAATGAAAGAACAAGTTGTATAAATTGGTTATTGCTACGGGTGTAATTGGGATAATTGAGTCTATAAATTATTTGGGATCGATTTGGAAAAAATCGATGTCAAATCGAATTCAACTTGAAAATAATCAAATCGAGCTCGATTTCAAGCTATTTGAGTATTTCTTGATCTAAAATTTGAATACATTAATACTCGGATCAACAAACTCTCAAGCCTAATCAAGCAAAATCAAGGATATGTTAAATTACTATTTTGTCCATGATAATTTATTAAATTTACTCATTTTTAAGCATATTTTTAGAAATTTGGGTTATTTAATAAATATTTTTTAGGTATTAAGTCAAACTCGAACTTATCAAGTTATAAATCAATTTGGGCTTAAGCACTGAAAAATTAAGTTCAATCAAGTTATAAATCAATTTGGGATTAAACGTTGAAAAATTAAGTTCAATCGAGTTTGATTCAAGCTCGAGCCTGACAGTATTCGACTTGACTCGCCTCGCTTGCATCTCCTGCTCTTGTCAAAGCAAAAAAAAGAAGAGTAGCTTCAACTGGCTTATCTAGAGATAAACGTGGTGAAATAGTAACATATTTATCAAGTGTAACATTTACAAGACCGTATAGATTGTATCAAAAAAACTTGAAATGAAGAAGAATTTATCGACGACGAAAAGACAAGGTCAGAGTAATGACATGGTTGCTTTGCAAATGCAAAGAACAAAAGAATTAGACCAGTTGGTCTGTCTATTAAGGTATGAACACTGTCTGAAGGGCATTTCTTGAAGAAGAGAATGTGTATCTCATCAAGAAAGTAACCACAAGTTACAAAATTTCTGAAATTATACCAAGATTTACAATCCCACACGCTGGTAGGTACTTATCACACACACAATTCTATCATATCTTTCAACTCCTAAGATTGTAAACTTTCTATGTATTTTCCGATTTGTATCTATAGTCCTAACACTAGCTACACCGATGAACGCCATATCCTTCCTTCGAAAGAAATGATAATAATCGAGACATCATCATGGTACCTTCTTCGATCCCCTTGTGGGATTTCAAGCAGCTCTCTGAAATCCATTCCTACATTCATTTCAAAATCATGATCATTACATTGAAACACATCACTCGTGGAATGTAAGTATAGAGTTTGTAGAATTCTTACCAGCTTTCTTGGCAGCACGAAAGAGAACTTCTTCAACAAGATGCTGAGCTGGATCGCCCTCGGGGAATGTCAACATGAATGTTTCGACTTCTGAAACCGCCTCTTGATTAGTGAAGTATTGGTAGAGCCCATCAGAGGACAAGATCAAGAACTTGTCTTTAGGGTCTAATCTATGGTGGAATAGATATGGCGAGCATGTTATGTACGGGGACGTTCCAACGTAATCAATTCTGAACATCTCTAGAAGCGCATTGTTCCATTTTGGCTGCGAAACAAGAGACAAAACGGATCAATTTACAACGATTGATATAGAAACAATTTTGCTAGTCTACGTTATTACACAAGCGCAAATTCTTACCTGTTTAAGATATCCGGCTCCAAAAGCCCGAGTGACCTTCAACGAACCCTTGACTCGATCATTGGTGATTGCAAAAGCATCATCTGGATGGGCGTTTCTTATCCTTCTAACTTCCTGAAATGATGCAAAAGCAGAGGATTTAGTACAAAGAACACTAAACATAAGATCATTAGTCATTACAAGGGAATAAACAACATAAGCCAATCAAATCTTCACCTCTTTAATAGATGTACTATGATCCATAGTGAGCTGCAAAGAACTCAACTGATTCACATTCTCATATTCATAACCATAAAGAGATGCTTCAAGATCCTTCCTCGTCTTCAAACCCTGAGAATCATTCTCGTTTTTACGAGCTAAAACCGCCCTACTATCACCGACGTTCATCAAATAAACATCATCTCCCTTCATCACCATAACCAAAACACAAGATCCCATCAAAGCCAGCTCCGGATTCTCAACTAACATCATATCGGCTATCTCCAAATACGATTCCTCCGTTTTTCTTACAGCCTCGGATAAGGCTTTCAAGATTCCCAAGTGATTAACAGTATTCATATTATCGCCTGCAATTCCATCAGGCCCTAAATTGCTCAATTTCTCCCTCAACTTCCTATCAAGATCCACTCTTTCTTTACTATCCAAACTTTTCGACGAGCTATTAACCATGTTTTCACAAGATTCACCCTTGTCACACCATAGCAAACCCTTGAGCTCCTTGTAGACATTAGAATAGAGATTACTCAACAGAAAATCAGTGGCATCAGGGCCATTAAATCCATCATAAATTCCAACAAAAACCCATCCATGTTCTTCAGAAACCACAATATGAACCCTATCTTCACCAGCTTTACCCTGTGCCCACTGCACATTTTGACTATTAAAAGACTCATCTCCAACATCATCATTCTCATCAATTAGACTCATATCCGTGCTCAAATTATGACTAGTAATCGTGCTGCTATTCCCACTGTTACTCCCACTAACAACAACATTATTATTATGCTCATTATCATGAATTCTCAGCTCTTTAGAAAACCCCCAAAAGGATTTTGACATCACCTTTTTCAAGCTCTTCACCAAAGCCCACTTCTTGGATTTGGGCTTGTACCTCTGCAGCTGATCAAACTGGTTCTCCAACGGGCCGGAAATGAAGCTCCTCTCGATCGGGCCCGACAAGAACCCGCGCTCGATCTGTCCAGAAATCGGGCCCGAATTCCTCAGAATCGGGCCGGAGACTGTGGCGATGGAGTTTCTGGGAATCGGTTGGAGCGGAATTGAGGAGAAGAAATTCGAGCTCTCGAAGGCGGAAGCTTTGTCGAGTGTGGAGCCTGTGTAGGCGAAGGTGGTGGTGGAGAGGGGCGTGGAGGTGTTGGCGGAGATGGAGGCGCCGGAGATGGTCCGATACGCCGTCGTCTGTGGGGCGGCGGAGGGGTCCTCCAAAGATTGGATTTTGTGAAGTGGGTCGGGTGGTATGTAGCAAAAGGAGTGGCCCAAACCCTCGTCGAGAGGGTCCGATACGCACACGACGACGTCATTCCGCCGCCGCGAAATCTCGCCGGGGTCGCCGGCGAAGCAGAGATTCAGCTTTCCCACACCGTTTCCCATCTCTTTTCTTCAAGAAGGTAATAGAAACTCTCTGTCTCTCTAGAGAAGAAGGTTGAATGGATTTTTGCAGTTGAAAGTTCACGTTTTGTTATTGGATTTGGACGAGAGAGATGGAGAGAGAAAGAGTTGACTTTGGCTGTTGAGATTGAAATACAGATTTTGTTTAATATTCGATACTTTTATGGTTTTTGGTGGACAAAAGGGCGTTGACTATCAATATCTAAATACTACTTTGTATCTATATGTGTACCTATATCTTTTCTTCTGCGTGTGGGGTTTCCATACAATGGGAATACAGAATAATAATAATAGCATTGTAGAGGGGAATAAATTAATTTATATATATATATAAGTAAAGTAGTTTTACTATTATTTTATATGATTAATTATTGACAAAATTATAATAAATTTTTTTTTCCAATTTTATAGTTTTAACCAAGTTTTTGCATATCAGAAAAGCATGATTTTAAGTTTGTAGTAGTTTAACTTCTTCGGTTAATAAACCCTATTATTGAAAAAAAAAAAAAAAAGAGTTTATAGTCAATTAATAATACTAGTGTAAAATATAATATATATATATATATATATATATATAAAAGTAGAAATCAATTGTAAAATAGAAAGTCAAAATCCCCCACTTGTGATATTGCAATTTGCAAATGTGACCCCTAAGGTGGAATGCTGATTCGGATGTCATGATGGCTATTTCGAATATGCCTTAATTTTAAACTATAAACAGTTCTACTACTATGAATTTCATCATATATGGTAACATTTAAAAAAAATTGAAATTAATATATTTATGGTAACATTTAAAAAAAATTGAAATTAATATATTTATGGTAAGAGTTTCATATGTTGATATAAAAATGTATTGATTATTGACATGGTTGAGGGTTTTTTTTTTGATGAGTTAGATTTTCTATTCCAACTTTTAATGTACACAAAGTGTTTATTGTAATACGACTATATATTGAATATTATACATAATTTAAATATAAAATATCGTAAATTGATATAATTTATTAAATGTTGACATAAGTTGTTATTACAATGCATGTTTGACATTAAAATAATTATTTTTTTCATCAAAAATTGGATTACAATAACATAAGAACTTATAAGCATGAATTATAAATTAGATTTATCTTAGTAAATTTAAAAAAACGTCTCACATAAATTATATATTGATGTGGTTCCGATTTACCGTTCTCCTTTTGGAACTGAAACTCGAAACCTCGAATCCAAAAACCTGCAAAACAGACACCGGGAGGGTTCCCATCGCCGCTCGAATCCAAAAACTTGCAAAACAGACATCGGGAGGGTTCCCATCGCTCCCGGCGATGGGACTCCGACTCGTAAGATTGCTCAAAAAGATCTCTAAATTATACAAGTGTGTGTATAATGAATTGTGTGTTTATCATAAATTGTGTCCCTTGAAAAGTGAATATAACAAGGATATATATAGACTCCCTAGATTAGTTGCAGTAGGAAAAGGAGTCTCAGTTATAGTTGAAGTAGGAATCCTAGTTGTAGTTGGAATAGGAGTCCTAATTTCAGTTGAAGTAGGAGTCCGTTTAGTTTGACCACATCAGTACTTCTCCCCTTTCGTAGTGTATGTTGACATACACTAGTGGAGTTCACTAAATTTTGAAAAAAGATGTGAGTTTCCTCCATTATAAATAATTAATCACATAAGTATACCTGAATTTCATAAGAAAATAAAACATATTTAATGAATGGAATATAAGCTTTGCTTTCTGTATCAAACTGTTTAGTACATTCCGAGGGAATGTCTTTGTTCGTCAAGACCTTCGTCTTTTTAGATCGTCAGGACATTCGTCCTTTGAGTTCGCTTGGACATTCGTCCTTCACTTGGACATTCATCCTTTTAGTTCACCAGGACATTCATCCTTTTAGTTCGTCGGGACATTCGTCCTCTTAGTTTGTCGGGACATTCGTCCTTTTAGTTCACCAGGACATTCGTCCTGGCGAACTGAAAGGATCAATGTCCTGGACGAACTGAAAGGACCAATGTCCTGGCGTACTGAAAGGATTAATGTCTTGACGAACTGAAAGGACCAATGTCCTGGCGAATTGAAAGGACGAATGTCCTTGACGAACTAAAAGGACCAATGTCCTGACGAACTGAAAGGACCAATGTCCTTGACGAACTAAAAGGACGAATGTCCTTGACGAACTGAAAGGACGAATGTCCTGGCGAACTGAAAGGACGAATGTCCTTGACGAACTAAAAGGACCAATGTCCTGGACGAACTGAAAGGACCAATGTCCTGGCGTACTGAAAGGATCAATGTCTTGACGAACTGAAAGGACCAATGTCCTGGCGAATTGAAAGGACGAATGTCCTTGACGAACTAAAAGGACCAATGTCCTGACGAACTGAAAGGACCAATGTCCTTGACGAACTAAAAGGACGAATGTCCTTGACGAACTGAAAGAACGAATGTCCTGGCGAACTGAAAGGACCAATGTCCTAGCGAACTGAAAGGACCAATGTCCTTAACGAACTAAAAGGACCAATGTCCTGGACGAACTGAAAGGACGAATGTCCTGACGAACTAAAAGGACCAATATCCTTGACGAACTAAAAGGACCAATGTCCTTGACGAACTAAGAGAACGAATGTCCCGACGAACTAAGAGGATGAATGTCCCGGTGAACTAAAAGGACGAATGTCCTGGCGAACTAAAAGGATGAATGTCCCGACGAACTAAAAGGACGAATGTCTCGGCGAACTAAGAGGACGAATGTCCTGACAAACTAAAAGGATGAATGTCCAAGTGAAGGACGAATGTCCAAGCGAACTCAAAGGACGAATGTCCTGACAAACTAAAAAGACGAAGGTCTTGACGAACAAAGACATTCCCTCGGAATGTACTAAACGGCTTGATACAGAAAGCAAAGCTTATATTCCATTCATTAAATATGTTTTATTTTCTTTTAAAATTCAGGTATACTTATGTGATTAATTATTTATAATGGAGGAAACTCACATCTTTTTTCAAAATTTAGTGAACTCCACTAGTGTATGTCAACATACACTATGAAGCGGGGAAGTATTGATGTGATCAAACCAAACGGACTCCTACTTCAACTGAAATTAGGACTCCTATTCCAACTACAACTAGGATTCCTACTTCAACTATAACTGAGACTCCTTTTCCTACTGCAACTAATCTAGGGAGTCTATATATATCCTTGTTATATTCACTTTTCAAGGGACACAATTTATGATAAACACACAATTCATTATACACATACACTTGTATAATTTAAGAGATCTTTTTTAGCAATCTTACTGACTTGAGCGGCGATGGGAACCCTCCCGATGTCTGTTTTGCAGGTTTTTGGATTCGAGGTTTCGAGTTTCAGTTCCAAAAGGAGAACGATAAATCGGAATCACATTATATATATATATATAAATAATTATATTTATGATGATATCAGCAATATTTATGCTCAATGTCAACCTCATTAATAGTTTTAAAAACAAAAAAGTAACTAAGAAAAATAAATCTTTGAATATAAGTAAAGGTTGCAATAGTTTTGACTATTGAAGGTGAAGGATTGGAAGTACGTATAAGGATTTCCACTTTCAGAAGACCTTTTCTCGAAGTTCATTATATTCAGTTTGAATTCCACTTGCTGTGAATTGTATTTTACCTTTTTATTTATTTTAATAATTATAATTTCATTACATATATGAATTAATATTTATAATATCATTCAAAATAGGTTTCATTTTACAAATTTCGTCAAATAATTTTATATAAAAATTTTATGTTATTAGATATTCTATTTTTAAGAGTATTGTTTTTGTGAACTAGGTGCATGGATTTAGATCCGTTCAACTGGACGAGCGTAGGTCAACTTCGATCCAATCCAAGTTGGATCTGCACTCAAATTAAATTTTTTATTTATTTTATGCGGTAACATTTATGCTTTACGTGTGTAACATTTATATTATATTAGTATAATTTTTTTGTACAGATATCATAACATTTAAGTGATATTATTTAAAAAATTAGTATAAAAATTCACATAGTATAGCTAAACCTTTATGTTATAATTATTTAACATTTATGTTATAATTATTTAACCTTTATATTATATTAGTATAATTTTTATGTACAAAAATCATAATTTTTAGGGGAAATAATATTTTTGGTCATCTAAGTTTACTTCATTGGATTTTTCATCATTTACCTTCAATCTTTTGATTTTTAGTCATCAATTGAGACCAAATTATTTTTGTTATTACAAATTTGTATTTTTCATCTAACATGCCTAAATTAATATTAATAAATAAATAAATAAATTATTTTTATCTTGATAAGTGGGTTAGAGTTTTGTTATTAATTATTCATATTAAAAATTTGGACATTCTAAACTCAAAAATATTAATAAAAATAATTTTTTTAATTATTAATATTAATTTAGTGTTCTCTCAATTAAAAAATATTTTTTATGTAAAAATGAATTTTAATTAAAAAAATAAAAGTTACCTGCAATGAGGACTAAAAAATGATAATTTTAAATATGATAGACTAAAAATCAAAAGGTGAAAAATAAATGATAAAAAATTTAAATGAGGTAAATTTAGAGGACCAAAAAACTTATTTTTCCTAATTTTTATATACTTTAACTTTTATATCATATTAGTATAATGTTTACGTACAAAAATCATAACTCTTATACTTAAAGATAACATAAGGTTAAATTATTATAACTTTAAGGTAAAATTATTATATTATAAAAGTTTAAAATGTATTATAGGTCTGTAACACATTATAAAAGTTTAAATTAATATAATATAAAAATTATGCAAACATAACTAAAAAAATTAGCTAATACAACTAAAATGTTAAGTGTACGGGATTAGAATTTGAGTGCGGACCTGAAACATATGAATATACATGTAAATGCATGAAAAAAATCATCCAATTGAATCGATACAGTTACACGATTCCGTTGTACATTTAAATAATTGTGTATCCCTAATATGATGCTACACAGACCCACCTTCTCGGCCCTACCTTCCAATATTGAGAAAAATGTCTATTTGTTAAATGTTTTGTTTGTTATGAGGAGATATATGTAATAAATTCTATATTCTTCAACCCCTTTTTAAAAAATCTATATTATCTCATACATTATTTTTTAGATTAACTTTATTATCCCATATTGAATGTGTGTTTATCCACACATTAATTAGAGGTTTCCCTTTTTTTTGAGATAACATTTAAAATCCATATGTATTAAAAGTAAATAAGAAGACAAAAATGCCTTAAATGTTAGTTTCCTTTATTTTAATTTTCTTTTCTAATCTGCAAGTGACCCAACTCATAGTTATGGAAAAACAATAGACTTTTAGACTTCTAAATTTTTCTTAGAATTTAGTCATTTAACTATCAACTTTTTTATTCATGGCCCATTAAATTTATTACAGATAACATGGTGAATATATAACCACTTATAATATGATATGAAATATTGAAATAGAAAATCAAATGAGCATGTCAAAGAGTTGAATATGCATCTAGTTAGTTATAACAAGAATTTTGATTCACTCACAAGTGCACGGTTAAGTTTATCGCGTCATAATTAATTAAGACATAACTATTTCCACGTACGAGATTTGAATATTGATTATTGAAATTGGACAACTTTTATTATATTTGTTGACTTGATGAAATTACTAATTTATGAACTAAATAAATCAACTAGTATAAAGGGGAAAAAAAATATAGATAAAAGTTCAAATAAAATGACTAACGATACCAAAGCTAGGTATTTGACTTCAACATAAAATGCATTAATTGGCCACTAAACCAATCTCATTTTACCTATATAAATCGATAAATCATGTAAATTTTCTACTTAATCAAACTTTAAAAAATATATATACTTCTTCAGCAAAAAATATGCATGATATATATATATATATACGCGCACGTGAAATAATATATTCAAATGATGTCTAATCTATTTTTACTATCTATATAGTGTATAAAATGATATTATTATTATTATGTATTTTACAAATATTAAAATATTTGAAAAGAAAAACCTGGAAGAATCCAATTCCAACTGCATAATATGATCATATATATATAATATACACGTGAAATTTAATTAATGAAGGTTTGACTTTTAGGAACCTTCATATTTGAAATTCTTGATCAATGAGGAAATAAATTAGATTTAAAAAAAAACAAAAAAAAGAACCACCAGCTTTTGGTCTCAGCCCTCAGGTGGTTTGAGTTTTTATCCCATTTGACTTTTACCTAAGTTTCTAAGTTCAACGTATTTGTTTCATCAAATAATTACAAAGTTGCCCAAACAAAATAAAAAATAAAACTATGGGGTATTTAATTAATAAACTTATTTAAATACGAAAATGATAATTAATTTTATGACATTATTTAAGTTTTAATGAAATATATATATATATATATGAGAGATATTATTTAAATTAGTTTTGACATTACTTCAATCAAATAAAATGATGAAGCTCATAAGCTATTTAATGAATATTTTGAAACTAACTAATAGTTTATTAGATTTTAAACATCTTATTAATGAGAGTTTTTACTATTTTATACTAATTTGATGTTTTTAATATTGGTTTATCATCAACGGTTAAAAGGACTAAAATTATAAGACTATTACTATTACTATTACTATTACAAATTAGAATAATTGACCTCTCTCAATATATATAACTCGGGAAAATTGAGATTCAATATAATTTTAATTTTTAATTCACATACACTAATTAATATATATGAATTCAAAATCTTTAGTAAGATCTTGAGTTTATGATAGGCCAAAGGTGACCATCCAATGAGACTGTATTATTGAATTAAAATGAAAGTGAACCATATGTAAGAGTGAGACAAAATAAGCACGACATAATCATAGTAAATCATTAATTAAGTTGAATTGTTCACATTGTTACATGGGTAAAAAATGATAATGCCCTCAAAATTTATAATATATATTTTTTTTAATATAAAACAAGTATTATTAGAGAAAAAATAGGTATGAGTCATACCCATCATAATACAAAAGGAACAATAAAATAAGAGGCAATCAATATCGTAACATTTTTCTGGAATTGCTGAGTCAGTACAGAAAAGAAAATGATAGAATTCAATACAGTGGATAACAAACCAGCTCCACCTTCTAACTTTGATTTCCTCCATCATCTTCTCCAAGTCAATCGCAACTTCATGAAAAAACACGCGTTTCTCTATTTTCAAATCACCCATATCACGCACATCCAAATAGCGATAGCAATATCTCTATCTTTATTTCCCTTAAAGATGTCTCCATGGCAAAGTAAATGATATAAAGAACTATTATGCATAGCCACTAGGACATAAAACCAACAATAGATTGCATCCAAACCTGGTGAGAGAAGGGGCACTCAAAACAAACATGAGACAAGTCTTCTGGCTGGATTGACACAAGATGCATGACAAATCATCTCTATCATACAAGATATTTCTGCTCTTCAAGTTATCTTTGAAAGCCTATTCCATAAAATTCTCCATGCATTCGAAGCTATCTTTAAAGGCACACATTTATTTCAAATGAGATGAAAAACACACTCATTCTCCACACTCAAAGTGTCTTCGTGCCACTCCCCTTTTGACATAATCGACACCTCTTTATCTATGTATAAAAGGAGGATAGTTGGTAAAATTTACAATTTTGCCACTTTCTCTCCCAAAAATGTCACATCATTATATTGGTTAGTAAAAAAATTCCAAAAATTATTAGTTTTTTCAAAAAAATTGTTCATGTTATTTAAAACACTTTTCTTATATAATATATTGTTAATTATTATTATTATTATTATTTGTTGTTGTTATTGCTGTGGATGATTGTTATTTATTGTTGAATAATAATTTATTTATTTATTTAAATTTTGTTAATTTTAATTACTTAATGTTTGTAATTATTCTCATTATCAATTTTAAAGTTAAAAAAAAATTAAGATATTTTTTGTAATTATGAGAAATATTATATATAAATAATATTTCAAAATTTCTATTGTTAATCAATCGCTTTTAACCAACTTCAAAAATCATTGGCTTATCAAATTATTTATCAAACCATGAAAAAAATGCAGCAAAAGATAGAAATAAATAGATGCAAGCTTTTAAGTTTTTAATTCTTTTTTTTTAACCTTAATTACTTAATGTCTAGAATTATTCATATTATCAATTTGAAAGTTAAAAAGAAATTGTAATATACTTTTTGTAATTATGAGAAACGTTGTATATAAATAATATTTCAAAACTTATATTATTAATTGGTCTCTTATAACTAACTCTTAAAATCATTGGCTTATCAAATTATCTATCGAGCCATGAAAAAAATTCAACAAAAGACGAACAAATAGAATGTAAGTTTTCAAGTTCGTCGTTTAAGTTATTTATAAATTTTGTATTCCAACTTTTTAATATTATCAAATATAATTTAGAAGAACATATACAATTTGTGTTATTTAAATTTAGAATAACACGCAACCCAAAAACAAATGCATAAGGAAGCCCTAATGTGTAGGGGAATTCAACTAAATTCCACTTTCTTAAGTTAAAACTCTACTTTACCCAATAATTTTTTAAAATTATAAAATATAAGTTTAAAAATCAATAGAGATATGAAAATATATTTGTATATTATATAAAGTTTGAATAATAAAAGATGTATGAATAATTTTATAATATAATAATTTCATTATATAATTACAAATTGTACACTACTGCAACAAATAATAAATCACGCATCACGCGGGTGAAGTAGTAATTTGTAAAAAGCTGGAAAAGTCTAGGATAGAGAGTTTTGAGTGGCTTTCTCATCCACACATCCTCCCAAAAAGAAGTGTATGTGTCATATATATATATATATATATATATATATAATGGAGAAGAAGATAGATGTATTTATACTTTGGGGAGAAATGAAGTTACTATTTCATTTCGAATAATAGTTGTTTTTAATCGTGATAACTAAATGCTATTTGAAAATACCTATTAAGATAAAAATATCCAATTTAGTCTATATAAGTTTAAACTAATAAAACAGTATTACATTATCTAAATGATTGGAAATCCCAAAATTTATAAATACATACAAATTACGTGTCTATTTTTGACGAATTTACTGAATAGGTGAAAAATGACTAGAAGTACATGATTAAAATTGATATCTTAAACTTAGTAGGACTATTTTCTAACATCATTGAGTTAATAAGATTGAAAATGAATTTTCTTTTCCCAATTTTATTAAACGTAATTCATTTAATTGTATCGTACTACTCATTTGGACTCATCTTTATATATACACATAAAGAATACTATATTAAATATGTTTTATTAGTTTATGTATGGTGTTTTTTATGCCGAACTATGTGCATAAAAATAAAACTATATATGTAAAAAAAAAAAAAACACTTTGTACTACATACAATACCTAATACCGCGTTTAATGCATGAAACTAAGACCTAATGTCACGTTTAATTAATGTCATTTAATGTCAACTCTTAGGAGTTCAATGTCACATGTGATGTGACATTTGGTAGAAATTATTATGCTCAAGTATAAATTATTACACATACGTGACTCAAACGATTTAATTTATTTTTGTATCACATTTATAGGCTTAACTCAGTTTTTTAATATATTCATTATCTCATAATATAATTTTTGTGAGATTAAATGTCACCATTCATTACTTATATCTTATAAATTTTTAAAAGCGGATCTTTATTTTGTAAATTATCATTGCACATCTCATGGAATTCTCATTTTCTAAAATGAGTTTAATTTGAACTATATTTATATATATATATATATATATATATATATATATTCTAATTATTCTACCCACTGTAAATATATTAACATGTAT
The DNA here is from genome assembly GCA_028654395.1 of Scutellaria barbata. Taxonomy (NCBI): domain Eukaryota; kingdom Viridiplantae; phylum Streptophyta; class Magnoliopsida; order Lamiales; family Lamiaceae; genus Scutellaria; species Scutellaria barbata. The sequence continues at coordinate 1,680,355 of CM053644.1, forward strand.
TCATCGTTAATGTATTAGATATCTAATATATATATAAATTTCATTTTTCGTATAATAAAGAATGAGATCACTACAATTATCGATGGACATATTAAAAGTTGCCACAACGGACATTTTAATATTTTCATATTCATATATATACCCTAGAAAATATCCCCTTTTTTGTTATTTAAAGAATTGATAGATAAAGATTATTACTTTAATACCAAAGATAAGTACTACTGCGCATTTATACCATAAAAGGGGAAAAAGAAAGAAAGATAAGTGGTAGTAATATATTTTAACAAGAATTATGAGTTTTATTAGTCTTATATCATACTCATCATAGACACATTTATATTTTAATATGTTTACAGTATTAAAATTTCAAAATATTTATTAATTTCATTTTTCATATAATAGAGGAATAAAATTATTACACGTTATCGATAGACATATTAAAAATTGTCCACGATTGGACATTTTAACGTTGTATTAGTATTCATGACTGGTTATGTATGTGATTTTATATATGTGAGAGAGATAAGTCGATATGAATTTTGATGTCTATATAAAATGTTATATTTTCCCAATTTATTACAAATCTAAAATAAATTTAAAATTGAATAAATCATGAGCAAAATCTATTGCGCAAACATTTGTTCACATGGAAATTTAAATTTCGATGCTCTCTCTTTTATTTATTATATATAGTCTCACAGCTCATCTTGTTGATATATACATTGTATAATATAAGATTATCACTACATATATTATATTTCAAATAAAATGAAATACAAAAAATAAAAATAAAAATGTAATAAAAATTCGAAATATTTTTCTCATAATTTAGTTGACTTAGGCCCAATAGGGCAAGTCGTACTATTGAGACCTTGTCTAAGTCAGTTTACCAAAAAAAGAGTTATAGCCAGCCTAATATTGTTTAGTTGTTTAAAAAAAATGGAAAAATATAAAAATATGAATAAATTTGAATATCAAATAGGATAAATTCCACGAGCTCTTATACTTGCAAATTAATTTATTGAATAAATATAAATTAAAACCGTGTCTATATTTACTTATAAATAATAATAAAATATGTGGTTGTATTAGTACGTCGTTAAGGACATTTTCCCCAAGTAAATAAATATAATAATAGCATTGATGCATTATTGTTCAAATTCCAACCACATTTTGATGAAATTAAATAATTGAATCTTGAATTGTAAAAGTCTTCGTGACAATTATTGAGATATTTTATTTTATAGATATATAACAAGCGTATAGGATCTTCATGAATATACGAATTGACATTACACTTAGTCCAAAACGTGAATCGTTTTTAATTCGATTAAGAAATCATAAATAATTTAGGATCGCAATATTTACTAATCAACGATATTTGAGTTGCCCTTTTTTTTAATGCAAAGGACCGCTTCACCATTTTATATGGCCCATTATTAGCTATTATAAGTTTGTGAGATGTTAAAGGTTGCTAATATTAAGCCCATTAAGAAAAAGAGGACCAAAACAAAAAAGTATACTCCCTCTATTCTTTGCCTTAAAAAACATTGTAAATTCTCCCATAATTCTAAATCCGTGAGTTTTGTTTTGTTTTTTTTTTAAAATTTATATGCTGACTTTTATATTATATTAATGTGATCTTTATATACAAATGTCAAAAATATTATATACCATAATTTAGAAAAAATAATAATAGTAATTTCAGCACAATTTATACATATATACCTTTATATGATATTTAAGTGACCTTTTGACGTGTAATCTTCCCTATCTAAACCAGTCATTTTATGATAGTCCCTGAAATTGGGAATACCTAATACCCCAATTTTTTAGCATACTTTAACTCCTCGCTGTAGTATACACCCATAAATTGGTAATGATAATTGTTTATATAGGTCACACTAATATAACATAAAAGTGATATGAATATCACATAAAGGTATATATGTACAAATCGTGTTGAAATTCTTTTTTTTCTTTCTTAGTTACAATATATAAAAGTTAAGACATTTAATCACACAAATACAATATAAAAGTTTTGCTTGAACAAAAAAAAAATAAAAAAAACTCAAAGAGTCAGGTCGATTCGAATTGCATGTGCACTTAGTGCACACCAGACTTACTCAAAACAACATATTTTAGAAAGGAAACGTTGTAGATATAATTTTAAGGAATGAAGAAAAAAGAAAATATGTGATTTGAAGTGAATTAAATTTTTATTACGATTTTTTCTCTAGAACTTATTGTTCAAATATAATATATCAGTTCTCTATTTTTTATATTTTATAATCTTACTGAAAATATGTCCTTAAAAGTAATAAAATAGTGTTTTATGTAAATATTACTAATTATTATTTATTATCGATCAATTTGTTAGTACAATTATTTTTTATTTATATTTATTTTAATCAAATAAAAAATTCAAATAAATGAATTTAAAAAAGGACATAACATAAGTGTAACTAAAACTTGAAGGAGACGTAAATTGTGGGTCGATGGATAGTGTCACACCACTTTTGACGTAATAACATTAGTGCATAAATGTTTCCAAAATTAAAATTTAATTAAACAGATTTAACACCATGGTCTTAATACTAATAAATCTAACTATAATTACCTCATTTTGTTGGCACGCTTCATTGTTGCATTACGAATAATCATTTTGGAATTTTTAAATAGTGTTTTATTTCATATTTTGGTATCATGTGAAAAAAAATCAGATCACTAATGTGTATGAGTTATATGAAATTGAGAGTAAAATTAATTATTCTTACAAAAAAAAAAAAAAACATGATTACATGAACAACCTAAAAAAGTTGTCCCAAAATATTTTTTTTAAAAATTAAATAAAAAATAGATAACGGTTGGGAGTTAACCGCCGGAACAGGCGCCAACAGAAGAATAATGCAACTACCTACCAATTAAGACGGTGACTGAAAATTCTCAAATCTCTCTCTCTCTCTCTCTCTCTCTCTCTCTCTCTCTCTCTCTCTCTCTCTCTCTCTCTCTATTTGGGCGGACAGCCATGGCCACAAGAGCATAACAGGGAAATCTCACCAATAAAGATGGTATTCTTATATATATATATAGGTTCGTGTTCATTTTGTTGTGGCTTTACATTTATTGCAATGAGAAAAGGAGTTGAATTGCAAAAACTAATTATGATGTGTTGGCAATGTGAAATAGACAGAAATCTGGTGAGATTGTAATAAAACCATAGATAGATATAATGGGGAAGAATTTGCAGCAGCAAGAACCTCAATTAACTTTAAAGAACCACAATCCAGGATGCATGTGGGGCCTTCTTCACCATTTCCAGTATAATCGGTGGCACAATGTCGTCAAAATGATCCCTCGTAAACGCCTAGGCTATTCCAAACATTCCCATGGCATGTATCATACTTGTTGATTAATTCCCACATTTTCTTGTTCTGTTTTTTTGAAGATTTTGAGGAATTTGGAAATGTGTGCAGATGAAGGGAAAGGTGGGAGTGCTTTGGGTGATTCGAAGATGCGAGAAAACAAGGATTCTTCCGTCGAAAATCGTGCAGTATGTTTTCTCTTGAACTTCTTGTTTTCTTGTTGAATATGTGTATGTGAAGAGAGCTTGTTGGTTTGATCAGGTTGAGGCAAAAGCCATTGTTCAAAGCTCAGCTCACAAAAGCTCAATGAAATCGAGGATCAAAGCTTTGATCAGTGAGGAGATGCATAGGAGAAAAGATCGCCATGGGAGAAGCTCGAATCATGCCAAAAAGAAGCCATTGCTGGATCAAGAAGACGCTTTAGATACAGAGATGTGTGGTGAGATTAAGTTGAAGGATGATGGTATGGATTTGTCTCCAAAATCGGGTGAAGAAAGCAGTAGAAATAATAGCAGTTCATGCGAGTTGTGTGAGTCAATGCTAAAGGTGAATTACTTGAAGCAAAATGAGGTGAACAAGCTGGGAAAGCAGCCAGTTAGAGATCATACATTTCTTCATGGAAATTTGATATACGCGGTGGAGCCAAGTCAAGGCGATTCGCTTCAAGAATCGAAGCTATTCATGGATGCTTTAGATTTGCTCAATGTGAGAGAAGAGGTGTTCATGAAGATCTTGCAAGACCCTTCTTCTTCATTAGCCCATCAGTTGCACTTTAGGCGTTCCCCTAATCTCAGGTTCGGGTTGACCAAATCCATCTCATTCCCTGCTTCGGAGAAACGGGACCTAAACCTGGATGATGATCCAAGTATAAAACAAGAGAATCAGAGAAATGAATTGAATCAGAATGTGGAAGAAAAGGGCGAAAATTGTAAAACGGAGGAGTTGTTGAATGAGGATGAGTCTTCTTTGGACAATGCTGGTTCTAACATGTTGAAAAAAAGGAATGAGAACAAAGTGGTGCTCAAAGGTTTCAAGAACATCAGGGAGAAGCTAAAACATGTGATTTGGGATAAGAAGAAGGAGAAGAATCGGATCATTAAAGACGCGGTGCATCATAAGATTCCTTATGGTGGAAGTGTTTCGAAGAATGAAGGCCAAGTGGGTTCGGATTTTGGAAAGAGTTCAAGACAGGTATTCAAACGAGCATCTTCGTTCAATGAGTCGCTTGATAGGTATAAATTGTTGGAGATTAGTATAAACAGAGAATCGAAGGATCGTGTTTCTGATAGATTAAGGTTCAAAGCAGAGGAAAATAATGCACAAACACTTATTCGGAAAAGTCCTGCTACTCTAAGGAGGATTCTTTCACTGCCCGATCTCAGGATTTACTCTTCGATTCAGATTGATGATTCTGCTAGCAATGCTTCTTTTGTTACATCAGAACAAAGGCCGTTGTGTTTGGAAGATTCAACAAGTAAAGTAGAAACATGTTTTGTCATAGAAAGTGGAAGTAATGCTCAAGAAAACTTGGTGGATGTTGGAGAGGTTTTTGATGAGTTAGGTTATTCGAAAACATTGGAGAGTTCTTTGCCTTTTGATGAGTTAGGTTATTCCAAAACATTGGAGAGTTCTTCATCCCACGATTTGAATCTTGAACATACTCCTCAACTATTGAAGTTGGATGAGGTTTTCGAGGATGATTGTCAAATTAAGGAGGATGAAATTGTCAAAGAGATCGAAATAATTGTTTTGGAAGGTGAGATGAGATTCTTACACTCTCTTAGAGACAATCATTGTCTGCTTGAAACAATGACCGTCTCTAGTATGTAAAACTCGAGATAGTGGATTTCTAGAGACAGTCATTGTCTGCTCAAGACCGTGACTATCTCCAGTGTGTAAAATCCACTATTTAGAGTTTTTAAGTGGTTTTCATGTTGATTATTTCTCATTGGTCTTCAGATGTGTCTATAGATATATCATACTTGGAAAATAAAATGGACATTGATGTTAAAGAAATCGAAATGGAGCAAATGTACAACGACCTAATGCTCATTGCTCCGGTGGACACGAAGAACGAAGCAGAATACAACTACGTGAGAGATGTTCTAGAACTATCCGGATTCAGCAGGGGCGCAATGCTGGGGAAATGGCATTCAGCCGAGCACCCTCTGAATCCATCAGTGTTTGAGGAAGTGGAAGGGTGCATGGTTGATCAAGGTGAGTGTGAAGAAGTATACGACCACCTTCTATTGTTCGACTTGATCAACGAGGTATTGCTAGGCATTCACGAGAGGTCATTATGCTATTGGCCGAGGCCTATAACTACCACGTCTCGTATACATCAACTACCTAAGGGAAACCGCGTGTTGGAACAAGTTTGGAGGGATGTAAGATGGTCGCTCGATTGGAGGCCCGAAGTTGATCAAGGTATCGATGAGGCTGTGAGTCAAGATATGAACAAAAACGATGATTGGATGAATCTACAATTGGATGCAGAGTGTGTGGTGCTTGAATTGGAAGATCTAATATTTGATGATCTTCTTGATCAAATCATTTATTCATGACTTATTATGCTATGTTGTAGAGTCTGGTGTACAAATTGAAGTATATTGATGATCATAGATATAGGAATAGCTCAAAGAAGAAACTTTTTGAGAAGCTTTGTATTCAGTATATACTCATCACAAGTTATATATATATATATTTAAATGATTTGGAAGGTAATTATTGATGACATATATATTACTATAATATTTAAAACAAAATACAGGCCCGTCTAGCTCAGTTGGTAGAGCGCAAGGCTCTTAACCTTGTGGTCGTGGGTTCGAGCCCCACGGTGGGCGCTTTTCATCTATTTTTCTCATTTTTATTATTTTTCTCATTTTTAGATCACAAATCATGCTTACAATTCCTAATTAAATTATCTATGTTTGGTTAAATTATATAAAAATTACAATTAAATCTCTTTAACAAATTTACTGTACCAAAATAGGGTTTTCTCGATAGACACAATCTTGATTAATTCTCTCTTTCATCTTTTTTTTATCACAAATTTTTTTATGTAATTGCGGCATGGATTTATAATTTGTGCACATGACTCTCGATAGATACAATCTTGATTAATTCTCTATTCATCTTTTTTTTATCACAATTTTTTTTTTATGTAACTGGTGCACGAATCTAGAATTTGTATACTTGACCAACCCGGTCCACTCATCCGCACGCGCTTGGGTGGGTCAAACTCACTTAAATTTGTTATAGGTGATATTGCACCCACCCGAATTCGCTCCAGGTACTATACCTTATGTTATGTTAAACATATTTTTATGTTATGTTACTCATACATTTAGGGCCTTTATATTATATTAAGCATACATAACATGTCTTTAGGGTTTTTATATTATATTAATCATATTTTTTATGTAATGTTAAGCATACTTTTATGTTAAGCATATATTTAGGATTTTTATGTTATGTTAAACATATATTTATGTTATGTTAGTCATATCTTTTAATTATATTGGTTGTACCTTTATGTATTATATAAAGGTATATAAAGGTACGACTAATATTACTTAAAGATATACGTAATCTTTACATAAATGTATATATGTACAAATTAGGATTTTTTATGCTGAAATTATAATGTTTTCATCAAAATTAAGGTTTTTTTTTAATTAAAGTATTACATAAAGGTATGTTTAACATAATACAAATATATGTTTAACATAATATAAAGATATGACTAACATAACATAAAGGTAATGATAAAAAAAAAACAAGAAATGCGTGGATTCCGATCGAATTTGGCCCGATCCGACCCGCATTGCACACAAATACAACTTTTTTTTTTTTTTTTGATCCTGTCTGACTGAAATGAAACTCAACTATTCAAGGGATTAGACCATGTTTTTTCGCATAAAAGTAAATAATATTTTTGTAAGATTAATTACAATTTGTCATCTTAAATATACATGATTTGACATTATTTATATATATATATATTCTGTATCGTTTCATTTATCATATGAATTTTAATTTGATATATTTTATCATAATGAATAAAGCTAACGATTCATTAAAAATTTAATTAGTTTTGAAACAATGGTGACCGTATCCCTCTTGCTTTTTTTGTCCCATCATCGTCTTTTTTCATTTTATATTTTGGTAGAATATTTCTATTTTATATAACTTTTTCTTCCTTTTTACCCACTTTCATTATCCACCACCACTGATTTTTGCAAAAGACACAATGAAAATGACATTTCTCTACCTTGTTTCTTTCTTTCCTTTTCTTTTTCTTTTGTTTTTGCCAAGGAAACACAATGAATAACATGAAGTAATTTGTTCTAGAAAAATCCTATAAATTTTTCCTTAAAGGAAGATGAGACATTACTTTGTGATTTTAGTTGCTTATGTCAGAAAATTTGAGGATGACATGAAATAATCCTCCTCCTATATCCCAGACAACACATTTACTATATATATGAGCGTGCAGTTTACAAATACTACAAACAAACAAAATTAAAGTTTCTCTAGATAATTAGTAACCATCTTCTCTACTTTATCATTCTCTATTCTCCAACTTATATTTTATAAATATATTAATAAAAATAATAATCAACTTGTAACTTTGGAGAATGACTTTTTTTTTTTTAAGGGAAGAATATTATTTTTCTAAACACAAAAATTAATATGAGATCTTTTACGGATATAATTTTTTGGATTGTAAATTGACTTCGTCTCACAAAATTAAATTTGTAAACTTTTCTAAATATGTTATTATCAGTATTCATCCTTCATTTGAAAAGTAATTCTCCAAAAATGACGAATAATATGTATAAAGAGGATTCTTGAATTAAAATGCATTAACTATTTTGGGCATCTTTCCCATAGTGGGAAATGCCCCTAGTAAAAATACATACTTTAAATAAATGCCAAAAAAATAAATAAATAAAGTTATATATGAAAAAGGGCTATGTAGAAAAAGTGAGAAACAGAAGAATAAGTTGCACGTATATATAATCGGAATAAGTACTATTTAAGAGAGTATTTGTAATGTAACTTATTAAAAAAAAAAATTATATAGGGAAATTTGTTTACTAGTTTTCTACCTTTGTCTTTTTTATATTTTGTATAATCTCTCTGTTTTACATTTCAGTCTTGCAATTTTAAAACTTCTAATTTTTGTTCAGTTTTAACGTATAATAGATTAAACATAATAATACTATATACTTAAAATTCATAGATTGTCAATGTTTAAGTTGTCAATATACAAGAATGATATAAGTATAAAATTAAGGTACAATTAAAAAATATGTATATTATATAAATATGGATTATATATTTCTATAATAATATACTATAAATAGGTAGGCTTTAAAGATCTTTTTTAAAACTTGGGTCTAACCTATTTTCGTAAAATGACCAAACAAAAGACCTTGACCTAACTCATTTATCAAATAGGCCGAGGCGAGTTGGGCCAATAATAGATCGAGCTAAACCAATAGTAGATCGAGTCATAGATCTCTGTCTAGTAGTCTGATCTATTCTCACCCTTATGTGGTGCTTATTTGGAATAATGAATAATTTTAGAAATTTAAAAGTTAAATAATATAGTTATCTTTATTTTATTAAAACATAATTTTATTTTCAGACAATATATAGATTTTTTTTTTCTTTTACTGCGATGATTGATATATTTTTATTTGTTTAATATTTTGTTCATTTATAATATATATAATTTGGATGATAAGTAAACAACATGACTTTTGGTCTATCAATTATGTTACTCTACCCACCATGAACATATTAAGGTGTGTTCATAGATACATCAAATATCTAATTTGTCTATAAATTTTATTTTTCATATAATCAGGGAATGAGATTATTACATGTCTATAAATTTCATTTTTCATATAATTAGGAGATGAAACTATTATACGTCGTCGATAAATATATTAAGAGTTGTTAATGGTGGACATTTTATCATTTTCGTTCGATCGATTATTACAGTAATCAAAGTAATAATTGAAATATATTAAAATTATAAGACTAAATAAAAATATATCTAGATAAATGACTCAAAATCTTAAGAAGGAAAATTAGAAGACTAAAATTTATTTTCCTTATTATATATTATATATGACTTCAAGTTGACGGACAATTCTCATACACTAAACCTTTATATATATATATATATATATATATATATATATATATATTTATTTATTTATTGTAGTACAACTTAAAATATGACCACCCAAATGTACTAAAAGAAGGGAAATGGGAAGAGCACAACATTCTTAGTACAAAGTGTACTAAAGGCATCTCTGGTAGTACATAAAAATACTGTAATTTTTCCATTATTCTTTATGTAAAAACTTTACTCATCTCCAATAATATCTACAATATTCATACTAAAAATGAATATTATGAAAGCAAAAGGAAAAAAAATGTTAGTACAAATCAAAATTAGGTTGGATTCAACATAAAATGACGGTTGAAATAATTTATGACGATGATATAACACATTTGTTGGAATGAAAAAAAATTAAATTAGGAAGAATTCAATACAATGTTGGGTGTGTTTTTTAAAAATGGGGGCAAATAAGTCAAAAGCGTACAAGACATCTCAATTATTGGGCACATCAAAAGTGATTCTCCATCCACATCAAATGGAGCATGTTCAATTGTACCCCACCTGAAAATCAGTGAGCTCTTGTTAAACTTTAAATATTAAAATTTATATATGAGTTTCACTTGTAAATAATGGTATTATTCATATTATTTGTTTTACCAATACATTCCCCAATAATACAGATAAATTTCCTACAATACCTTTACTTAATTAGTACTGAATATAATACAAGGATTTCATGTAAAGTGCTTAGTATTTAAAATTTCCAAGATTACATAGGCTTTATTTGTCAATGAATGTCAACAATAATATCAAATTTAAAAACAAATATGTAATTAGGATAACAAAAAATAATGGCTATACTTAATTGAATAGATTTTTATTAGATTGTCTCATATATCTAATGTTGTGAGACGGTTAACCCACAATTTTATCTACAAAATAAATAGTAATTATTGATTAGTATAAATGGATGTGGGTTGTGGATGGTATAACTTTGTCTCACAAAATTATATATATGAGACGGTATAGTATAATTTTTTTCTTGCATAATGAGTCTTGAATATTATGAATGTTGTATTTATGAAGCATAATATAGAATACATTATAACTTACAAAGGAAGTTCTAATGAAGGGAAGATGTGGTAGATATTTGTATTCATGCTTTATGAGTAGGGAACTTAATTTCTTTTATACCCAATTCGTAATTTGAATTATTTAATTGTTGGATTACTAATTAAATAGTACAAAAAAGGCCTTGACATTTTGGATAAATAATATTATATATCATAGAAACTTATATAAAATATTTTACAGATTTAATTTTATAAGATGAAGCTTCATTAACTGTAACATAAACTTATCCTTACAAGTTAATGTCTAATTTACCACGAGCCTTGTAACTCAAGTGATATCACACCTTTATAAAGGTGCAGATTGTGATGACTCGAATTTGAACCCGAGTCACGCAAGTTTTTTTATTTTTATTGTTTCCTTCCCTTCCACCCCAAACTCATTTAAAAAAAGTTAATGTCTAATTTTTTAGAGTATAAATTGTGGGTTAATATGTACCATTAACGACATATTTCTAATAGTTATAACATATAATCAATCATATTGTTAACCCCTGGGTACAAGATAAATAGCAAGTCCATATCATATCCATCAATAATTGCATAGAAATGAATTTCCAACAGCAATATAATGTGCAGGTAGTTGACTAGCTTAAAAGATCTTTTGTCAACTCCACACTTTCTTTTCTTATGTCACATTTTTCCATAATAATGAATTCAAATAATAAATAACAAACTTTGTTTTAAATAATATATATCCACGTTATTGTTATTAAAGTGATTTACGGGGGAGTCCCATAATTGTAAAACTATTCATTAATTACACAAGAAAATTTGTGATGTCAGTGAAATAGGTTCCTTTGTATTTGATGTAGAGAAATCTATTGATACATATAATTTCAATACTATTATTAATCATGAAACTAACGTAGTTAATAGTTATATACACAACATTTTTTTTATAACAAATTATGTAAGATTGTTTGATAAATCTTATTTTGTTATACTATAATCATATATAGTCAATGAATTAGTTAATATGGGTCAACTTAAACCTAAATTTCATTTACCTGCAAATAATACTTGCCCTCCCCCCCCCCCCCCCCAAAAAAAAATAGCACTTACTATTTCCCTTAAACATTAATTCGAAATATTACTTTTTTTTAAAGTACTACTTACTATCTATTTTAATAATATTCTAAAAATATTACGTTTTACTTGACATACTACTTCTAACATGAAAATGTATTATTTCAATAGACTTAAAAAAAAAAAAAAAAAAACCTATCTCCGATATCAAAATCTTACATGCTTACTACAATATTATTATTGTTACCCACAAAAATATCAGTATTTTCCTTTTACAATATTAATCATTTCCTACAAAAGTAATACTTTTTATTCTGATAATAATTGTTTTCAAAGTTAAAAGAAAATATTTTTGAAGTAATAAAAACATGGTTTTGAGTTGAATGATTTATTGACTATAATATGAGATTTTGTTTCACAAATTAGAATGAATAAAGGATCTTAATCAAAAGAAAAAATACTTATTTTTGGAATGTTTAATTCGACGTACAACTTCTACTTATTATTTTTAAAGACGATTTTCCTTTATATACGTAGCGAAAGGATGCCATCAGAAGACATAAAAAATACAAATAAATAAATATATATCTCATATAAAATAGTAACTTAATAATAACTAATTGAAATAAAATTTTATTTTGAGTTTCTAATATTCAAAATCGTGTGCAGATAAAGCTCGAGTATTGTGGAGTTTGGATTTTTGTGATGATGATATGATTAATAAAAAAAATAAAAAATTGAATAGCCTTTAGTACCTTTTCCAAAATTTCAACGTAAACAGTGGACTGATAACGACAGTTACGTGGAGGGGATATGGCGTTGTAAATGTGGGCCGAGTTACGAGGACCAACGCCTCCACCAGATCTCGCCACGTGTGCGGTGGATCTTCACAGCCCTCTCCTCCCTCGTCCCTATAAATCGACGCCATTGTTGCGACCTTCATCATCGTTCATTCGTGATATTCAAGAAACTCTTAATTAATTCCAGTAATTTTTCTTCGAGAAACCAAGGAAGATGTCTTGCTGCGGAGGAAACTGTGGCTGTGGAGCTAACTGCGGCTGCGGCAGTGGCTGCGGCGGGTACTTCATCCTAATCTGATTCGATTCTCCTTTTTCCGCTTAGTTTCATCTCTGGATCTCCGATTTCATGTGCTTCGATTTAGTAATCATTTCTTAATTTTTTTGATTTGATTTTGTGGTTTCATGCATGGCGGAATTGGGTAACTGTGTTAGGGCTTGATCTAGTTAACAGATCCTTTTTAATCTACGAAAGAAAAACGAAATCTGTTCGATTCGTATGGAAATCGATGTACGGCGCTGAATTAACGAAGAAATTATTACGTGCAGATGCAAGAAGTACCCGGAGCTGAGCTACTCGGAGGCTGCCACCGCCGAGACCATGATTCTCGGCGTTGCTCCCCAAAAGACGTATGCCTCTGTTCAATTTCATGATTCTATTGTTAAATTACTCTGATTTTATATCTCATTTCGTTAATTCAAGCTGTGCAGATACTTTGATGGAGCAGAGACTGTTGAAGGCGGTGCAGACAATGGCTGCAAATGTGGAGCTAACTGCACCTGCAATCCATGCAATTGCAAATGAAGGTGATAATAAACTGGGCCTCAAGCAGAGATGAAGAAGAAGAAGAAATGAAGAAGATTAATATTACTAGTATATATTATTATTATTATTACTATATATATGTGTTTATATCAACTCTTGTGTGTGTATCATCTTGCAATGATGATGTTTGTGCCCCTTGGTAATAAAAGTAGCTTTGTGTGTCGAAATTGTGTTGGTGTTGTCATCTACTGCTTGTTCAAGTCGTGTTTATTATCCCCATGGAAAGTTGAGTAATGGAAACTCCTTTCTTCTATAATTCGCTTATTATTTTTATTTTTTGGGTTCTGTAGTAAATAGATTATATAGGGAATTGGGCCAATCTTGAAAGCTATTATTGGGTTCCGTAGGTGGTTTATATCTAATTTAGTATTATTATATGTATATCGGTGATATTGCTGATAATCTCAGGTGCTTTTATGGTTTTGATTCTGAAATAATGACATTAACGAACCATGTTACATTTGTGGTGATCTTCGGATTGTGTGAATACTAGTTTTTTATTTTAAAAAAAAGTGTGTGTGGATCTTACCATGAAAATCTGAAAATCTTATTGGGATTCAAGAAATTTTATTATTGAAATTTTGAAATTTTTAATAATTATGTCAAATTAATAAAAGAAAATATGGGTTCATATAATATTTTGTTATAAAATTGTGCATTGATATTATTTTATTGTTTTAGGTTGGTGGGATGTTTTATTATGAAAAATATATTTAATAATATTAAACAAACGTTGGATGTCATGTTGTTCTAAACCACAAAAAGAAAAAAATGAAACTAAAAATTAATGAAAGTTGAAAGGACTATTATCAACCAAAAAGGAAGGGCAATGTAAGAAAAAACTAAAAAGACAATGAATTCCTTAGTTTGGTCAACGTGTCGAAGTTATCAGGCTGAAATACTTAATTTAATGATACGCTTCAACCAAGCAGTCCATCCCTAATGTTTCTCTCTATATGATTACTATAGACATGCACCTGACTCCTCATAAAAAAATAAAAAAATAAAAATCATTTTTACAAATCATCTTCATTTAATAGAAATCTCATATTACAAAATCAGATCCAAAAAATGATATCAGCAAAGTTCTACTCTTAGATAACTCACTCAATTCATGGCTTCTTACAAATATTAAACGAATTAATTTTATCAGTATAACAAATCCACTTTCACAAATCAATTTATATAGTAGATTATAAGTTATGATTCTGTATTACGAAATAAGATCCAAACTTCTACTCTTGAATAACTCACTCAATCCATGACTTCTTACAAATATTAATTTAATTAATTTTATCAAAATAACAAATCTACTATCACAAATCAATCTATATTTTGTAAATAATGAGTTATGATTTTGTATTATGAAATAAAATCCCTAAATAAAGTCCTGATATTAAATAACTCATTGAATTATGGCTTCCTGCAAATATTAATTTAATCAATTTTAGGGGCATAATATATGGTGCGAAATTGATTTATTCCCTCCAAAACTCTCACAAAATTTAATTTTAATCTCTCCTTTAATATCTCCTACAACCACGGTTAGATCTCCAGAACTTAATCTGAGCCGTCAAACATCTAGCCACTAACCAATCTAAGGGCTTCCAATAACCCAGAGAGATTCGGTTGATCTAACGTCTGCAGCGAAAGTACAAAAACACCCTTTTTAAATACAATTCGGTTACGACGTATCAATCACGCACTACTTGATTAAAACTCGGCCATCTATAGTCTTATCGACGGTTCATATTAACCCGGGAAAGATCAGCTGTAGCAAAACGTTCGGTATTTAACTTGTGGCTGGACGAAGAAATGTGCCGTTTGAGGTTCAAACTTTTATCCCTAACGGTCACGTGCTGCCGTCATACGCCGTTGAGCAATAGCTTAGTTTCCGAACCATCAGTTTAACGGCCTTTAAACGGCGCCGTCATTAACCCCTCGTAAGTATTCGTTACATACAAATTATATATAAATATTTACTTCTTTTCTCTCTCTTCTTTCAACGGGCAAGGTTTTTCGCAATTCGGAGATTTCTCTCTCTAAAATTCAGAGATTTTTAGTTTTCTTAGGGCTCAGGAGGCTGCGGAGCTTGGTTTTCAATTCGTAAGATTAGTCGCTGTAATCTATTTCAGGATTATTGATTTTAGATATAAAAATAATTTTTTTTTGTAAATCTTCGTGCGTTTTTATTTTATTTGCTATTTGATCAATTTAACTGTGTTTTATCCGTTTCGCGTGCTTAGATCAATCAGGGATTTATTTGAAGTTTTTATATTCTCATAGTTGGGATTTCTGGTTTATGATTTGGGCCTTTTTTGTTGATTATTATTTGTTTTAAGATCTGGACTTAGCTTAGTTTAGTATTAGAGCTAACCATTTTTCGTCATTGGATTTAGAGTTTTCCTTGATGTGGTTAGTGGCGAGTTAGTTTTAATTTTTATTGGATTGATGAATTTTTAATTCAGGAAGTTTGGGAATATGGAGGCCTGATGAACTAAAGGTATTAATGGCAGAGGTGAAATCGGATGATTTTTACCCGGAGAACAAGGAGTCTGCTGCTGCTTCAAGCTCCTCTGTTTCGGAGAACAGTAGCAGTGTCGCACTAAAGTCACCTGGGATAAGCAGTCCCAATAGTGCTTCTCCAGCTCATAGGTATATATTCTTTAGTTGTTGGGATTATTGTTATGATTGCTTCGTTTCATGTATTTTACCTTCATATTTGGGTTGGTGTTATATGATTCATATTTTTGATGCTTAGTCTTGTATGATGACATTGTTTCTTGTACTATTATGATGTTTCTTTTACCCTGAATAATATTGATGTTTCTAGTGGTGATGATCGTGGATCTTAACCTGGCCATTTATGATCATTAGTTATAATGATTGAATTTCTTGTGAGATTATCATTCTATTGATAATGACTGTGTTTCCATATATGCACCGGATAATCTGGAAAAGCAGTGTACTTTGCATTAAACTGGAAAATTGGAATGTAATACGTGTTGGTTTTCCCATTGAAGATCTTTTTTTTTTTAAGAAAGTAGCATAAGGATAACATTGTTTTCAGATGCTTTTCTTGTAACGAATTAAATTCATGTGTTATATTGGAAATTTCTTGTCAAGAAAACATTAATGTAAGATCCTATCCTTGATTGGCTGCCACTTGGTTTATATGGCTCACTCAATATTTCTGAAAATGCTGACTCCAATTAGTTATAGAGTGAGTCTTGCCAGTGTTTTCTCGTGGGTTTTGCCTCCAGTCTACTCTGAAGTATATAAAGGGACTAACCTTTAATTTAATGGGTATAGAATAAACAGTATATTTTTTGCCTTAAAAGTTAGAACTTTATTTCTTTCAATTTTTTATGGAAGTCTTAAGACCTCAGATTGATGATCTACAACTCAAGTTCACTATTTTGGTTCTACAGAAGAATTTCAGGCCCAATTAGAAGAGCGAAAGGTGGTTGGACTCTGGAGGAGGTAAGAACTTTCTTGAGGTTTTGGACTTTTCTGCACGACAACAACTAGAGTTCAAGTGAATTTTTCTTGCAGAATTTGATAACGGAACCATTTAGTTTGTATATATTATTTGGGAAAAGGGTTAAAAAAAAAAAGAAACACTTCATGTTTACTTGAACATACAAATAAGCCTTTAATACTTTTTAGGAACAAAAATACCATTAATTTTGTCAAATAGTAACACTTATGCCCTTTTCTAAATGATAAAAGTTTATCTATTTACTTTTAGCAACTTGCATCCAGAAAATCCAAATTTATCTCTTCTTTCGCCCTTCCCTCTACCATTGGAACACATACGCACGTATGTATATACATAAAGGGAGAGAAGGAGAAGGAATCTGAGAAACCTCTGGATGAATGAGGAGGCTGTGGAAAAAAGGAAAATCAGCCCATCTTATTTATGATCATCATCACCAAAGATATTTTGGTACTACTGGTTTTGCACAGGTTAGTAGGAGATATAATTTACCTCCAAAAAAACAAAAAAAAGGGGGATCATGTATATGACGGCCCCCCTTTTTGTCAGTGTTGAAAGACATTACAATAGAAGTGGGTAAGATTACATTAGAGTATGCCCCACTGTTACTAAAAGTAAACAAACTTGCTCTGTTAGAGATGGGCACAAGTGTTACTTTTTGACTACATAATTAATGGTATTTTTGTACCTAAAAACATTAAGGACTTGTTTGTACCTCTAAGTGAACATGAAAGGTGTTTTTGACCCACCTTTTCTTTTATTTTCTTTTGTGGCTGTCAGGCAGTATTTTATTAATACCCATAAAATAATTTTGATTTAGGATGATACATTAAGGAAAGCTGTTGCAGCTTACAGAGGGAAATCTTGGAAGAAAATAGGTATACTGCTCAATATTTTATCTATTGTTTAATGCATTTATGATCTGCTAGTATGATTTGTTTGATGATATGTTGTTGGAAGTAAATTTCTTGTTGTAAAACATATTGGAAAATTTGTTTGTCAATGGAATCAAAGCATCAAATCAATTCGATCTTTTTGCTTTTTTATAGATGTCGCTAGATTGTTGAGTGAATTAATTGGATGAACTTATAAATAAGAGGAAACAAAAATCAAATATTGCCAAATTTCTTTATGTTTGGGTGGCGCTGTGGGTCTAAATTTGACAAGGGTTGGTGTACTGGCTTCCTTAAATATTTGTTGGTAAGAGTTGAAATGAAATGCCGCTGTGATCTTTGGTAGTATAGTAAAATATCACTTTCTTGATGTGTTTCCAAACACTTCTTCATATCATTTTCAAATAATGTGTCCTCACTGACATTATTATAAATGTAGCTGAGTTCTTTCCCCATAGATCAGAAGTGCAATGTCTGCATCGATGGCAAAAGGTTCTGAATCCAGAACTTGTGAAAGGTCCCTGGACACCAGAGGTTGGCAGCTATATCTCCTCCACCTCCTTAGGCTTTCATGCAATTGTTGAAATATTATAGAATCAATTGGTGTTTATGATTCTAAGTTTACTGCTTACTTGCAGGAGGATGAGAAAATCACGGAACTGGTAGCTAAATATGGAGCTACAAAATGGTCTGTCATAGCAAAGTCATTGCCTGGTCGAATAGGGAAGCAGTGCCGTGAGAGGTATTGCACTTCACAATTAATATCTATATCTTCCAAACAAGTTGTGTGGGTAGATCTGTGAGAGATTGATTCAGTTTTACTTGATAGAGTAGCTTATATGTGAGTGTCTAGCAGTTAATATCTTAGTAGTAAGTTATGAGTTAATCTTTGACAGGCTGATTTACTGTTTCACTGTAATCTTTTAATTCCTTAAATCATGCATGCATTGCCCTTGCTTAGGAATATCGAAGCACTACAAAGAGATTCATGTGGTTTCTGGTGGAAATATTTGTGTGCCTCCCTCATGGAAGCACTGTGTTCAGCTCGAAAAGTTATGATTTGGAACTGTATAGCTTGTACAAAAGGCTCAGTACTGTCTGCTGTATTATCAGTTTTGTGTGAATATAAGTTGGGTTGTTCATCCAGAATAAGTAAAATCTTGTATTCGCGTGCTTGATATTGATGCCATGTATGTATAAGGTCAAAATTGTTTCTTTTAAAACTTTCAGGTGGCACAATCATTTGAATCCTGATATTAAGAAGGATGCTTGGACTCTGGAGGAGGAGCTTACTCTGCTCAATGCTCATAGGGTCAATGGGAATAAATGGGCTGAATTAGCCAAGCTTCTACCTGGAAGGTAGGTATCATTTTTCTGCAAATTTATAGTACTAAGAAGAGGAAAAACAAGAGGGGTATATATGATGGGCTAATTAAGAACTTTGCCTTGAATATTGGAAGAGTACATTCATGCTTTTAATCTGGTGACTTACAGTGTCGGAATTCTTGAAGCTTTTCTCACCATTATGTTCTTTTAAGCATAGAGTAGAAATTATTGAATGTATTTGTACTACCATGTTCTGTATATTAAATTAGTTAAATTCTGTAGATGGGTTCAGGTAAACTTTCATTCATTCCTTTTTTTTTTTTGGGGGGGGGGGGGGGGATGGGCTGTGTTCATCAGCGCTGATGCATGAAGGAGAGCTGCAAACATTTTGCGAAATAGACTGCTAAGAATTTTTGCTTAATTTGATGTGAGACCTTGCCTGCAATTTGCTTAGTCTTGCCAATAGGAGATTATTGTCATAGAGCATACCTAAAAGTCATAAAAATAAAAGAATTTCCTAATGTTTGTGAATGAGATGTTTATAATGAATTTGGCCATCCTATAACTATATTTTCACAAATGGGTTAGGTAAAGCCTGCTTGAGTTGGACTAGTAATGAACTAATAATGATGCTTGGTCCTTGCTGATTGCTTTGCAAATAATATTTTCTGCAGAATAGTAATTGCTTTAAACCTATGCAGGACTGATAATGCAATCAAGAATCACTGGAATAGCTCTCTGAAGAAGAAGTTGGATTTCTATCTGGCTACTGGAAACCTCCCTCCAGTTGCAAAAAATGTTCTCGTAAATAGGACCACTTCAGTTGGAGAACTTTTTCTTGGCTCAAATAGTGTATCAAATTCAACTGTTTTAGCTTCGTGTGAAACTACTGATTCATGTCCGGTTGGAGATGCGAAGGATAAACCAGATACTATAATTGAGAATCACGAAATTACTGCCTACCGGCAGAGTGAGCCTATGAATCCCAAGTGCACAAAGTGTGAGGCAGTTCCATCAGAAGCGGAGACTGTACGTTCAAATGTAGAGTCTAAGTTTGTCAGACATGGGATATGTGGAGAAGTTGATCAATACCCTATTATTGGAGGAGTATCAGTGCGTTGTGATACTCCAATATATGGGACATTATATTATGAGCCACCAAATTTAGATAATTTTAATCAGCTAGATTCAAATCTTGCCAATATGTTTTTGATGCAGTCTGAATCAGACATTAGTCCGGCAACATCACCGATGTCTTTCCTTACTCCGCCGAGTGTAAGCAGCAGAAGCTCATGTGCACAAACTCCTGAATCTATACTGAAAATTGCGGCAAAAAGCTTTCCGAATACTCCATCCATACTAAGAAAGAGAAAATCTGAAAGGCAGCCTAGGGAAACTGTTTTATCAAATGGTGAACATGATCACAGAAATAGCCCTGAGAATACAGGGTTGCAAAACAGTAGTTTATGTGCAGATCCTCCTTGGGATGATGAGAGTGGGTTAAGCAGCAACAAGTCATTTAATTCATCTCCTCCATATCGACTAAGATTCAAAAGGACTTCAGTTCTTAAATCTGTTGAGAAGCAGCTTGAATTTACCTTCGAGGCAGAGCAAGAGTGTCAAGATAATAATACAAAAGCTGGAGGCTCAGAGGTTAAGAAAAATATTCCTGTACCAAAGTTTGTCTACAAACGTCAAAGACGGGGATAGCTTGTTTCTCTGTACGTCTCTTCTGTAGAATGACTGGTAATAATTTATCTAAAACGCTTTGAAATATGCTTGTATGACTTACTCTTCTTGTAATATGGAGTAGCATAGTTCTTTTACCCTTCTTCATTTCATTTTTGAGAAATTGGCCCCTCAAGCAATTAGTTTTTTGTTCACACTGTTTTTCCAGACAAAATCCCTATATCTCTCTTGCTTAGTCAAGTGCTTTAAGATTGATTGGCTGCCCACTGTATGTTGGTATTTGGATATTTTCATATAGAGGGGTTGTCCAAATACCAACTCGATACAGTTATAAAGGTGTTATAGACCTGATTGTGTCATAAGCTCTCATGCTGCGAACTGCTGATATTCTATTATTTTCTTTTGTCGATCAGTTAACAAGTTGTCTGTTAATTGAATGGAAATGGAGATCACGAGAACATTGAAGATTTGGCAGACGAAAGGATCCTTGTACACACTGACTGGTTGGCATATCATCTAGAAGTTGCTGGCAAAATGGAGATTTGCATGATGAGATGCCCGTAATTATGAGTTTTCTTATGATGTATTCAAAATAATTCTATTTCATCGTTCATACTGTAATTGATTATGTACAGAAACTCTCAAATGGGGAGATAAAGTAGATTTTATGATTGAAGTAGAATAGTCAGCAACTATCAATATAGAAAGAATCCTCTTTGCAGTTTGGCTTTTGGTATTTGTTATAGTGTTGTTAATGGCTTAGCCAAGAACTAATTCTGCAATCCGTTATAGTGTCTAACTCGTGTGAAAGTGTTGGGGGCTGTAAATGAGTTCAAGGCAGTCATTGTCGGCAGGCTCGTTTATGGGCTCACAAGCTTGTATGTAGTAGAAGGCTAGAAGCTTAGCTGGGCCGTGAGTTCACCGGCACATGCATATTCGAGCTACTTGTTTGTTGAGTTGGGCTTATAAGAGGTTGATTATTATGAGCAGGTCTTGTATGAGTCCGTCTTAGAAATCTATTTAAGTAAGATGGATCAATTCATGAAAATGATCTGAATGAAAGCCACACTTCACTTAGGAATCTATATACGTAAGATGGATCAATTCATGAAAATGATCTGAATGAAAGCCATACTTCACAATCCACACGTGAATTCATGAAAATGATCTGAATGGCGATCGAAATACCGAATGCATTTTCAAGCTTTGGGGTTCGCATTGGCAGTCCCTTATTAGCCTTATTTACCTTTTGTTGGCCTTAAGTTGACACGTTTTTTAAATCATATTCCACTGAAAAACACCTGCCTTGTGACATTGTATGCTAATGAACAAAATAACATTCTTCGATTGAGCAAAAGGCTAATGTAGCACTATTATAAAAGCATCAAAGGTGTTTTCTCGACCATGGTTTATAATACAACCATTCCCTGGAAACTGGAAGAATTCATATACTACGTTACCACACAAACGTAGAGCAATTTTATACACGAGATATATATTTCACTCTACAAATAGGCAACCTATCCCAAGACAACCATGGCCAGTATGAAGTCTCCAGCTTGATAAACTTCTTACCTGTCAAAAGAATCGACTCCATCAGATGAAAGCATCCCCAAGAAAACTAGGCCAAGGCTGAGATAACTTTGATAGGTTCAAACAAATTTTATGAGTTAGTTCACATATTTGAATTCCTTAACATAGTTTTCATGGATGAAATAATTTCAAGAGGGGACGGACAAGATTTCATTGGAGAATCTAACAGCAACCTTTATGAAGTCTGTACATCCGGAAATCAAACACTGCCTCTGATTCACAGATCCATATTGGAGCCTGAATTTGGAACTATACACCACCTGCAATATGAAGTCAGAAACTAATAATGATACCAGTTGAGACTAACTTATGAAAACACAAAGAAAAGCACGTCTTGCAGGTGCATATGATAAAGTCGGACCTTATCAGAAGAATGCTTGGTAGTACATATTGCCAGTCTAAAACATGAAAAAGGAACCAATAGTTGTTTGCCGAAGCACCTTTGAACTTCGATCAAGCCCATGAGAAGCCACCTAAATTGCAGAATCATGAAGTTACAAGAAGCTGAAATCATAATATCATCCAAAATAAACTTTATCCTATAAGGATTAGGATAATTACTTTCTTCACATCTTGTGGTTAGAACTAACATCAAGAAAAACCAAATATAGCACAAACCAGTATTTCCCAACTGTAAATAGAAGGCAAGTCCATATTCAACTATTGGCCAATTCTTCCTAGTTCTCTACTTGGAAACACTAGAAATCTATCTTCATCTTAAAGAAACAGAAATCAGCTCTCCCAAATACTCCACCCAAAATAAGTGTGGTTGATTTGACAGCTTGCACAATCTGATAGTAGAGGCATGAGGTCAGATTTAACCCCATATAATTGTTATAATTGTTGCTTTTGATCTTGTAGTTATGATTTTAATGTTGTTTTAGAAAGAAATAACGGCAGTTCGTGTTTTTCTGAGGCAGCCTAAAATAGCAGAAATGCATTTCAAGCAGCATAGTGAACTGGCTCAAACAAGCAAGTACAAGAAAATAGATATCCATGATTGGTGAATTTATGCCCAACCTCAGAAACACATGCTAAATAATAGTTCTGAAGATTCTTTCTTGGAATAACTTATTGAATTTCAAGTGATGTTTGGTTAATTATTAATTGGTAGCTTATTGCATCTGTACACATACATTTGCAGAAACAAGCTTAGACAAAGAGAAGTAAAGATTGCCGGTTTACCATATGAGTTAAAGCTGCATATCTCTCTTGATTAAGAAACAATGGCTTTCCCCTATGCATTTCAACATCCTGTATGACAACGAGAATAACAGATCCACATTGGTGATGGCATAAAAGAGACACAAGCAGAGAAGAGGGAAAAGTATTTCCCCAGAGTAAGGTGCTTCACAAGTACAGTAAATAATTAAATATGACAGAACAGAGACATAATAAACTGCTCATACAGTGTTTATGCAACTCAGTGAGTTCAAAAAATCAACTAAAGATTAGAAATCATAACTATACTACAAATTTGTTCAGTACTATCGAAGTAATTCCCCGAAAACAGACAGTAGATAGTCACAATATTTTATGTTGGAACTTCAATGGACACATAGGGTCAACACAAAGAACTCCCATTCTAATATGTGTATCAAAAGAGCCGTTAACCCCCATAGAAGCTTGCATCTTGGTATAGATCATATATCTGATATTAAATACTCATGAAAACATCACAGCCAGATGTATACGAAAGACAGGTTGGAGAAAGCATCACAGTATTATTTATGGAGCTAAAGACCATGGTGGGGCAGATTTTTTTAACTATGGAGAATTCTATAAGAAAATTTGAGAACTAGCGTCAATGAATTCTATGGAGATGAGTTTATGCTTGCACTCAGAACCTAACTAGAAATGTCGGGTACATTGCATGTCCTAGGCTCTTAGGATCATCAGACCTGAATGATCAATGAGTCCAGTTAAATTGCTAAATCATATTTTAAAATCTATGAAATTCTTATTTTATACCTACTTAAGTTATCCAAACCAAAGCATTCATGAGCAAATAAGCAATTCAACTATTAAATATCTTTTATAAATATATAAAAGACTCTTCCACGCGAACTAGAGATTGTCCTCTTTCTTCATCATCATCTAAAATCATCTTATTATCAATGTTCTCCTTCTAAGATTCTAACTGCAGAAACCACAGTAATTGTTTTAAGAATCCAACATGAATGCTGTGTTGTGACTACTATTCTACATAATTTTGAGTCACTAAGCTTAAAGGAGAAATGATAGACCTACAGAGAAAATTACTCGAAGCAGCAAACTATCTGAAAGACTGATTTACCTCTTCACCAAATGCATCCAAATAAGGAGAAGGCCAAGGTGCCTGACGTGCAGATCTCTGGAGCAAGATTGTAGTTCTCTGAAGATATTAAGATAATAGGTTGAACATCAGTAGTTCCCAATGATATAAAACTTTATCCCACAAATAAATAAACTGGACATATAAGACAAATGGCCTGGAGGTAGAATAACATGTTGAAAGTCTAAAACATACTCTGATCAATAGGAATACCCCAATTCCAGCACCACACAAAACAGCATGAGCCTGGCAACCGCTTTCCCTAAAGAAAAAATGAGCTGGAGTCAGAAGTATATAAAGATTTTAATGAAGGAAGCACATCCGCGTCCCTTACACACAGATTAATAAATAAAAAAAAGGTCTGATAGGAAAAGATATGCATAAAGCTAGGTGGTAACCTGCAGCATGTTTTCCAGTTCGGCGAGCACAATTTACCACAAAGCAAACACAATGCAGGTTCCTCCTTTACAGTTCCACATTCAGAGCAACACTTTTTAATATACCTGATGTAAGGCAGACCACCCATGTGATTGATGAATATACAGAGACACACATACATATAGATAAAAGAATTATGATACTACAAGTTACAAATCAACCTTTGCAACAGATCCTGGTAAAGATGAGGCAAAAGCATCAACTTAAAAGGGACAGCTGGAGTACATCTCAGGACATGAGAAGACTTATGAGCTTCAAACACTTCACAGAAATGACCCAGCCATCTCAAAGCTGTCAATCGAGATTCTTCATCATTAACAATGAAGTCGAGGGAAGGAATATTAAACATGTTCTCCAGCTTTTCAACCTCCTGAAGCTCTTCCACAGTATTACTCATATACTCCATATCATTAGTTGCATTTGGAGATCTATCCCAGGACTGGACCCCATCGCTAAATGGCTTTAGATTAGAGCTGTTTATCAGTTTCCAGAGCAAGGCACATCTTCGCAAGAAAGGAAATGTTAAGCTTCGAATTGAGTCATTGATATCATAAGCAAAATCTACACAGTAGGACTTGAAAAACTGCATAGCTTCTCGATGTTCCCCTATCACTCGGCATATATCAGCAATCAAATTATCAGAGTCTCCTTGCTCAGTTGCAATGCCTTTCCGAGTCTTGAAACATATAACTGTAGCCTGTCATGCACAAGGCAATTAGTCATGGCGGCAGCTAGCATACATCTACAAAGGCTGAAAGGGAAAATCCTGGTACCTGAATTACAGTAACAACATAGAAAACATGCACAAGGGATAAATAGGATTCCTTGCAGGATAATATTGGCCATGGAAGACAGAATAGTATCCACATAAATGATGAAAACGCATCATGAGCAAGAATAGGCTCATATGCTTGTCTCCACAGTTGAATATCTGGATAAAGAGCTTCCAGTTCGGAATTTTCCAAGATATAAAGCATTTTACCTGAAAATCATAATGGATAAAACAAGCAATTAGAAGAACAGCAAACAAAAACTATTGAACAAGAGCGAGAGAGAGGGGAGGAGAGATATTTATGCAGAGTAACTTCCACCACATATGCAGAGGTTTTGCTCATCACCAATTCCAATTGACCATCTGCTTATTCTTGATATAGAGTTCACAAGCCACATATTATAGACATTAATCAAATCAAGAAAAAGCATGCATCGATATAATATGGATAAGAAATCCTTTCACAGCATGATAACTGGATGAATGAGCATGAAGATGAAAGAATTATCCTGAATAACTGGATAAAAGAATATTGAGATAATAAGGAATTTACCTCACTAAATGTATGTACCCCACAATAAATTCCTTTTCTATGATAATATTTCCTTTATAAATAAACTACCACATTTGTCTGATTGATCCAATGTTTATTGGAATGTCACTAAATGTATGTTTTACCATATTAAAGACTTAATAACATCTCTCAATGAGACAGGAAATTTTCGGTAATAAATTTGGTAAATTAATCATCAGAAAAAAAATCATACCTCCTGGCTGGCTAAGGTAATTGGATGATCCTTTTGGATAAGTACCAGAGCAGAGAGACTTAGCAAACAGCTGAATGCCTTGAAATCTTAATAAGACAGCCTGAGAATTCAAAGTCCTTGTGCTTTGAGTAACATCTAACAGCAAGGATAAGATAAAACCACTGGAAGAGTTAAGTTCTTTGTACAGAGCACCAAGGCTGTAATTTGGACACAATGAGCTCTTTCGTGATCGAGCTGCAATTTCAGTTGAGATGAGGGAGTACTTCAGTGTGTCCCATAGTATCAATGAATGGCTTATCCTGCCAGTTCCTAAAATCTTATCCTGGCCCGGATGATAAAATCCACACAACAAACGAACGATAGGTTCAAGATTTGGCTTTATTTTCGCATTTCGTGGAGTCAACACTTTCAGACATTCATTGTTTCCAGTAATATTTGAAGCTCTTTGCAAGAGTGATAAAGCATTTGTGAGCCGAAGTTTATGGGCTATGCCTGAAAAATCCAAAGGGCTACTCGCATTTGTAGAGCTAATGGTTGAAACAACAGGGGGCTGAGGCATCTTTCTCATATCTCTGGGCAAAGTTGGCAGAACAGAGTTTGCAAGTCCTCGACACACTGGACAAAGGAACTCACCCTGCCAAAATATATAAAATTTATCAACCATTATTATTTGAATTCTCAAGAGCCAAAGTTCAGATAACAGAAAAACTCTACCTGATCCGTATCCACAATGTGCCCTCCTTCAAAAACAATTCTTCTGATGTGTCTTTGCACATGGAAAACAAAAACAATCCTACTTAGAGTCAAGTATGAAATACATGGTAAAGACTGGTACTTATGATATTGAAGGAAAGATCATTGCTGAAAACTTAAGTGGAAGCATTGTTCCCTTAGCCTGAGATAACTCTAAGTTCACACACATGGAACAGGAATGCCAATGCTTGTCTGAAATAACCTTTCAGGCAAGTGGAGTGTGAAGTTCAAGCTCATTCGATATCACAAACAAAGGAATCCTTAGGAAAGTCTGACCAGCACATGTGACCTTAGATCAATGTATGCAAGAACTGAGTCCATTCAGTTCAAGCTGAATTTACAGTAACATCTTCAGTCTTCTCATTTTCCATGATGATTTTATTAATAAAGAATGCACAATCAAGAAGGACCCAGTTATGATCAGTGATTTCCAATTTAGCCTCCACAAGAAACTATTCAAAAAAACTCATCCACACATGCTAATTGACACCACATGTGAGAAATTTCAAGTACTCTGCTGGATCTTTATAATACGACACAACTTGCATGATTGATTGGAGGATTTTTCCAAGGGAAGATTCCATAGGAAGGTCACAAAAGAATGCCAGCGTAGAAAATAAATTGAAATTGAAGGACCGGGGGAGCAGACTTGAAGAAGGCAATAGAAGTTAAAAGAGAGATCGTGAATGAGATTTGTATACAAAAGAAGTGGTGAAAGGGGGCAATCTAAGAGAAAGGCTGGCAGATATTCCATTCATATTGACAGAGTAAAGAAGTCATGATATCTACAGATATTTTGGTGCACATTTGTTGCTTCTAATAGCTAGAATTTGCAACTTCGCACTATCTGAGAAGCTATTTAAGACCTAGGATATATAGCGATTAGCATCCAAATGTTTACAGCTAGGACTACTGCAGTGATCAGAAAGCAATAAATAGATTTTTAGCCAGATTGAAACCCTCAAGGAAATATACTAAAGAGATACTATATGCAGTAAAAAATATGACTTGTTATTAAAAATATATAAATCTGTAGAACAACAGGTATTGTTACAAAGTAATCGACTAATTTAATAAATAAACCATTATTTGTTTGGCAACGGACAAAAGAAATCAACTAAAGATGGACAACAACTTAAATAGCTCTAAGAATTAATAGCTTCTCTACAACTCCTAGAATTTGTAGTGTTATTAGAAGTCCCTGATGCTTTGACAAATGATAGATGAAGTCCATAGAACACTAATTACCATGAAGTATGAGTTATGTAGTTTCAAGTCCAGTCAGAGAAGGAATGTTTGAGGAAAGAAACGTAAACTAACTTATAATCTGAAGCACAGCAAATACAGATTCCATTACTAAAAAAGTTAAGCTATTTATCAATAAAATTAAGTGGAATAAAGGGAAACAAGGCAGCAAAAGGATGTTCCTTTATCGAACTTGGCAAAGAAATGAGGATCAGAAAAGTCTACCTTTCCCTTAGGGATGACAAATAACGATCCAGACATCCTTGATGCACAGCATGTCCGCAGGAAGAAACATAAATACCATCAGCACCTGAGGGACCAAAGCTATCATATCTCGGACGCAATGTACTGGATTCCAATTTCATCCGATCACTGCTAGAGCTGTTTTGTGAAACCAAAGGATTATCCCGAGGCTCTTTAGGAAGAGCAGCTATGTATTTACCAAGCAAAAGAGAGTCAGCAATGGTGCTTCTTTCATTGCTGCTTCCAGCAGTTGAACAATTTTCATTATTTTCCAGAGAATTTGAATTTTTCAAACTAGATTGAAATTCCCTGATCAGCATATACAAGTGATGTTCTAATGTCTCAAAAGATGACGCTGTCCTATCTCTTATATCATCGGACATATAGGGGAGCTGAATATTCTTAATGGAAGGGAATCGAGCTCTGATATATTCCATAAAAGCATTCAGTTCCTGAGGTTGTCCTATAGAAGCAAAATCATTAACTGCACTCTGAACCACATCTTCCAACTGAGACAATGAGACATCTGAGCCATCCAAGATACTGCTTTGAGATAAATCGTTGGTTGGGGTAGTATCATCAGAAACATGTTCTTTACCAGATCGGCTAACTTGATCCCACGAAGGGGGCCCTTGGTCCACAAAACTCAAAAGCCTGGATTTCTTTATTCAAAAGGGACAAGGATTCAGAGTGATAGCATGAAATATTAATTTATCTAAGATTAGCAAGTCAATTAGACTGAGGCAAGTATCACAAGTATTAGAATCTAGAAGACATGATAATATCAGAAACTGTCACTTGCCTGGAGAAGAACTAAGAAAGATACGGGACTTTTAGACTTTGGATCATGGCACAGGGAGCAAATGACTTCAGCTGACTCTTGGGTGTCATTACTGACTTCAGAATCACACACGTCTGGCTCAGATTTGGCATCGTCCATCTCATCATCTTTGCTGGAGTTAAAGCTCTCTAAAAACTTGGATTGCTGGGCTCTCATTTTTTCCTGTATCCGATTTTAGATATAACGGCTAGATAGTTAATTTCTGGTATTTAACATCAAAGAGTGAAAGGCAATCAGAAACAAAGTTAAAGGCATCCAAAATCCAAATATAATCCAGCTAGGAAAAAAGTATTAGGTCTATTCTACCCCACTGAAGAACTCAATCTCAAGTTCCATGCAGTGACCAAAACCAATTAGAATTAACTTAGTAAACTGGAGACCACAGAGAAGGATTAGCTGTCCCTGCATGGGGTTTGTTGCTTAAGTTCCATTTGAATTATTCAAAGTCCAAGTAGACATCAGAAACATTGACCACAAAAAAAGAAAAGAGAAAGAAAAGGAGAGAAAATAATCATCTACGCTCAATTTTCTCAGCATAGTTATAGCTCACTTGAATCACAACGTAACACTGGATACTTGGTGTTTTTAAATATTATCTAATATCTATAATAAAAGTACACTGCAGGTCTCTCCAACATATTTGCTTCAGTTGCAATGGATTTGAATGTAATCAGTATAAGAAAGATTTCCTAACTATTAATGGATTACCCAGTTAGATGTATGTCATAAACCAAAATAAAAAATGAATAAAAAAACTCACCAATATGGCAGCTTGTCTTTCTCGAGACTTCGCTTTACGCTTGTCGCTTTCATCAGACAAATCCATGTCTCTGGAATTATCATTTGAAATAGAATGTGAAAATTGATTAGCTAAATGAGGTGCAAGTTTCTGCAATTTGGTCATGCACCCCGGTTCAAGCTCCACAAAGGTCTTGATTAAACTTGAAACTAGAGTTGCTACACTAAAATTGTCAGCTTCCATGTAGCTTTGTGCATTTTCTCTCTCATGCATCCTCATCAAAATGACAAGAAGCGACAGCATGCTCTGATCACCATATTTGCTCATCGGTATTTCTTCATTGGCAAATGCCAAAATTGGAATGACATCTCCAACATAACAAAATGGATCACCTGATCCCTTGTGTAATCGGCATACATCAAGCGCCAATGCCAATAAATGTAATGCAGCTAAAAGAACACCATCAGGAGCACGCGGAGTAGTGAGCTTGTCGGAGAAAACAGCATAAAACAGAACTGCCCGGACAATCTGGAGGAGTGTTTTACAGGTAGCTATTTTAGCTATCCCCTTGAGAGGATTATAAATTTTTGTCCATCTAGGAAGTTGAGTGGTCAATGCAGAAACATTACAAAACCGCAAGTATCTTTCTTCTGCTGCTTGTTGGTCCCTCAAGTTCCACCGTGGATGATATAAATCAAGGTCCTTCCAGTATGATAACCGTAGCTTATACATACCCTGAGATAAACAGAAGTCAGGGTAGGTGCCTCACAGTTGTATTTTATATTTAACTATAACTGCGGTCGTTCACTTAGCAAAACCATACCTGAGTCATGCCAGATGGTTGTGAATATTCGGCAACTCTATCCAATACTTCTTGAAGTTCATCAACTTTTGAAAGATCTCGAGGAAGAGATTTGACAAGCTGACTACGTGTGGCATCTCCGATGGAGAGCTTGTACACCAACTCTCTGTGCAAACACTCTGCAGTGGTTAGCCCACAAAACCTTCGCTCTTTCACTATTTGTATTAGAAGAGTAAGCATTTCAGCAACTAGAATTGGTTCGTGCCTGAAAGCCAAATCACAAAGATATCCCATGGTTTAAGAGTAAGAAATTACACTGGTATGTTCAAACTCACAACAGTGGTCAAGATGATAAAGGTATTCACAAGTATAAAGGTCCTAGGATTGGACCAACAACTGTCAACTGAAAAAAACATCATATGCAAAAGTTCTGCTCTTCTACTCCATTTACGCTTCTCTAAATAAAGTTGGAGAAAAGAAAAGATAAACTCAACTGCCTATCCATATACGCTCTGCAACACAAAATTACTACACTATTTTCATATGAATTTGTATTATGTATGGCACAACTAGCACGGACAGTATGAAAAGGCAATTGGGAAATGATGTGCTGAAATAGAGCTACGTTAAAAAATGATTCTGGATTTTAACACCCTAAATAAAGTATACATAGTGTAACCTCAAACACAAATTTCATGCTTACATGGCAGATTTCTTCAACACATTCTTATGTGGCCTACAAAAAATATTTGTAACAGATTCTATTAGATATAGAACTAGTGATATGTGAAAGTCAAATAATTTGATTGCATGAGAGATGTCAATGCAACAGTTTTCATACCAGAGTTATAAAGAAAATGCAATTATCTAGAAGACTGTACAGTGTACAGAACACACAATTAGCTAATGGTGTCTCAGAGCATACCACAAAATAGGCAGTATGTACATACATATTAAAAGGTTTTGAAGTCACTGAATCATAATTCATGAACTTTTGTACAAAATGTTCCTCAAAATGTTTTTTTTTTTCTCGAAATCAGTGGTAAGATAATCTTCTCAATAACTGCTTATGAATTTGACCAAAAACTAAAACAGGGTTAGAGGCATAAATATAGTTTGCGTGAAAACTTACATGAACTAATTACATGCAGCCTTAAATCCACTAAAATGCCATGCCAAATTATCATTGAAGATCGGGTGATAACTCTACAGGCCGAATATTTCTCCTCATAAAGCTTATGTGGAAGGAGTACATACTCAGAGAAAATGAACAGATAAATCTTTTTTTATATAAGAAGAAATTGATAAAGTTTCTGTAGTCCAGAAAGAGAAGTTAAAGAAGAATTACATACTCAGTAGACTGTTCAAGATTCAATGACAGGTAGTTTGTTAGCCCAAAACGTTCCAAGATTCTCTGGACATAAAGATCTGGTGGAGCTAAGGCAGCACAACACTGGAGCAAGAAGAGATCAAGCTCTTGACCTTGCTCAGACCTGAGAAAAGAAGAAATATCCATATCCTTAAAAAAACAAAGTTAAAGTGTAAATAAATATAACAGCATCAACCAGACTCAGTTTCTAGTGGATAGATATTAATAAGCTGTGCCACCCATTGCAGCAAACATACCAGCGGACTGAACGGTACCACTCGCTGAATAATATGGGAGAATCCCCATTTCTGCGCCACATTCCAGCATGAACCTGCGCACAGAACACCCGTATTCGAAGAGGATGCTCCATAACAAAGGCAGAAAACCCACAAGGGTGGGCTCCATCCAAAATCTGGCAAAGAAAGTCACCGTATCTGACAATTGAGCGATCAGCAGTACCAGCACTCAGGACATATGATGATCCAGATTCACCATAGCACTCTTTAAGTGCCCTCCTCAAAACCATTGAAAGAAGTCGGTGTAATGGAATATGCACAGAGATTTCCTGTGAACTAACATCATATGTGATGTCAGGCCACTCTGATAAATTCAGAACTCTCAGGCCTTCTGGCTCGGAGGCGCTCTCTCCTTCTAGGATACTGTCATCACAACCACCAGTTGAGGCTTGGCCTGTAGGGTGGCTGCACTCCAACCCTAAACCACTGTTCAAACCACCATGGGATGATGTGCATTGTTTAGTAAGAACCTCATTATTGGTAGCCTTACTATCTGATGTGGATGATTTAAATATGTATCTGCCTCTCCTGAACCTAGAAAGTGTTCTTTTCAAAGCCAGGAAATTGTTCCCAGATCCGTCACTTGCTTTCAGAGACAGGGCACTGAGAGGACCCAATGTGTTGTCCAGACCCATCCAATTTTCAATAGATCTCAAGCACTCATATACTAACCATGAAGCAGATGATGGCACAGGAAAACTGCCAGCAGCCTTGACCTCATGGTCTAATGCATTCTTGCCTGTAATACTACTGACTGAGCTCTCTTGAGATAGCCTTCCAACTTTTGCATGTCTTAGGCTCTCTTGGTCTTCATGATCTAGCTTATAGGTGCTGGAGAAAGATTCTTCACCTGTATCATCATTCACATTCACCAAAAAAGCCCCAGCCACTAGTAGAGAAAGAATGTTAGATATGGAGTGACATAAAACAAAAGGCAAATGGACAATCTCATTCTCATCTTCTATATGACTGCCTGTCTCTCTCTTCTGAGTGTTCATCCCTTGAACAGAAGCCAAGAGTCTGATCCATGCTCTGACTAAATCTCGCCTGCGCTGGCATATGTATTTGGGTACAGCAGAGTGGCTCATTACAAATCTAATATCTTCAACCACACGGAGAGTAGTTTCATATAAGTTTGCCCATTTAGCAACCTGCAAAACAGCTGCTTTCAACTTTTTCCCATCTGAATGCACTCAGATAAAATACACTAAATAAAAATTATTTGAAAAAAAAAAAAAAAAAAAAAAAAAAGGACTATCATTGGCATATTTCAACAAAATCCACATTAAAAGTTGGACCATATAACTAGATCAGCAATTAATCTCTAGTGCCAAAACACTAGTCATTAGAACCCCCTCAAATGATAATGTTACTAATATTCAATAATTTTCTAGGCCCTATTAATTTGTAAATTTTCTCTCTCCACTACATTTATTCACAGAATTCCAATTTGGTTAATGATCACCTGTTGGATCTTAGGACGCCTGTTCTAGAGAACCTAGCTTCACTATAAGAAATTCTATGGACAGAAGAAACAAACCCTTGTGATGCTATCACCACAAACAATTATAAGACAAGGAATTCATTTACAGAGAGGAAGATCAAAATCTACATCCGCCTAATATATAATTTTTTTTTTTTATCAATTGTAGCAGAGCCAAAAAAAAAAAAACACATTCTCATCTTCATAACATGTTTCATCTGAATCATGGGTAGGCTCCATCTGAGGTTGGATCATATTTCCCCAGCTAAAGACATAACCCTTCCAATCATATACAAGCAATAACAAATGTGAGTTTCTGTCAAGCAAATAAATTCAAGAAGGATACTGCATATTAAACAAGTGACAACCAAATTATTCTACAATGTCATAAATTAGTGCAGATAATGTATAATTGCAGCACAGATGCACATTGCGACAGTAAACAAAAACACAAGTATCTTCGCAGTAATGTAAATCATTTCCGGCAACATATTGCGACTGTCTGGAAATATATTTGTGAGAGTTTGTGATCAAACAACCACTTTCAAGTCTATAACAATGTTACGTCAAAAAGAGCTTCACAAAGAGTGTAACTCCTGGATCAAAATGCATGCCAATTTCAATTTTAGGCCACATTTTCATTTGAATTCTTAATCATCTCCGAATACATGATGCATAGCCCCGGAATCAAACAATATAATGTCTACATTTCCCAGGTCCTACTCCTCTTCTAGTGCACTTTCAATGATTCAAACATACTGTTACACCCTGGCTCAAAAATTATGTACATTTATTGTCATTTAGAGTTGATCAATATAAACATCCAAGAAACCCATCCCCTACTTATTCTACATCAGTATTCAGTGAAAAGTTTCAGAAAGCTTTAATCTCATAAGCCAATAAACATAGCAAATTATTGGGGGGTGGTTCAAACAATGCATGTATAATCATCACAGGCGCATGTCTACTATTGGGAAACAATACAAGCACAATATAAAATGACAAAATAATAGCAATACCTGCAGCTTTCCATCTTCTCCAGCACAAAAAGTGAAAATATTTCCCAGACATTGCAACAACACACCCAGTAGATTCATTTCCTCTACAAGACGTGGTGTAAGAGTAGGTACAGTTAAAATTTGAACAGAGAATGTTGATAGGAGTGGATAATTTTTGAAGGCATTGTCACTGCCCTCACTTATGGCTGCATTTACTATAGTTGGGTAATAGAGTACAAACACTTTTGCAAACTCATATTTGAATATGGGTTCCCCTAACATTTTGAGAAGTAACTCATGGAGCTTCCCAACCACATTACTATCCATGAACCTCTCTGCCTTCAACAGAATATCCAGTAAACCTCCTGACGAATACACACTCTGAGAAATAAAACTGAGCAAACTTTCACTGTGCTTACAAAAATCCAAAAGCATCTGCACCATATTGGATGTCAGCTCCTCTGCTGCCTTGTCAATAGCATGACCAGCCATGCTAGGATTTCCTTCAGAGATTAATTTGTCTTTCCAATAACTAAGCAATAAATCCAAAACAGGTCCCAAAGACTCAGCTACATGCTTGGGCAGTGGTTGAATCTGCTCTGCACCTTTGTGCTTCGAACAAAATCCTTCGCGTTTCCATGCAGTAATATCCCCACAGTCACAGCACCCACCACCAGTATATATGACAGAGTAATCATGGTCCTTGTGGTTTCCATTCTCAAAACAAGGAACACAAATTGCACATGTTGGGTCATGTTCACATGTCCGGCAACGGTATGCAATATCGTTGTTTCCCCAAACAGCCCCACAAACACCTCGCTCAGTAGCACTCATACCTGCCAGGTCCTCCAATGCCACTTCAGGGTCACCCTCAAACATCAACCACTGTAACCAAATCATGCTCTCATTGAATACATCTTTATCCACCTCATCCTCTACCGCTGGCAATATGGCAGAGACCAATGCCCCAACAACAGATCTATCGCTCTTAGCAAAAGCAACCAAACCACGTGGTCCTTGATTCAGATTGTCCCTGGGAACCCCCAGCCATGAAAGCCTCTGGGACACAGAATGTATATTATAAGAGAGAATCCACATTGAGGTACAGTTCTCAACTACTATTTTCAGAGGAAAAGGAGCTTCCCACAAATATAAGAAACTAAAATATTATGCTTCCAAAATGAACACTAAAGTTTGATATTTGCAATAATATCATGCAAAAGGCAGTAACAAAAGAAATACTTTGTTCATGCTATCCATCAATCATAACAATATGAAATTCAATTCTCATGTTACTACGGACTATGCACCAAAATTTAGAAACAAGAACTTCAAAACCTAATTTTCCATTAATATCATATTCCATCTAATACAAACTTCAATCTCAATTTAGATAAGAACCTTGGCTTCTAGCTAAATTCTCCACGCTGAAACTTAGGCGCGACATTGAGGAAAAACTCTCATATTCTAATCATATATCAGTATAATGAGGACTCAGGACTTCTTCCTAAGAAAAAACAGCAAATACTCCAGTAAATCAATTACAGTTCTCAAGCGGCGAAGAAACATTAATCACTACAATGATCGAATAAAATTAAACTTCCGGCGAGCTATCAACCTGTATTATAAGATCGGTATAACACGGAGCGGCGGTTTCCGGCGACGAATCGATCTCCATTCGAAACATCTTCGCTATCCAACCGATGCAACAACACTTATTGATTCCACAGCTTTCACTCCCCAGGACTGAAGCTCGAGCTCACTCCCCGCACATAAACACACACATATAGGAGAGAGAAAGTGCATCAAATTGCAATTAACAGGAAACAATTTCAAAACCCCATGAAAGTTTTTGATGATCTTCGAATGACTACTCCCAATTTTTTAAATGGTGTGCTTGTACGTACAGCTGTGCGTATTGTACAGCCGAAATGACGGTTTAGCGTATGCCTCTCTGGAATCGTCTTTAACAATAGTACTTGGATTTGGATAGGGTTACAGGGTTAATTTGGTGGACCTCCCATTTTCCTTTTCCTTGCATCTATATATATTTTTTACAATTATTAATTTGTATTGAAATTAATAGGTCATCATCCATACAATTCGGGTTATATGATTTGAAAGGTGTTTAAAATGTGTCTTCACGTGCTTTATAATTTGTGTCAAACTCTAGTTCTTGCGCCCATCTTTAATTATTTTCGTTTAACATTTTTATTTAGCGAACCTAACATTTTAATTATGATCGCATAACTTTTATGTTTTCTTTGCATAAATTTTTATGTTATATATATATTGAAAGAAGTCTAATTAATTATACTTAAAAATTATAATATCCGTATATAACGGTTATACTCGTATAACATAAAGGTCACATAACATTTAATTATGTTATTTGTATTTAAAAAGTCTAAATAATTTTACCAAAAGATTATGATATCTGTACATAAAAATTATACTAATATAATATAAAGATTATATTTGTATAACATAGAGGTTTCAATTATATTATATAAATTTTTATATTGAAAAATCTAAATTATTCACTTAAAAGTTATACTAATATAACATAAAGGTTATATTTATATAACAAAGGTTATGACATAAAAAATAAAAAATAAATAAATCAATAAATAACATGGGCGTAGATTCAAGCTGGATCCAATCTGATCCGCGCACTCCCAATTACATTGATCATGATCCATGCACTTGGTTCACACAAACAATATTTTATATTTTCTGCCATGAGTTTTGTAGCTCAATGTCATGTTCAGCTGCTACTTAAAGTAATGCATCATGGTTTAGCTAAATATAATAAGTCGCATAGGATGGTTAGAATCGCATCCACGTTTCTTGAGTAAATGCAATGATTCAGCTTAGAAATGATTGTCTTGTATCATTTTTCCAGTTGATTCCAATAAAATCATTTTTCTCTCTTTTCTTAATTCTCTCTCTGTCTAACTGCTCGCAATCGGATCTCCATTGTTACAGTTGCCTCAGAACTATCGATCAACTTCTAGTTGCGCATTCATTGAGGAAGATGGTTAATACCAACATTGAACGCATTACAATATTGGAAACACAAGTTACTACGATCGAAGTGAAAGTTACGGAGATGGAAAATCAATAAAATGAAGTGCTGCAAGGACAGTTCGAACATAAAGAAAGATTTAACAAAGATGATTCATGACATGATGAAGTTTTTCAAAAGCAAAATCAGGAAACAGAGACATTTAAGGAGCAGATCTTTGATATGATCAAACAAATCAACACTAGTAATTCAGGCAAGGATAAGTCATCAATGAAGGAAGCTGATCGAGTGCAATTTGATTCAATCAATGATAGAGGTGTAAACATTCCGCAAGGCGTAGTTGTTCTTTCATTTAGCAGAGCTGATGCTGAATATTACCTACACCACCGATCAATCCAACTAGGGCTTTGGGTAATGGATTTGGTGCTCCTGCAGGCTCAGTAGTTCATTCATTTAGCAGAACTGAAGCTGCCACGTTACATGCATTATGAAGGACAATGCATTTATAGGGCATCATTGTGTAATTCGACTGAAAAAATATAACCAATTTGTGTCTTAGCAAAGGAAGCTCAGAAGTGAGAATATCAAGACTGCTCTAGAGTTGAAAGACATATTGCAGGAGTTTAATGCAGTTTTAAACATTTCGACTACTTTACCTCCTCCAAAAAGTGTTGATCATAAGATCAGCATTAAAGAGGAAGAAAAACCTATCAGACCACACCCTTACAGGTATTCTTACTTGCAAAGGCAAGAGATAGAAACCTATCAAATCACACCCTTACAGGTATCCTTACTTGCAGAGGCAAGAGATAGATAAGATGGTTACTGAGATGCTTAAGGAAGGTAGAGTTCAGCCTAGCCAATCACCCTATTCTTCTCTAGTTCTTTTGGTAAAAAAGAAGGATGAAAGTTGGGGATGTTGCATAGATTATCGAAAGTTGAATGCAATCACTATCAAAGATAGTTATCCAATACCATTGATACAAGTCTTGTTGGATGAACTTGATCAAGCTAAGTTGTTCTCTAAGACTGATCTGAGAGCCGGTTATCATCAAATTAGGATACATCCAACTGATACGTACCATAAAACAGTCTTTGTCACAGTTTCAAGTTTATATGAGTTCATTGTTATACCTTTTGGACTCTCTAATGCCCCTGCAACCTTTCAAGCATTAATGAAACAGGTGTTTTCTCAGTATTTGAGGAATTTTGTGTTAAGTCTTTTTTGATGATATTCTCATATACAGTAAGGACATGTAAGAGCACAATGAACACTTGAAGAAAGTCTTCAAACTGATGGTTGATAATCAGTTAATGGCTAAATGTATTTATGGAGAAACTCAAGTTGAGTACTTGGGTCACATAATAATAGAATGTAATCAAGGTTGATCCGGAAAAGATTAAAGTGATGCAGGATTGGCCAACACCCAAGTCAGTGAAGGCTCTAAGGGTTTTTTTGGATTGACAGGTTACTATAAGAAGTTTATATGGCATTATGGCAACACTGTCAAGCCTTGGACTTTCTTAACTAAAAATGGCCAATTTGTCTGGATTGAGGAATCTGAACAAGTCTTTCAACAATTGAAGAATGCTATGGTTGCTTCCTACTATTACAGTTACCAGACTTTACTCAAAAGTTTATTGTAGAGACTGATGCATGTTATGAAGGATTAGGAGCAGTGTTGGTGCAAGGTAGAGACTTATAGCCTATCTCAATGAGGCTTTGGGAATCAAGAATATGGGGTTATCGATCTATGAAAATGAGTTCTTGGTTATCATTATGGTTGTGAAGAAATTGAGAAGTTATTTGACACATGCTTCATTTATTATCAGAAGAGATCAGCTGAGTTTGAAGTACCTACTGGAGTAAAAGATTTTTATATCTTTACAGCACAAGTATTTGACCAAGTTATTGGGGTTTGATTACATTATTAAATACAGGGTATCTAGTGGCCTAGTTTGAAGGAAGATGTACATCAGGTTGTGTCACGGTGCCATACTTGTCAAGTACGCAAGCATGAGTTAATAAGGTTATGTTTATCGATCATCTTCATGATCAGGGTATAGCAAAATGCCAAAAAAAAGATGTAATTAATATTCAGGCATGATCATGGTCATGAGATTTTGTTTACTCAATTGTGATGGTACGTGTGATCGTATGATTCGTCGAGTGTATTTTATTTAAATAATTACAGATTTTGATTTATCCACTTAAAAAAAATTATACACCAAAATTCATAAAATAAAATTCTCTTTTCTCTTCTAACTTGTGCCAAATCTCTTTTCTCTTCCAACTTGTGTCAAAAATCTAAATTTTTTTCATTTTCTATATGAATCCAAATCAGCCCAATTATTTTCACTACTCCCAAAACATCCAAATTTTCAAAATGATCAAAATAATCAATCATTTTTAAATACTATTAACTCCCAATTTCTCAGTATTATCAGAATTCTCAATTTGTTGTAATTTATTTTAACTGTAATCCCAATTTTCTCCGTATTATCAGAATTCTCAATTTGTTGTAATTTATTTCAACTATAATTTTAATTTTTTTATTAAATGTTGTAATTTATTTTAACTGTATTCCCAAATTTTTTATTATAATTATGATTATTTAATATTAAATAATTGTATATATTTTTTAAATATTTAAAATATAATAAAAATTAATTATAGATATAATTGTTAAATTATAAAAGAAATAATTTATTAAAGGTTGGTTGTGGTTGTGGTTGTGAGTGGTTATTGATAAAGTATGAAAAATATGAGATTTGGTTATAGTGTAGAATGTGTATGTGGAAGAGAGAGAAATGAATTATTTATTAGTTGGTTGTATGTATGGTTGGGCATGGATAAACGTAGTCTAAAGACACCTAGTCTTTTGCAACTCTTACCAATCCTTACACAAGTTTGGGCAGACATATAGAAAAACTACCAAAGTTAGCTGGTATGGACACTATTTGGGTGACAATAGCTTCTGATTTGATTAATATATTTTTGCATGGATTCCCAACTACTATGATTTCTGATAGGGACATAATATTTACCAGTATGTTTTGGCAGCATTTTTTTAAATTGATTGGCGTGGAACGGATGTTTGGGGATACTTAAGATGTATGTGTGGACACAGCCCAATACATGGTTACCATTAGCAGAGTTTTAGTACAACACTAATCTCCATACTACTCTTCAAATGACACCCTTTGAAGCATTGTATGGATACAAACCATTATTCAAGAGCTAAAGAATTTGTTACAGAAAGCTAGAAACAGGATGTCTATTTTTGCTGACAGAAACATGACTGACAAAGAGTTTATTGTAGGAGAATGGGTCTACTTCAAGCTCAAACTTTATCGACAGAAAACACTGCAGCTTAGTCCCAAGTATGCAAGGTCGTTTCAAGAGTGGGAAATGTAGCTTATACATTGGCATTCCCACAATCAACTAAGATTCATCCTACACTTCATTTATCATTGCTAGAGAATTACCTGAGTTTAAGGTTATCTTGCAACCCTAAGCAGTCTTGCTGAAAAAAAGAATGTGGTGGTTTTGATCCGATGAAGAAGAAACTTGGAAAGATTACATGGTCGTTTAGCTAAATAGAATAAGTCGCATAGGATTGTTAGAATCGCATCCACTTTTCTTGTTACCTCAAGTAGTATCCACATTTATAAAGATACAGATTGTGTGATAATTAGGGTTCGAACCTTGAATCATGTAAGTTTTTCTAATCTTTATTTTCTTCCACTCCTTCTAGCTTCCTAAAAAAATCTATATATATATATATATAATTTTTTTTTTCATTTCATTTTTTTCTTTATTATGATATGAATAATTTAGAATAGATCTATTTATTTATTTATTTACATTTAAAAGAAGTATAACAAAAAGTAAGGAACATTTGACAAGCTAAAATCCTATAAGTTTTTCATCAATATATATATAAAATCTTCTCATAGATATAATTTATGAAATCGAGTCTTACTGCTCATAACTCAACCTTGTTTTGATAGATCAACCTATATTTTCTATATTATGGATTGTGGATTTAGTCAAATTGTAAAATTAAAATGAAAAAAAAAAACTAAAAATGTCTTATATTAAGGGAGCTTTTACCTCTTAATCAAAGTAAGATTTATGAATCTTTCACCTAATGTGCTCCACCCTTGTATCACTTATTTTATATTTGATTCAAGGGTTAATTTTAATAATAAACATCATTTTTCATGATAGTGCAACTTTAAAGGTACATGATTTTTTTATGCCGATAGAAAAGTTAAATAATATTATTTAAATGTTATGATATTTGTATATAAATGTTATATTAATATAATATAAAAATATAAATATACTAAATAAATTTTTATATTGATAGAAAAGTTAAGTAGTATTATTTAAAGATTATGATATTTGTACATTAATGTTATATTAATATAATATAAAGATATAGATATACTAAATAAATTTTTATGTTGATAGAAAAATTAAGTAATATCACTTAAAAGTTATGATATTTGTACATAAAAATTATATTAATATAATAGAATTTGTTATACTGATATAACATATAAATTATTGTATAAATGAGAAAAAAAATTAAGCACAAATCCCGATCAGATCAAACCTACGCTTGATTGCACCATGTAATTGGTACACATAGTTGTTACTCCACCTAATAAACTACATTATATGTCATATGAATGCAGAAAATCAAGCTTTGTTTTAAAAGGTCCCCAAACTATAAATTTGCTTCAAGGACCTCAAACTATCAAGTTTTGTTTAGAAATGTCCTTTCATTATAAATTTATTTCAAAGACTCCCTGCACTATCAAGTTTTGTGCAGAATTTTCTTGGTGACTTGACATATTTATTGAAGTATACATATAATTCTGTTGTATTAAATATCTAGCTTTAGGGTTTTCTATTTTTACTGCCACATCAGCTTTGCCACATGTGTTTAGTTAGGGTTTAGTTAAGAGGCAGTTATGGTAGTTATTAGATTTTTTAATCTCTCTCTTTAAATACATGTAATCACCATTATTCTAATTAATGCAAAATCATTTTTCTCTCTCATATCATCAGATTTAATATGGTATCTTGAGCTGGGGCATCTTCTCTCTCTTCGATTTCTTAGCTCAGATCGAGCTCTTCTTCAATGGCGTTTGTTTTGCCAACGTTTCCGACTCTCACTATTCGTCTTGATCGGTCTAATTTCTTCTATTGGAGGTCGCAAGTTGTCGCCTTGGTCACAGCTCACGGATTTGACGATTTTCTTCATGGAGATGAAGACTCTATTCCTACAGAATTTGTTGCTTCTGATAATGGTTCTAGAGTGCGGAGTCCAGAGTTTATGGACTGGATTCGTCGGGATCAGCTTCTCAAAAGTTGGCTACTCAATTCAATTTCAGAGTCTATGCTTGGCTTTGTCAGTCGATTTACTCACGCCTTTGAAATTTGGCGAGCTCTTGAACAACTATTTCGCTCTCAATCGAAGGCACGCGCGATGAATCTTCGATTTCAACTTCAAACACTGAAGAAAGGGAATTTAGGTATTGCGGATTACATTATGCAAATGCAGAATTTTGCTGATCAGTTGCGAGCTGCTGGTCACAGTATTGATGAAGATGAGTTGGTTCTATATGTGTTGGGTGGTTTAGGCTCGGAGTTTGAGAGTGTAGTGGTTAATCTAACCACTAGGAGTGAATCACTTTCGCTTGCTGAGGTGCAATTTATGCTACAAACTCATGAACTTCGTCTTAATCAATCTGCATCCATGTCTGCACATACAAGTGTTGTTTCTCCCACTGCTCATTATGCTCGAGGTGCTTCTGATCGGTTCAGAGGGGGCTCTAATTTCAGAGGTGGTCGTGGCCGTGGAAGGACTTTTCGTGGTGGTCGTGTCTTTTGTCAGCTCTGTGGCAAGGCAAATCATGTAGCAATCAAATGCTACAAGAGATTTGATGTCTCTTTTATTGGTGTTGAACAAGGTGCTACACCAATGCAAGCTAATGTGCTGAATACTGCTTCTTCTCCTGCTCAGGTGTTTTCTTCTGGAACTTCATCTACCATTGATCATTTTTCTACACCTCACTCATCTGATTGGATTGTGGACAGTGGTGCTACTCACCATGTAACTGCAGCTCTTGAAAACCTTCACATGCAAGTTCCTTATCAAGGTGCTCAAAAACTTCTTGTTGGCAATGGTGCTTCTCTGTCTATATCTCATACAGGCCATTCTTCTATTCCTTCACTTTCTCATTCATCTCTCAAGCTTAATCATGTGCTTTTTGTTCCTGATATAACTAAGAATTTACTTAGTATCTCTCAATTCTTAAAGGATAACAGTGCTTATATTGAATTTCATCATTCTTCTTGTGTTGTTAAGGATCTGAAGTCTCACAAGGTTCTGTTGAGAGGGGCA
The DNA here is from genome assembly GCA_028654395.1 of Scutellaria barbata. Lineage (NCBI taxonomy): Eukaryota > Viridiplantae > Streptophyta > Magnoliopsida > Lamiales > Lamiaceae > Scutellaria > Scutellaria barbata. The sequence continues at coordinate 1,725,154 of CM053644.1, forward strand.
CTTAAAGATGGATTATATCAGCTTGATCTCACACATCTTCCCTCTGCTGGTTTATCTCAATCCAAGTCATGTAATTCTTCACATTTTGCTTTGGTCAATTCTGTTTCACATGCTTCCAGATTATCTTCTCTTTGGCACAATAGATTAGGTCATCCATGTAATGCTACTCTATCTCATGTTCTCAAATCAATAAATGTGCTACATTCTTCCTTAGTTCAATTTTTTGATGCTTGCAAACAGGGTAAAATTCATCAAAAACACATTCCTTCTATCTTGCATTTCACTTCTAAACCTCTAGAAATTGTTCACACTGATGTTTGGGGTCCAGCTTCTCAAGTTACTAGAGATGGTTATAGATATTATGTGATTTTTGTTGATGACTTCACTAGATATACATGGTTTTATCCTTTGATTCACAAATCTGATGTTGCTGTTATATTTAAACAATTTCTTCCTCTTATTGAAAGATTGTTTGATACTAAGCTAGTCACATTACAAAGTGATATGGGAGGAGAGTTTATGGTCTTATCTTCTTTTCTACGAGTCATGGTATCAATTTTAGGCACTCTTGTCCTTATACTCATGCTCAAAACGGTTTGGTTGAAAGGAAACATCAACACATAACTAAAATAGGGTTATCTCTTCTTAGCCATTCTAAACTTCCTATGTCATTTTGGAGTGATTCTTTTCAAACTGTTACTTTTCTTATTAATAGACTTCCAACTTCTGTTCTTAAAGGATGTTCACCATATTTTATGCTTTACAAAAGAATTCCAGATTATCAATTCTTGAAATGCTTTGGTTGTGCATGCTTTCCTTACTTGAGACCTTATAACAATCACAAACTCCAATTTAGAAGTGAAAAATGTGTTTTCATTGGATATAGTACAGCTCATAAGGGATATAAATGTTTGCATCCTAGTGGTAGGATTTATATTGCTAGGAGTGTGGAGTTCAATGAAACTGAATTTCCTTATCCTTCTCTATTCTCTGCTCAGTCCACTCCTCTTCCTTTTTTCTCTTCCGTTCATTCTCAGTTACCATCTCTTCCTATTTCCATCCTTTGTCTAATCCTCAGGTTGATGATTCATCTATTAATCCTCCTTCAACAGAACCTATCTCCTCCTCATCATCTTCCTCTTCATCTTCTCATGATACTAATCTAAATGCTAATTCATCATCTCCTCCTACTTCCACATCCACTCATCATATGATCACTGGATCTAAAAGAGACATATTCAAACCTAGAGTGTTTGTGGCTGATCTTCTTCACCATGAACCTGTTAGTGTCCCTCAAGCTTTATCTTCACCTCACTGGAAACTTGCCATGGAGGAGGAATTCAGAGCTCTTCAATTCAATAATACTTGGGAGTTAGTTCCACCTAGTCCACACTTCAATCCCATATCTAACAAATGGATTTTTAGAATTAAAAAACATCCTGATGGGAGTATAAGCAAGTATAAAGCAAGGTTAGTTTGCAGAGGCTTTGAACAGCATGCTGAAATAGACTTCTTTGATACCTTTAGTCCAGTGATCAAGCCTCTCACTATCAGGTTAATGTTTACCTTAGCTGTGACTAGAGGCTGGAAAATTCAGCAGGTTGACATTAATAATGCCTTTCTCAATGGTGCTTTGAAGGAGGTGGTCTATATGACACAACCTGAAGGTTTTGTGGATGCTTCTTATCCTAATCATGTATGCAGGTTAGTTAAGGCTCTTTATGGCCTTAAGCAAGCGCCCAAGGCTTGGTATGACACTCTTAAATCATATCTTCTCACTTTGGGTTTGCAAAGGTCAGTTGCAGATAGCTCGTTGTTTTATTGGAAATCAGGGGGTAAGATGCTTATGGTTCTTGTCTATGTAGATGATATACTTATCACAGGTGATGACTCTTCTATGATTGATGATCTTATTGCTAATCTACATGCTAAGTTCTCTCTTAAGCATCTTGGAGAGGTGAATTATTTTCTTGGCACTGAAGCACATAGGAGTGATCTTGGCATTCATCTTACCCAAAGCAAGTATATTAGGGATCTTCTTCATACTGCAAGATTATCTTCTTGCAAACCTTGTCCAACACCATATATTGCAGGTCTAAGGCTTTCTCTTCATGACAGTCCTTTGTTTGATCAACCATCTCTATATAGGAGTGTTATTGGGAGTTTGCAATATTTAACACTCACAAGACCTGATGTTTCTTATATGGTGAACAAACTGAGCCAATATCTTCATCAACCTACTACAAGACATTGGCTTGCCCGCAAAAGGGTGTTGAGATATCTTCAAGGAACACAGAATACTGGAATCTTGTTCAAGCCTGTTTCCCGAATGATACTTGAAGGGTATGCTGATGCAGATTTTGCAGGCAACATTGATGATAGACGAAGTACAAGTGGCTACTGCATTTTCCTTGGTTCCAATCCACTTACTTGGAGTAGCAAGAAGCAACATGTGGTTGCTAGAAGCAGCATTGAAGCTGAGTACAGGTCATTGGCTTTGGCTACAACTGATTTATTATGGCTAAAGAGCCTCTTCACTGAACTTGGCATTCACATTGAGCAACCGACAGTGTTGTGGTGTGACAACATGGGCGCTATTAAGCTTGCTTTTAATCCTGCTTTTCATTCTAGGACGAAACATATTGAGATGGATGTGCATTTTATTCGAGAGAAGGTGCATAACAAGGAGGTGGATGTCCGGTTTGTACCCTCGGAATCTCAGGTTGCTGACATTCTTACCAAGGCTTTGTCTGCAAATCGTTTTCATCCCTTACAGACTAAGTTTTCTCTTCTACACGATCCGGGCTAGGAACGCATGGGAGCATATTGAAGTATACATATAATTCTGCTGTATTAAATATCTAGCTTTAGGGTTTTCTACTTTTACTGCCACATCAGCTTTGCCACATGTGTTTAGTTAGGGTTTAGTTAAGATGCAGTTAGGGTAGTTATTAGATTTTTTAATCTCTTTCTTTAAATACATATAATCACCATTATTCTAATTAATGCAAAATCACTTTTCTCTCTCGTATCATCATATTTAATAATATTAAAGTCACTAACTTCCCACCATATAAGCATGATTGCATATCATATTCTTGAAGACTAAACAACCCTTCAAACACTGGAAAAAAACTGGCAAATCTAGAAAACAAGATTCATCTATAGAGAAACATAGCCAAGTTGATCAAAGGCCTAAGCAAATAGTTTAATCAAGTACAAAGAAGGCTTGTAGAAATATATGAACGTTCTAGCTAGTTTTACATGAATCCAAACAAGTTATTCAGTAATTCCCAGAAATGATTTAGTATAAGTATAGAGAGGGACTCGTTCATCGTGCATTAGGCTCAGAAGCAATCGATCTGCATCCCATTTGCTCGATAAACTTAGTCAAACGCAAATGCTTAGCAGCCCACTGCTCAGCCAGTTTCTGCTCTTTCATCTCAGCTTCTCTTCTCAACCCTGCTAACTGCTCTCTGTATTCAGCTTCGATACGATCAAGACTAGCTTTCTGCTCATCTCTTAGAGCTTTAACTTTAGCTTCAATGTCATCCATTTTCTCCCTCTTTCTACTCGTCTTCTCCGATTCCAACTGCAATTCCACCCTTTTTAGTCTCCAAGAAGCTTCCTTTCTATGTGCAGCCCAAGCCCTATGCCCTTCTTCCAACTCCCTACAGCATTCCACGAGCTCAGAAATGAGCGGGTTTTCTCCAACGAGAGGGGCGATCCCTAGAGACGGTATACTGCTCATCACACCATGGGACGAGGCGTTCATGTTATCACAAGTTTGTAGCCATGGAATTGGTGGGGTGGGACTTGGAGGCACTGTCAATGGTGAAAGGCTTAAGGTCACTGATGGAGACGAGGGTCTGACAGCTGTCGAGGCGCTAGAGCTGGTCAGCCATGGAGGCAGAGCTGAAGGTGCTGATCCACCGTTAGTCGTTGGCATTGCAATCACGGGGCTACTACTATGCTCCTTCACAAGCTTCTCTGCAAAGGTTTCAAGAAGATGGTCGTATTTGCCCTCGTCTATAGGCTCAATTATCTTGTTGCTTTCCTTGTGTTCTCTCTGTTGTTTCTCTTTGAAGACTTCCCACCACTTTCCGAGCCTCTTGGCTGTTCGTCCAGGGACCTCAGCAGCGATCTTCTTCCATTTGTTGCCGTGTTTGGCCTGAAGATTGATCACAAGACACTGTTCTTCTTCAGTCAATGATCCTTTCTTGATTCCTGGTTTAAGATAGTTTTTCCACCTTTCTAAGCACGATTTTGCATCCCGGTTTAGCGGCTCGTTCATGCGCTCTGAAACAAGGTGCCAATCTCGCGGGCCATATTGCTTAACATATGCACGTAGTAAAGCATCCTCTTCAGGTCTCCACCGTTGCCTTTCCTTCATTTCCCGATGCAAGATCCGCCCATCGCCTCAAACTCTTCATAATGATTTGATAGCATCACAATTAGTCACCAAACATAACTGAAACATAGGAAGCAAACAAGCTTTCAAATTGCAACATCACACAGAATTTCACTACAAGGGTGAGTTTAGTATCCAAAGGCAAGTCATTTCAATCCCAAATTCGAAAACCAGATTCGAAAACCAGATCATGCATATCTTGATTTCACATGGTTAACTCATCATAGTTTAGAGATAAGAAATAGAGTCTCATTTCTGAATAATTAATTACCCCATACAGGCTTTGAAACAAGAAAGGCATTCGCATTGTATCTAAGTTTATGGGTAAGATGATTATCCAGCATTCCTCATCAAAGGAAAACTATCCCAATAAACAATAACACCCATAATCTGATGAAGGGACTAAAGGATAGCTGGAAATCAGGCAGAGATCTCAAGAAACTGTAGAAAAGCTCTTAAATCTAAGTAACGAACTATAAGGAAAGCACGATATGCTGATCAAGAAAATCCCAACAAACTTCTGCAGAAAAAAGACAATGACAGAGCAATAGCAGAGAATTCTGCCCACCTAAATTATTCAAAAAAAAAATCTACAATATCAAGAATTAGTCATCATCACAGATTCATATGCTCAATTTTCACAATTACAATAACATCCAGCTAAAATTATGGATAAAATTAGACTCCATTGTATGAAAAGTGAAGCTGACGAAACACAGAAATGACAGCAAAAAAAAAAAAACAGAGCTAATCCTTAAAAAAAATCAAAATTTCCCAACATTCAATTTTCTCATATCAAAATTTTGCATGAGCAACGATGAAGCAAAAGGGGAGAGAAAAAGGGCTTACAGAAATGTTCAAGAAACCCAGTTTTGAGCAGAGCCCATATCTTGGAATGCAATAAAGAAGCTATCTTTAAACAAACCCTTCACCTCGAAAGCTTAGAGAGAGAGAAGATCTGGGTAAAAGAAAGGAAAAAACAAACAAGATTCACGCGACACAGGAGGTAAAAAACAAAAACATTAAAGAAGCAGCAGCACACTCTCTTTCTATCTTTCTTGTAATTGTGATTAGTGACGTAGTAAAAGGAATTTGCTGACGTGCCATTGATTGAGGTTTCAACTAAGAGGTAGTAAAATGTCTATCATCTATACACAAAACACACACACCATGTAATAATAGAACAGAGCAAAGAAGTGAGAGTGAGGAGGGGTCAACGAGGGAGGAGGAGAAAGAAGAAGAAGAATGGATGAAGAGAGAGAGGATGAGGAGAGAGAATAGGAGGAGGAAGAAGAAGAAGAAAAGCATAGGTCTTAGCAACTATCATGATCATGGTGTTGTATTGGGTGAGTGATATTTCACTGCTCTCCTTTAAAATTTCTCACTCTGCCACTTTTTCCCATTTTCTGCAAAACCTGCCCCCTCGACGTGACTAGGCTACTAGACCATGAGTGTGACAACATTGATGCCCTCCCCCTATTTTCTTTTTCATTTTCACTTTCAATTTTATTTAATTCAAATTTCCCTTTCTTTTTTTTTTTTTTGTCACTTTTTATCTACAGTGATAATCAAGTCTTCGTAGGTTTAATTTAACATTACTATATATAATTTGAGTAAAATCTTGGGTTCGAGTGTTTTAATCGAACACATAAATCGGATTAATAATGACAATGTTGAGGAATATCAGTATTTTTTATCTGCACTTATTCAAGTTTTCATAGATTTAATCTGACGGTAGATATAATTTAAGTAAGATCTTGGATTCAAATCTTTTTAACCATACTTATAAATTGAATGGACTTAATGAAAATATTGAAAAATATAATTAAATATTGAAGAATTTAGTAGATATCAGTAATTGTTATTTTACACAATTTGACTTGTTAGAAGATTTAATAATGTATCGATTGTAAGAAATTAATTTTGTGTTGGGTTAGGTAATTTTGAAATCTCATTGTATTATGTAGTTTATATCGTTTGTTATCTATAACTTTTTCTATAAATGTATCATTTTATTGAAATCATAGGCTAGACTTATGGGTTGAGGTATTTTACTAATTTCTAAAATATCATTTTTTTTTTATAAGCATTGGTAGAGAAGTCAATTATCCTTTTTTGGATGCAAATAACTTCACACGTGTTATAGTTTGATTTGATTCATTTTGTGCAAGGTTAAGTTTAGGGCTACATGTGCACATAGCATCTTCATTTATTTGATATATAATCTTAAATACACATGGTATTTAAGAGATAGTAAAAATCATATTGAATTTCAAGTTTAGGGCTACATGTTGCACATAGCATCTTCATTTATTTGATATATAATCTTAAATACACATGGTATTTAAGATATAGTAAAAATCATATTAAATTTCTTTTTTTCCCTATATATATATATATATATTAGGTATTCAATAAATGACAACACAACCTTTACGTGTAATATAGAACTCCACACAAGCAAGTTTGGAAACATCGCATAATGTCATAATAGTGTCGTACATCTACTCTTAAACAACGCATGCAAACTATGCAATAAGATAAGAAAATCATTAGTAAATATATATACTATACAATGCAATGCTATATGAAGCTAAAATAAAAGATAATATATATATATATATATATATATATATATATATATAATAAAGATTATAATTTACCTACACTGCAACAAAAAAGCTTACCAACAACAACAATTTTGTTATTGAAAAATATTAATAATTATCGTAAAAACATTTTGCGCAACATTCTGTTGCTGAATTATTATTTTAAAAATCTTCTTGCAAATAAATTCTTTTTTTATAATATTGTCGTTAATACATTAAAAACAACATTATATGTGTTTTTTTTTTTGACAACTTATTGTCAATTTATATAATCAATTTTTACGATAATATGAAAAAAAAATCAAAATAATTTTTGATATCGCAATAAATGTCATCACAATTAATCATTTTTGATGTAGTGATACCTATACACCATACACAATATGTCAACATTTATTTATTTGGAGCTAGAGTAATTAGTATTTGTCATTCATGTGTAGATAATCTTACATTACAAAAACTTATTATCACTAGACAAATTTTTATTAGCAATAAACAAATTCATTTTCACAAATTTATAAGTGAATTGTCAAGTGTGGGATGTAAGTTCATAACCCATCTTACATGATCAAATTCGTGAGACGATCTCACATATATAAAACCCACTCATTATATATAGAGACAACGATTTTTTCCAATTTGACCCCCTAAGCAACAAGAATGCAATTGATATTTAATATTTCTTTTCTCAAAACATTTAAACCCTAATCATTCGTACATACGATCAATGTATATGAGGAGATACTAAATGATATATTCGATCAAACGTAGTCAAAGATGAAAATCTTTCAAAATATTTTTGATATTTTTTTGACATATTCATTTTTTCACGTGATCAATACAAAAACACAATGCAACTATATCAATAAAATATCAATAAATATTAGTATGGATATCGAATTAATGAATTCTTGATACAAATGATAAGAAAAATGAGTGAAACATTTAAAAAATATGAATAAATTGGAATGTAGGTATAAAAAGTGAAATTTTAATCATGGGACAGAATTGGGGTGGGTGGGGCCCAGCGGAAGGGTGTGGGACTGTAGTCCGGGTTTCACGGCATAAGGAGACGAAGGTGATAAAGACAGGACCTTACTGTCCCAACCCCCTCCTCTCTTTCTCAGTCTTGTCAGTGATACGTTACGTCTGTTTTTCCCCCTTCCACTCTTCTTTTCCCTTTTCCACCCTCCTTTCTTCCCTTTTTCCTTTTTCACCCTTTTACTTCCCCTTATTTATACTTCTACCCCTACCTTTTCAAAACACTTTCCACCTCGCTCCAACACATGTAAAATAGAAAGAGTGAATTTACTACCTCAATATTCTTGTTTTCTAATCCTAATTAAATAACTATGATGTTGTATATTTGAATAATTTTTTCCATGTTTGTTCTCATGTTATTTTATTCAAAAAAATAACTCAAATATATTAATTAAAGGTGAACAAACATGCCACTTTATTATATTGTTTGTGCAAACTAACACAATGATAATGGTTTGTTCACATGTCATAAATATTTTTAAAAAAAAAATTGACGTAGGAAAAGGTCTGCAAGTTTTAGTAGTAATCTATTGGTGAATCAAATTGTAAAATAAAGTTACTTAGTTCATGTTTTTTGTAAAATAATATCACTACAATCCAATTAATTATATTTTCTTAGGTCTTGTTTATTTATTAACCAACAGTTGTTTGTACTAGATTTGTCTCGTATATGGGATCTTCTCTTGTGTTCTTGTCCCAATTTCTTGTTGAAATAGGACCAAACAACAGCCCATAATTTCTTATGCTCAAAATTATTTTCCTCATAGAAATTAAAACTATTTCATTTATACAATATTAACTGAAATAAAATTAAAGTCCAATTAAAGTGAGGACAACCCATATTGGCATCTCTTTTTTCTGATTTAGGTCAACTTAGGATTTCGATGGACTGTAACAAAATATTTGTCATGTTTCAAAAATAAATTAATAAAGAAATAACCCCACCAAGATTTAGCAGAAAAGAGATCAGAATATTTCCAGGTTTTAGTAACCAATTCGATGTAAAATTGCAACAAATATCCATATACAATATTAATTGTAATTAAAATAAATGGACCTATTTATACATAGGCTGATATTAACCTCTGCAGCTACCTCTTTTTTAAGTCTCCATAGCTACAGTAGAGCTGTTGGTGAGTAAGACTATCTTGAGAGGTCAAGTAGACAACAACTATTTATTGAATTGAATCCCTACTAAACTCTATTACAAATATTATAATTGTATAAAATAACATTATTACTTTTAAAAATATTTATATTGTAAACATTTTATCTAATATAATATGAAAATTAGATAAATAGAGTTGGCTGGCTAAAATATTCCATTTTATATAAAAGATTATTTTTCTATTATAATAAATAATTTTGTTATCATCTACCACACATTATTTATCCTTCTAATAAAAGTAAAAAAAAAAAAAAAAACAAATTTTGTCATATTTTACACAATATGTCAATTTAAACAGGATTACATGATATGATCATATTGCGTAATCCTATAAAATGTACATATCGAACACTGGCAGTCCATTGTTTTTATTTTTTTATTTAATCGGAAGAACATCTTGTTAATTTTCCTGATTCACGACAGAAAGTAACAACATTATTTTTTATAATAAAAAATATTTCATATTTTGATTAAATGATATTTGAGTCAATTTCACCTTATTATATAATCCATGAAATATTGTATGTATATGAGGGTCTTGGAAGAGCATCTATATAGTACTCAAATAAAAGTTTTTTTTTTTTGTTAAAAAAGGGGGGGGGGGGGGTTCTTTTGAGGTAGGGTAAGAGGGGTATTATTGGAAAAGAAAAGAGTTGATGTAGACATGTCAAACGTATTGTAAAATTGAGGGAGATCCTCATCTGATCCTCTCTTACCAAGACTGCCCCACCCCCCCCCCCCCGGTCTCTCTCTATAAACCTCTTCATTTTAACATCATAGCTTTTGAGGATGTTTTATTTATTTAATTGATTTACATTTAAACTTTTTAAACATGAAATCATCAATGAATAAACCCCATTTTTGGATGGGTTTAATTATAATTGGAAGATTCAAAAATGAAAAGAAGAAAAATACCTCAAAAATGGACATATTGTAAAAGTTGTGGCCAAATGTGTGAAGAGATTATTTCAAATTAAATAAACACTTAGTACAAAGCCTCAGACTGCAGATTTTATAGGGATCTGTGTGATGGAAATTCTCAGGTTTTAACCAAACAACTCTACCAACCAAAAAAAGTGGGGTTTTTTGATCGAGAAAATGGCCCATTATGCCATATTTTGTTATAATAAAGCCCATTATGTCACAAAATTAAAACTATTGTCCTTATGTGTCACCAAATTAAAACAATTGTTCCCAATTGTCACAAAAATCCAGCCGAGTCAAATTCTGTCAAACCCAAACTTAAAAAAAGGGACATGATTGACACTATCAGTCAAGTGTCACTTATTTTCAACACTTACACGAATATTTGCTTTTTTTTGTTTGAATAATTATATGTGATAAATGTTACACGAATTTTGCCTGCACTGACAAATTCACTGATTTTTAACTCTTACACGATTTTTTTGCTTTTTTTTTGTTTGCATAATTATATGTGATAAATGTTACACGAATTTTGCCTGCACTGACAAATTCACTGATTTTTAACACTTACACGAATTTTTTACTTTTTTTTTGTTTGAATAATTATATGTGATAAATGTTACACGAATTTTGCCTGCACCGACAAATTCACTCATTTTCAACTCTTACACGAATGTTTTGCTTTTTTTTGTTTGAGTAATTATATGTGATAAATGTTACACGAATTTTGCCTGCACTGACAAATTCACTCATTTTCAACTCTTACACGAATTATTTGATTTTTTTTGTTTGAATAATTATATGTGATAAATGTTACACGAATTTTGCCTGCACTGACAAATGTTTGTGGAATAGAAATGTTTTTGTTTTATGAATTTTTGTTACATAAAATTCGTGTAAGCTTGTAATTAAAATAGAAATGTTTTTGTTTTATGAATTTTGCAAACATAAAATTCGTGTAAGCTTATAATTAAAATTCGTATATAATTAAAATTCGTGTAAGCTTTAAGCTTATAATTAAAATTCGTGTAAGTTTATGATGAAAATTCGTGTAAGATAATTACAAATGAATTATTTTATTATTTAATTATTGGATTCTCCAAAACATTTTTTCGTGTAAGATTTTGTGGTCAAAACATTTCATTACAATTGATTGGTCAACTGAAAAAGTATTACAAATGAATTATGTCATTATTTAATTATTGGCTTGTCCAAATTAAAAATTCGTGTAAGGTTTTGTGGTCAAAAGTAAAGAAAATAGAATTTTTAAAAAGCATTACAATTGATTGGTCAACTGAAAAGCATTATAAATGAATTATTTCATTATTTAATTATTGGATTGTCAAAAAGTCAAAAAATCGTGTAAGCATAAAAAATGGGTCATTTAATTATTGAATTAACCAAATTTCGTATAAGCTCAAAACAATTCGGCGAAGCATTAAAAATAAATGAATCAATTAATTATAAATTCGTGTAAGGTCTAAGTGATTAGAATTCAAATCGTCGATAAAGGTTTAAATTATGTGAAAATTCGTGTAAGGCTGCATCATGGGGTAAATTCGTGTAAGCTCATATGGGCAAAATTCGTGTAGGCTGCATCATGAATTAAAATTCTAACCTAAAATTCTAGCCCAAATCATGTAAGGAAATTCAAACATTTCGCAAACCCTAATTTCGTGTAAGAGAAAAATTGGGGAAAATTATTTGAAATCGGCCAGATTCGTGTAAGCATACTATTGCAAACATTTCGCAAACCCTTAAGCATACTATTGCAGAAATTGAAAGTGAACAGATTCAAAAACTTACTTGTTGTCTTGCAGCCATCAAAAATTCGTGTAGGCTCCCTTACACGAAATTTGGAAGAAATCGCTCGCCCAATTTCACAGCCCAAATCGATTCGCCTTCACCTTCATCGTCGACCTTCCACCTTCACCGTCGACCTTCACCTTCAACCTTATGTTATATTCTTTGCTACACGAAAAAAAAGGGTAGAATGAGTTACTGTTGCTAAGTGTGAAAAAAAAGACCTTGTGTGAAAATTTATTTCACACATTAGCTTACACGTATTTGAGTTGAGTGTAACAACAACAAAATTTAGCTTACATGAAAAAAGCCCAAATTTTTTTATTCCATTGTGTGAAAATTTAGCAATATTTGTTAAAGAGATTACTGTTGCCCAAAACCTTACTCGAATTTCTTGGCAAAGTGGCACAGAGATTACAGTGCTTTTCAGAAAATATCGGATTGACCAAGGGTAAAATTTGACTCTGTTGGATTTTTGTGGCAATTGGGGATAATTGTTTTAATTTGGTGGCACATGGAGACAATAGTTTTAATTTTGTGGCATAATGGGCAATTTTCTCTTTTTTTAATTACTTATTTTGACACTGATTATAATTTTTTTTTAAAGTTTTTTTATCCTCAAGTTTCGAAATAATATTCTTACATTCACTATTTCGCACCTTAAGAAAATATTTTAATCAGTTAATTCTGATTGAATCAAAGTTTATGTAGGGTAATAAAACAACATCAATCAATTTGAGTCAAATTAGATAAAATAAATCAGAATATACATTTTCAAAATATGTACTGTTTTTTACATGATGGTAATTTTGGGGAACAGGAACAAAAAAAAATGACAAACCAGCAGTAATTTATAAACTATAATAAGGTAGAATATAGTTAAAATTTGTATGAAGTGTGATCCATGCGATTTTGGGTTTTGAGCCCAATTTGGCTTTTGGGCCAAGTACGAGGCCCAATTCTGACACAAACATAATGAATCAATGATTCAATCATACAAACCAATTATTTAAATTTTTTTCGGATAAATTTTATAATAAGACTCAATTTATAGATTAGTTCTCAATTTTAAATCCGAATTTTAAAATTTCTCAATAAATGACTCAATTTAACATTTTTTCTCAATTCAAGGCTTGAAATTTAGATTGAGTTCTCAATTCAAAACAAAATTTCAATTTCTTTTTTATTTATATTTATAAATCTATTTATATTTTAATATGTATTCATATTTTGGATAAATTAAGTCAAGTTAGTGCGCTTTAAGAACAATTTTCATCCGACTTATCTTAATTTATACGAAAAAAAGAAAGAAAAAAATATAATTAATTTAATTCATAAATTATAATTTATATTAAATATTAAAATCGATTTTCTATACTTTTATTCATAAAATTAAGAAAATAAAAGAATCTTTATTTTTTTAATTGTATTTGTTATATATATATATATATAAATTAATATATATATATATATATATATAAATTAATACAAGTAGGATGAAGATCGTTCCAAAATTGCACCGACTTGTCTTAATTTATTTAAATTATAAATACATATTAAAATATAAATAAATTATAAATATAATAAAAAAGAAAAAAATGAAATTTTGTCTTAAATTGAGAACTCAATCTAATTTCAAAGGCATGAAATATTTCGATTTTTTTATAAAATCAAATGGATTTACCTGGACCAATACATGATTTTCGTTTAGTCTGAAAAAATGTTAAATTGAGTCTCTTATTAAAAAACTTTAAAATTCAAGTCCTGAATTAAAAATTAATTTATAAATTGGGTCTTATTATGAATTTTTTTTTTTTCACATGACTGTTACATTAAAGGACGAGATTCTAGTATAATAGTAATCTTTTAATATTACGTGTAGATTAAAATTTTAGTATGGTAATCAATTAATTTAGTTATAAAATTAATCAGAATATTATTATATACACAAAACAACTATATTATGTTGCGATATTACACGATCTTTTATTATCAAGATTAAAAATAGTTATCCAAATATATTTTCAATTTCATACTCAAATCCATACAGGCTAAGTCCTCATTTAAACTTTTTTTTTTTTTTTTCAAAATTCCACTCAAAACAAATATAAACAAAAGTGCCCACTTGAGTAAATTTAAGATAAAGTAATCCACAAAGTTCATATTGTCTTCTTGTTCTTGGTTCATTTGAGTTGGAATGATTATTTCCTTATAAACAAAATTTAGTGGCATCTAATTTAGGTGGTTGGTTTTGTTCTTTTTCACTTCCTTTAGTCGTTTTTTTTAAAATTCAATCTTTTATTACAATTTTTGGTTTTTATATAATACACTTATAGTTAACATTTAGGTGTTTTTCTGAGTAGACGTTACAATTCTGAATTCCCGATCCGATTAATTGGATTACCTACAAAAAAAAAAAATTGCAGATTGATAATTCTTTATATAATATTTAAATGCACAATTCAATATATCCTACCTAAACGTAGTATATTTAAAATGACCCAATTGAATAGTGGGTATACATTATACCCAAATTGAGTATAAATATCTCCAATTTATTTTTGTATATATTAAATGTGCAAACTATCCAATTTTTTATGAAACCACCCCCTCCATTAACACCTATCAACATCCTCTGGTCCACTAAAATTAATGAGCTCATTAATTGCCTTTTTTGACTATAAATTTGTGTAGCCCTATTTTGTGTCTGTTTTCATGTCGTATATGGGTAAACTTACACGAATTAGGCTCTGTAATTAAATTAGACCCTATACGAAAATGACACCTTCATGTTCAAACTTACACAAAATTGATAGTTCTAGACTTACACGAAATCTGGCTTGAATTGAACCTTATACGAAATAGCGAACTAGAACCTTACACGAAATAGCAAAATTGAACCTTACACGAAATAACAAACTAGAACCTTACATGAAATATCAAAATTGAACCTTACACGAAATAGTAAATTTTTGGCTCTCATTTTTTGGTCTTACACGAAATATCACTTCAATTAGGTTTACACAAAATAAGCCCAACATAGGCTTACATGAATTTTCGTGTAGCCCTTTACTAGTAATTTCGTATAGTCCTATAGTATTAATTTCGTGTAGGCCTAAATAGGAAATTTCGTGTAGCCCTAAATCCTTCAAGCCTAAATTCGTGTAGCCCTATATTGAAAATTTCGTGTAGCCCTATAAAGGAAACGTATAGCCCTATAGGCCTACAACAATTATTTCGTGTAACCCTATTTTGGAATTTCATGTAGCCCTATACCCCTAATTTCGTGAAACCTTACAGCCCTATAGTCATTATTTCATGTAACCCTGATAGAATTCAGACCCATCCCATCAAACAGAGCTGTGGTTGACTTACATGTGTACTTTTGGATATATTAGGGTAAACTCATAATAACTTGGGTAGATTTGAGGATAACTTAAATATTTTTGGTCATTTCAATTTAAAATTAAATGTTTTTGATTATTTTGGGTATTTCCTCATTGAATATTAACTAATTATTGAACTAAACTAATTGAGCATATCTAGTATTTAATTTGTTTTCGTGCATAATCTTTTGAACTAAAAAATTGTCAGTTCATTTGGATGAGTGATGTGATGTGATCTATTGTGTCAAAGATATCTGCATCAACTGTTTTAAGGGGTATTTTTGGATGGGAGAACAACCAAAATTACCCACTTTCAAATAGTGGGTACATATTATATCCAAAATCAGTATAATTATACACAATTTACCCAATTGTATAAAGTAAATATCCAAACTACCCAACTTTTTTTGAAACCACCCCCTCACTGACATCTATTCTAGTCCACAAAAGTCAATGGACTCATTAATTGCTTCATTGACAATTAAGTTCGTGTAACCCTAATTTTCCCTTCCCCCCCTTTTTTTTCTCCTTCTTCTTCCCTCAGCCAGCACCGTTCTCAGCCACTCATACACGGAATTTCATTTTTTTTTTTCTGATTTCTTGCTGCCAAAAATCATACAGCTTGCAATGGACTTGGGCATTTCTCCCGAACATGTACGCTTTTCTTCCTCCTTCATATTTCGTGTAGCTTTGGATGATGTTTGAATATATTTGAAAGCATGTTGTTCAAATTGTGCTGCCCTACACGAATTTGCTGTTTGTTGTTTTCATGTCATATATGGGTAGGTTTGGGTGATGAGTTAGGCTTAGAAATTAAGTTAGACCCTACACGAAAATGACAGCCTTATGTTGAAGCTTACACGAAATTGATACTTCAAGGCTTACACGAAATTTGGACTTAATGGAACCTTACACGAAATAGCCGAATTAAACCTTACACGAATTAACGTACTACAACCTTACACGAAATAGCTTCATATAACCTTACACGAAATAACTTTATATAACCTTACACGAAATAGTAAAGTTTAGGCCTTACACGAAATATCTCAGTTTTTAGCCTTACACGAAATATCCTTGCAGATAGGCCTTACACGAAATATCACTTCAAGGCTTACACGAACTTATGCTTATATGTGTAGTTTTTTGTGTATTATAACAAATAAATAGCGAGTAGGCTTTAATTGTCTTTGGTAAATGTTAATGTAGCCTTTTTTTTGTAGTAGAATCTGTGTTTTTTGTTTACTCTTGTTTTTGGTTAATTATAATTTTTTCTTGTACCTCTGTTGTTGTAGATTTTTTGAAAAAATGTTTATGCAATGATTTATTTAATATATAGTTACGATTGAAAATTTTTGAAATTAGTTTCGAATATTGAAATTTAATTTGTATGTGTGTTACAGCTGTCGTTGGAGTGGCCTTGGGTATGTCCTAGATGTCAAGGTCGGTTGGCATATATCAATGGATATACTCGGCTAAGCATAATACATGACTTACGTGATGAGATGAAGACTCGAAGTGGAGATTGTAACCGTCGGATGATGTCGTCGTCATTAGGCCATTTTCTGATGTGGGTGACTGACTCGGAGACGTGTAAGGCATTTTTACATGTCCTTCTTTCTCATGAGGTGCGATATAGGATAGATCCGCACTTGCATGAAAAATGGTTTCATTTAGGAGATTGACTTTATCGATTTTTCAGGAGGAAGTTCGCTATCGTCACAAGGCTACGATTTGGCGACTCCGATTTTAATCCATCAGCAGTGCATCATCCGCCAAAAGGTGGGATTTACCAGCGGCTATTTTCTGCTGGTAGTAAGGTCACCATTACCGCTCTACGTGGCCGGTTTGTTGAAGGGCAGTTTCGCCAGAGCAACGACGATATTATCAAGATTGCGAAGATCTTGATAGTATACTGCATTTTGTTTGGAGTTGACGCAGGCAAGACCCAAGTCGATCCCTGGGTTAGGACTTTGATCGAGGAGGAGGAGCGATGGGAGAGCTTTCCATGGGGTAAATTTTCATATCTGACCCTGTTGAGACATATAGACAAACTGTCGGACTCTATTCCTCGTACTCAAGGAAGTCGGGTGTACACCTATCATTTTTACGGGTTACCTGTCGCCCTATTTGTGAGTTATAATCTTTGTGTCTTTTTTTTGTATTTAGTGTTTGTTACGTTTTTTTTTAAATGATTCTAACAACTTGTCCATTCGGCATATAGATATGGGCGTACGACGCCATTCCTGTGACCGGCATCTTCACAGGCCGTCGTTTAGCTATGTCGTACCGCTTACCTCGATGCTTGAAGACGACGTGACGTATGCCTTATGTGAGCAAGTACTCACACTCATTACCAATTTCTATTTTGAATGATGGAATTTTTTGTATTTAGTGTTTGTTACGTTTTTTTTAATGATTCTAACAACTTGTCCATTCGGCATACAGATATGGGCGTACGAGGCCATTCCTATGACCGGCATCTTCACAGGTCGTCGTTTAGCTATGTCGTACTGCTTACCTCGATGCTTGAAGACGACGTGACGTATGCCTTACATGAGCAGGTACTCACACTCATTACCAATTTCTAAATGATGGAATTTTTTGTTGTAATGCTCTGTCATGCATATTGTTTTTTTTAGGTGTCTTGCTTTGAGACATTGGTGCCGAGTTTCGAGGAGGAGTATCAGCTATACTTTCGGGCCTTAGATATGGACTTGGATGCAGGTGTTCAGCTTTCTGATAGACGGCCTCGAAGAAACGCCCGAGAAGGTGGTCCCGCCGCTTCCACACGTCCTGGAACGGTTTTTTCAGGACCGAACACCACTAAATTACGAGTGTCAGGGCTCGTTTATCGATGTTGACGCCTCCCTCCTAATTGTTTGATTTTCTTTTGGAGTATCCCATTTCTTCAAAAAATCATCATCATTTTACATTCCAATAGGAACATTCGAATGCATTGATTTTGGATCAGCATAAGAAAAACGATGCCAAAATTGATCACCTCGACTAATATCTTCAATATATGGAGTTATTCCAACATTAAACATTGTTATCGACCCAACATCACAACTTGTATTTTGAGTTGCTTCCGCACTTCCAGATATTCCAACATCCATACTTTTTAGGGTAACAAACACAACAAATACATCATCAATTATAGACATGACATTTTCCAAATCTGTATCATTATTTATTTTTCACTTTTCTCACTCTTCCATTTGTGTCAACCAGTAAATGGAACACATATGCCCAACAATTCGGATCGAAA
Source organism: Scutellaria barbata (assembly GCA_028654395.1). Lineage (NCBI taxonomy): Eukaryota > Viridiplantae > Streptophyta > Magnoliopsida > Lamiales > Lamiaceae > Scutellaria > Scutellaria barbata. The sequence goes on from CM053644.1 coordinate 1,743,767, forward strand.
TGCACAACTCCATGAATTGCAAATAATAAATCCTGATATGTTGCCAATCTCTGTAGGTAAAGTAGCTCTTGAACCCCATTTTTGTACTCTAAACCGTCCTAATAACCCCTAAACCAAATGAGTACGGACATAACACTCAAATAGGGATATACTATCTGACAAAAATAAATAAGTAATACAAACATATCAGATCATCATTTTCGATAAATTAATTATAATAAATAACATATAGATTTCGAACATTTACAATTTCAACCCTAAGAACATAAATAATTCATCTATATTTATATTCAAATATACAATATACAAAACCATTTAACATACCATGTATTAATTAATGAACTTAATACATTAACAAAACCAAATGATAATATGGATAAACTTACTTTCAAGAACAAAAAACTATATTAATTATTCTAACTACTACAACAAATCAATTACTGACAAAATCATATGATATAACCCTACACGAAAATGAAATTGAATGTTACACGAAATTTGGCCTAATTTCGTTCTAATAAGTGTCACGCAACGCAATAAAATAGGAATCTTCAAGTTTATTTAGGCATATACGAAATTACTACTGAATTCGTGTAGCCCTATACTAGTAATTTCGTGTAGGCCTAAACAGAAATTTTAGTGTAGCCCTTCAACCCTAAACGTCTTAATTCGTGTAGCCCTATAGTATAAATTTCGTGTATGCCTAAATAGGAATTTTCGTGTAGCCCTAAATCCTTCAAGCCTAAATTCGTGTAGCCCTATAGAGGATATTTCGTATAGCCCTATAGAGGATATTTCGTGTGACCCTATACGCCTACAACATTTATTTCGTGTAACCCTATTTTGTAATTTCGTATAGCCCTGTAACAGAAATTTTGTGTAACCTTATTTGACTATAGTGATTATTTCGTGTAAGCCTACACTAACAGTCAACCTTACATTAAATTAATACCCAATTTCATGTAAGCCTACACTAATAGTCAACCTTACACTAAATTAATACCCAATTTCGTATAGTCATTGTTTGCAATTTCGTCTAAGCCTACACTAAACTTATACATCTGACATTATAATGTTATAATATAATAAATGCAAACAATTTAAATACAATCATGCTTCAAAAATACATACCTGCATAAGAATTGATTTCATCTATAGTTAATTTCCTCTAACTTTTAAAGATTCATGTTGTGTGTGAAATGATTTCCACCAAATTCGTGTATTATATAGACAGACATTACTGTGCATTTTGTGAATGAAAATCCCACTTTTTCCACTGGCATTCAGAACCATCAATGACATGTTACTGTGCATCGTTGACTATTATGAGTACTGTTGCGTATATTGGGATAAAAATATAGTTACTGTGCATCGTTGACTATTATGAGTACTGTTGCGTATATTGGGATAAAAATATAGTGTTTTGTGTAAGTTGGAGGATGGCTTAAATATTTTTGGGTATTTTAATTTAAATTATATGTTTTTAGTTATTTTGGGTATTTTCTGTTTTTAGATTACAATTGAAGATCTTAATAAAAAAACTGATGGCAATGTTTTTGCAGAAAAGGTAGTTTTTCATGCAAAAACGTTATGAGAGGAGAAATTATTTCTTTTTTTTTTCCTCCCTCTTTTAACTTTTTGATATTATTTTAATTTATTAATAACACACTAAAAATAATTGATGTGGCTATTCTAAGTGAAATTTGAAAAAAAGAAATATTATGTAATGTTTAGATTGATTTTTATAAAAAAAAATTAATTCTTACTTTTTCAATTTTTATCGATATTATACAAAACTATCCTATTATAATTTTAGGGATGGTACGTTGAGGTGTAACATTGTTCTTGACGTTTCTAAATCACACACGTGATAAAATAAACAAATGATTTCCATTTTCTGATATTCAAAGGTCAAGTGAACAAGTCCTCACGCACAAGCAAAATCATTACAGAAGCCCATTTATAGACACGTTTTTTTTTGTTAATTACATACCCATTTATAATTGATTAAACTAATTAATAACCAATTTTCTTTTTAAAGAAATTTCAAATTCCAAATCTTCTCGTAACCATTCTTTGAAAATCTAGCCCATTTAAGATATAATATGATGGTTGTTGATGTCTAAGTTATTAATCTTTATTATATATATAATTTAAGTGAATGGACGATTGAACCAAATAATTAATCGGGTTATTGGTTTGACCAATTAGCTCGTTTTTAAGAAAATTGTATGTTTTGATTGTTATATAAACATATAAATATATACCATGAAAAGTTTTTCATCCTTTCATAATAAAAAAATTCTTTTATGGGAATTCTAAAGCATATGATTAAAAATTAAAATTGCGTCATTCATGATTTAATATAAAGATTTTAATCAAACTATAAAACATCTATATTTAAATATAATCTTATCAATTTATATTTGTTTCTTGATTTAATTGGTCCTATGGTCCCGTATTTATAAACATTTTGTAGATTAAAATAATCCAATAAATCCCTATAGCAATATCTCTTAAGAGAGATCACGTGTAACTAATTCTTTTATTGGAATTCTTTTATATGATTAGAAATTAAAATTGGAGCATTCATAATTTAATATAAGGATTTTTATCAAATTATAAAATAACTCTATTTTAAATGTAATTAAATTAATTTATTTATGTTTCTTGATTTAGCCGGTCATATAATCATGTATTTATAAACATTTCGTAGATTAAAATAATCAAATAAACCCTTGTAGCAATAACTTGATTTGAAAGATCACATGTACATGGAAATAATTATGATATGATGAGATTATGCTGTCTCTCTAGATCATCGTAAATATTTATTCAAAAAAGAAAAGAAAAAAAGGTTCATAAGAAGCATTAATTATAACTAATTATTAATATCTTAAAATACTAAATAAAACTTATATGTAAAAATAAGATTTGAATAGATAGAAAAGACAACAAACAAGTCAATCCTGCATTGCAGAAAGGTCTTAGAAAGGCGTCTCCTTTTATATGAACCCACAAAACAAGAAACTTTTTTTGATGAATTAAATCCATTAAATCCACCAATCCTGGAAGTTTCATCTAGGAAAAGTCACCTCTTTCTTCATCGTTTTGGGTCTTTTTCTTCACTTTCTTTTGTTCAATCAAGAACACCTGGTATAAACTTTGAAGAGAGAGAGAGACGTTGGGGCTAACACCTAACTTGAAAGAGAGAGAAAGTTGGAGGATTCACATTAGATCTGCAGCTGTTAATGGAATTTGATTGAGTTTATATGAGCTTTAATTGGAGCTGAGCAATTTGTGTGTTCTTTTTGCATGTATTAAAGAAAAAAGAAACAGTTTTTGGAGCTGGGTTTAAAGTTTTGAGCTGATATTTTCAAGATATTATAGAGATTTGGGTTTCATTTTTGGAGGGTTTTTAGGGCTTGTGATGGGGATTTGCTTGAGCAACCAGATTAAGGCTGAAAGTTCTTTTCAAACTGGCACAGGTAATTTCTGAATCCTGATTTTTTTTTTCTTTTCTTTAAAGTGTAGATAATGAAATCTTCTTTTTCCTGAGAAAATAATCATGAGTTTGAAATACCATTACTTTCTCTTTTTTTATTTATTAAATAGTTATTTCATATTGGGAATTCTTAGGCTCATATGTGATATTGCACTAAACTTCTTAGATTATATTGAGCCCTTATTTGGTATGTTGATCTCATATTGTTTGCAATCTTGTAGTGTGTTGTCTTTGTTTATCATTTTTGATAATTTCTTGAGATGAATTAAATTTTATAGCTGCAATTGTAATCTGCTTTACATCTGGGATTAGACAGATTGATAGATGGAATTTGAGAATTCAGACTGCAAATTCTGCAAATTAGATTCTCTGTTCAATGTTTTGACTCAAAATATCTGATTAATAAAAGTCAATAATTGGTTAGTTTCAATTATTTGTTAAAGGATCTAACAATGATCCAGCCGGTATGCTTTGAATAGTGGTAATATTCTCATTGCCTATTATTTAATTCTTGGCATGTGCATATAGATGGAGGTATGCTTTCATCTAAAATGGTGAGTGGAGATGGGACTGAGTTAAGTAATATAAGCAAAACATCTTCAGCATCTGTGCCTGCGACTCCGCGGAGTGAAGATGAAATATTGCAATCCTCAAACATGAAAAGCTTCACACTAAGTGAACTTAAGGCAGCCACTAGAAACTTCCGCCCTGACAGCGTTATTGGGGAAGGCGGGTTCGGTTCTGTTTTCAAAGGCTGGATTGACGAGCATACATTTGCAGCATCAAGGCCCGGGGCCGGTATGGTAATTGCCGTTAAGAGGCTGAACCAAGAGGGTTGGCAGGGACACAAGGAATGGCTGGTATGTCAACCTTTCTTGCTTGGTTTTGTTATTTGAAGATCGTTGTGTACAGTTAGTGTCGTGATGTTGAAGATTCCTATGTAGTTGAATTCAGTTAAGTATATAATGAACTAGGGAATTCGACAAAAATCTATTTGATTCAACTCTTAAAACATAACTAGAGGGATAGCTCAGTTTAGAGGTGTAAACGAGTTGAGTCAAGCTCGAACTCAATTACAAAACTTGAGACTTGAGTGACTCGAACTCGATCAAGCTTATTTTTTTGATGTTCGAACTTTCAATGCCCAAATAATATATATTGAATAACCTAACATCCTTTAATATGCTTAAACATGAAAAATTTTAATATACTATCTAGGGCAAGATAGTAAATTTATCATATGCTCGATTCTATTAGATTAGGCCCGCGGGCTTGTTGAGCCTGAGTACTAATTTGCTTGAACTCAGAGATCGACAACTACTCAAGTAGTTTGAAATCAAGCCAGACTCGATTATCTTTGAGTCGAATTCGAATTTTTTCCTAGTCGATCCTGAGTAGCTTACGAGTTGTATTATCTCATTTACCCAAGACTAGCTTTTAGCTTTGTGTTGACATTGCTTCTTTAATATGAATAGGCCGAAATCAACTATCTGGGGCAGCTACGCCATCCTAATCTCGTAAAACTGATCGGTTACTGCTCAGAAGACGACCACAGACTTTTGGTCTATGAGTTCATGCCGAAAGGTAGCATGGAGAATCACCTATTCAGAAGTGAGTGCATTACATGCTAATCTCTCTGTTTATTACATAATCCAAAAATCCATTGATTAATCGGTTTGATGTTGAACTAGGGGGTTCGTACTTCCAGCCTCTATCATGGGGCCTAAGAATGAGCATTGCTCTTGGTGCTGCAAGAGGGCTTGCTTTTCTACATAGCGACGAAGCAAAAGTCATATATCGGGACTTCAAGACTTCTAACATTCTGCTTGATTCAGTATGTGTTTTTCTCTTAAAGATTACATTGAGTTCATAGTATCTTCCAGTTGATCAGTTGGTTATTATGCATTTTTTGCTGATTCTCGTTTACAGAACTTCAATGCCAAACTTTCTGATTTTGGGTTGGCCAGGGACGGGCCAACTGGTGATAAGAGTCACGTCTCGACTAGGGTTATGGGAACTTATGGATATGCTGCTCCAGAGTATCTATCCACAGGTACACGAGCCAGCTAATTTCTTCCTTCATTTTATTACGCAAAATAATTAGATTTGTTTGCTCGCTTTTGATCTAGATTTCCAAGTTCATGCTATAGAAAAAGCTATATTCTTTCTCAAAAAATTGCACATTGCCAAAATTGACATTTTTACCCTTAATGAAATGGGCCAAAATACACTTTTTTGGCAATTAAAACATTTTTGTTATGAAATATGAGATTATTAGAATTTTATTCTTGAATTTCTGATAATATGTCCTTACATGAATTTTCTTCGATTAAAAGGTCATTTAACTGCCAAGAGCGACATATACAGCTTCGGAGTCGTTCTTCTAGAGATTTTATCAGGTAAGAAAGCGATAGACAAGAACCGTCCATCCGGGGAACACAATCTGGTCGAGTGGGCAAAGCCTTATCTGACCAATAAACGCAGAGTCCTCCATGTTTTAGATGCTCGACTCGAAGGCCAGTATTCACTAAGCCAGGCTGTCAAGGCAGCCCACCTAACTCTCCTGTGCCTATCACCGGACGCTAGGTCAAGACCAAGTATGGATGAGGTGGTAAAAGCTCTCGAGCAGCTCCAAGACACAAAGAACACTGCAAAGAAGGAGCAAAAGCATCACCAGTCAAACAGACGTAGCCATACGAATGTTGAACCCAAGTCCTGCAAGAGAACTGCTGAAGGAGCACGGAGAGCAACGGCATACCCTCGACCATCGGCCTCAGCTCTTCATGCGTGAATGATGGACCCGTTTTCGAAGCTTGTACAGGTTCTTTTATTATTAATATATATATATATATATATATATGTTTTTGGGAATGCATATGCATTTGTATTTTGTAGTTATGAATGAGCAGCTTTCCAGTTGATTGTTTCATGTTCTCTGGAAATTGTTGTATCTTTGATCTCCATTTTGGCAATGTCGGAACTCTAATTTTGTCTGGGAAAAATAATCCTCATGTTTTTTTTGTTGCTTATTATATATGAGGAAGTTATCTCATTTGCATGTTATGTAAAAATTGTTTTACAAGGAGTAAAAAAAAGACATTTAAATGTCATGAAAGTAAAATTTATAGTTTATTTTACACATTCATATGAATTTATGTGTGGGAGTGGTTATATATACTCCACCCAGTACTAAACACACTCACTTTAAAATGATTTTATACTATCAAATTTCTAAACACACTAAACAATATTACCATTCTACTCTTTTAATTATATAGCGAAAAATAAAATAATTAGATGTCTGGATATTTATGTTTTTTAATATATATTTACTGTGATTTATTATAAATAGTGTCTTTAGTAACGAGTGAGTTGTATAACGACACACTTCTTCTTTCTCAACAAGCTTCATTTTACTCTCTCAAACGAATTAAAGTCAAGTGCATTATGAAAGCATGATTTACACAGAATTCATTTATTTTACTAAGTTCCAATATTATATTACAAACACTTCAAGTAGTTAAAAAAGAAAAAGAAAATCGAAATATAATTTGATAATATATAATATTATCACATTATAATTTGAAACTGCGGGCTACATCAGTTTTCCCTTTCCCTGCAGCCGCTTCAGCTTCTACAATTGTCTTTTTTTTTTTTTTTTTTATAAAAGCTTTATGTAAGAACAGCAATATTTTCTCTAATTCTATAGCAATTTCCTAAAAGTGAGGGGCCCAAATAAAAATATGGAAACTTCGTTTACTCCTCAACACTACTTTCTTTTATTATGTTTAAACCCTGAAATTTTTGCCCATGAACGTCTGGCCGTACTGCCAATTAGACGGCGCCACGTTCATCGAAGTTGACGTACGACGGTCACTGCCGGTGACTCTAAACGACAAGGCCTGGCCCACAAGAAGCGAGCTGGTTTGCCAATTTTGCCCCCAGTTGCGGCTCATAGGAATCCACTGTGTGTTTGAACCTTTGATGCTCACGCGCACGATATCCCCTGCACCCGCGACATTGGTGACCAAAACCAAATTGAAGAAACGGAAGCCGTTGATTGTGAACCTGATGCCTCCTTGCTTTCTGCAAGGCACCCTGTAAATTGCCAATATTCAAATTTAAGAAATTAAAATTTGATGAAAATAAAATAGGTGATTAAAGATAATAATAATCAATTACTTCAGAGATTGAATAAATGTTGAGAATGATTAACATAATTCGTACTTATACTAAATATAAAATTAGAATCCTAAAAAAATAAAAATAAAAATAAATAAAATTTTAATAACAATAAAATCTGTCCAAATCTCAATCAAATATATAATCTTTAATATATCTAATCTCCGTCATAATTCCTTTCAAAGAATGTCGAACATGTGGATCTGCGTGCAAATTCACGATATATGCGTGTTTGAGAAAGATTGTGTGTAGATCCAAAATAGATATTTGATTTTAAAATATTTTACTAGGTATAGTAATTATGAGACGAAGGAATTAATTAAGACAATAATGTAGTGTAATGACGGATTAGTGCTAGTTCGTTGGGAGAATAACGGCGAAAGGACAATAAACGCATGGGTAGTTGCACTGGACCTGAGGACAAAGTGGTCTTTTCACACAATAAAGCAACAGAAAATAGGGATTCTGTTAGTTAAACGACACAATTCCAGTGCAGTTCTGGCAACCAACTAGCACTCAAATATTAAAAGCCCCAAGTTTCAAAAATTGCTAATATTAGAAAATTTCAATTATGATAAACGAAAATAAATAAAAATGTATGTATTATTTATTTACCAACAAACACAAATAAATATATAAATACATTTTACACCAGATGTTGCTTATTTAACTACGATAGACTTTAATCTCATTTTTTAATTCCTAAATTATAAAGCAATTTCAGTATATATATATTTCAATTAAGTAGAATGTTCATGTTCAATGGACCATGTTTCAACAAGATGATTATTTATTTTTTTTAGTTATTTAATAAAAAATAAGAAAACGTAGGAAATATTTATAATTTAAACTATAATTAAAATATAATTAACAGAGGTAATCAATAATAATAAGGAAATTTACCGTCGGTAGTTAACGGGGACGATTCCGGCGCGGTACTCGGCAATCTTGAGGAACATAGGCATGGCGAGATCGAAATGCGGGCGGGGAGGGTTGCACCAGCCGCCGTGGTCGTTGGGCAGGGCGAAGTTGGGCGGGCAGAAATTGGTGGCGGTGATCAGAATGGACGGGCTACCCGGGTTGCACCATTTGCCAACCTGCGCCGCGTCGCACTTGATCTCGAAGCAGGCGCCGCAGCTCAGCCCACTGTTGAACAGCGCCGTGCTGAGGGCGGCGGTGTTGACGCCGTAGCCCTGGCTATACAAGTTTCCGTAGCCACAAGCACCGCCTGAAAATAAATAGTTAGCACAGAGTTTAAAAGACTAGCAAATGGGGGAATAGGATTTGGTGGTACCCATGGTGCCGGAGGCGTCGGCGCCGCCGTAGAAGGTGGCGTGTGCGGTTTGCCAGGGGCCGGCGGAGTAGAGGCCGGGGATTCTAGCTTGCGCAGACGTCGTGAAGCAGAGAATGGTTGCAATGCAGAGGAGGGACTTCATTGAAGCTGCCATTTTCGGTGCTTTTCACTCTCAACTAGAGAGAGGAGATTTTAGAGAGAGAGTGAAGGGTTTGGGGGGTTTCGGAGGAAGAGGAGGAGCTACTTATTATGGTTGGAAGCAGGGGTACTATGGAAGAGTGTCACTCAACAAGGGCAGGGCGGTAATTTTACTCACTATAATTAATGCTTCTATCTGTTATTTATTTACACAATTAAAAATGGGGGAAAAATATATTAATGAGAGATTTCAAGAATTACATGGAACATTTCCATGTATTAGGTAAGTTTCATCTTCCAATCTTCATTTAGTAAGCCAAATTTGTTTTGTTTCATATATTTTTCAGAATTTGTATGTTTGTTCTCCCTATTTATTGCATTTATATAGTTTTATATTTTGTTATAGTATACTAACTATAATAAAATATTTTTTTTAAATTAAAGTCGTTTTTAAATGATAACTTTTATGTTTTCCCCATAACAAACATTGGTGGTGGACTTAGTAAATGAATTGAGGAATATAAGGCTTATTGAAAAGCTTACCCAAAAAAAAAAAAAAAAAGTGGAGTATTACTTTATTTTTTTCTAACAACAGAATCTAAATACTTTTGTATTCTTGAAAGGTTTAGATTTCGGAGTCAAAATTCATTGTCAAGAAAAACTACATCAGAACAGCCAAACTAAAACCCAATAAATCATTTTTTATCATATTATTTTGTAATAAAATGACTAATTAATTACAAGATTTTCAAATTTTCAAAATCTAGAGTAAAGAATACTCAGTTTATATATTTAATCTCTTATTTCATTATTTTTCAATACACATCACATATTAGAATGTCATTTATACATATAATGTAGAGGAAAGTATTCATTTTAGCATAAAAAATATAATCATATATTCAAATTACCATAACATATAATAGTATTCCACTTTCTACCACCAAATATAATAGTATGTCACTTTTTACCACCATTTTTGTTGAAGTCAACTTGGATGATTGGACAATTAATATATTTTATTAATTGGTCAATGGTGACAAATATAAAGTCATTAATTATTGTTTAATTTTTTTTTAAATTTTGGATATGAGGCACGTGTAGTAATAGGGGAGCAACAATTAATTTGGGCATGACTATTATACCAAATTTTTTGTTTTGTTTTGTTCTCATTATTCATTATTGTCTTCATTGAATTTGGCCATGCACGTCAATTAATTCGATTGATGATAGTGCACCAATTTTTTTGTTTTTTCCTTCTCATTATTAAGTGTGAATTCACTTTATACTGTGAAATCACATGTAATTTTCCTCCGTTTGTTCTTCTATATAGGTTGGTAATTTCAGTACGAAATTATCAGACAACATTTTGAAGAACAAAATTTTTGATTTTTTTTTCTGACATTTTGGCTTTTGGAAGAGTGGAAAAATTATTGCTGAAATAAGAAAGGTATGTTTACTAGTTAATAATCCTCATTTAACCCTATTTTTTGAGAAATTAGGTTTAATTTGCCTTCATATATGCTTGAATTGATGTTTGGAATGGTTAAACGTGTTTAATTTTACATTTTATAGGGTTAATTTGTTTAAATATATCCTTGAATTGATGTTTGAAAGGGTTAAACGGGAATAATCGACGTTTGGAATGCAATAAATTTCAATTTTATAGTGATTGTATAGAATAATCACGTTTAACACTTTAATGATAGTGTTAAACGTGAATAAATTGAAAATCACGTTTAACCCTATAAGTGAAGTGTTTTAAGATTGAGGGGTATTTTGGTAATTTAGTCAAAAGGTTGACTTTGACCGGGATTCACGACCCCCCGGTCAACGGTATGTCGTTGGTGACAACTCGATGATAAAATATGATGAAAAAAAACGGGATAGAAAACGGGGGAACGGGGGACGCCCGACGGGGAAACGGGGGACGGGGGACGGGGGACGGGGGAGGCGCGCGCCCGACGGGGACGGGTGATGGGCGCACCCGACGGGGGAGGCGCGCGCCCGACGGGGGACGGGTGATGAGGGATGGGCGCGCCCGACGGGGGAACGGGGACGGGGGACGGGCGCGCCCGACGGGGGACGGGGGATGGGGGAGGCACGTGCCCGACGGGGGACAGGGGATGGGAGCGCACGCCCGATGGGGAACGGGGACGGGAGCGCGCGCCCGACGGGGGACTGGAGCGCGCGCGTCCGACGGGGGACGGGGGAGGCGCACGACCGACGGGGGACGGGAGCGCGCGCGCCCGACGGGGAACGGGGACCGGGGCTCCCGGCGGCTGCCGAGAAAACTCGACGGGACAGGGCTACACGTGAATTTTGTGGGCTACACGTGAATTTTGAAAAATTCACGTGTAGCCCACAAAATTCACGTGTAGCCGTCTCCCGTCGAGTTTTCCCGGCAGCCGCCAGGAGCCCCCGCCCCCGCTGTCGAGAAAACTCGACGGGACAGGGCTACACGTGAATTTTGTGGGCTACACGTGAATTTTGTCGAGAAAACTCGACGGGACAGGGCTACACGTGAATTTTGTGGGCTACACGTGAATTTTCAAAATTCACGTGTAGCCCACAAAATTCACGTGTAGCCCTGTCCCGTCGAGTTTTCTCGACAGCCGCCGGGAGCCCCGGCCCCCGTTCCCCGTCGGGCGCGCGCGCTCCCGTCCCCCGTCCCCCGTCGGTCGCGCGCGCTCCCGTCCCCCGTCCCCCGTCGGTCGCGCGCCTCCCCCGTCCCCCGTCGGGCGCGCGCGCTCCCGTCCCCCGTCGGACGCGCGAGCTCCCGTCCCCCGTTCCCCGTCGGGCGCGCGCTCCCGTCCCCCGTCCCCCATCGGGCGCGAGCCTCCCCCATCCGCCGTCCCCCGTCGGGAGCGTGCCTCCCCCATCCCCCGTCCCCCGTCGGGCGCGCCCGTCCCCCATCCCTGTTCCCCCGTCGGGCGCGCCCATCCCTCATCACCCGTCCCCCGTCGGGCGCGCGCCTCCCCCGTCCCCCTTCCCCCATCGGGCGCGCCCATCACCCGTCCCCCGTCGGGCGCGCGCCTCCCCCGTCCCCGGTCGGGCGCGCCCGTCCCCCATCCCCCGTCCCCCGTCGGGCGCGTGCCTCCCCCGTCCCCGGTCGGGCATGCCCGTCCCCCGTCCCCCGTCGGGCGCTCCCGTCCCACGTCCCACGTCCCCCGTTCCCCCGTCGGGCGCGCCCGTCCCCATCCCCCGTCCCCCGTCGGGCGCGCACCTCCCCGTCCCCCTTCCCCCGTCGGGCGCGTGCCTCCCCCGTCCCCCGTCAGGCGTGCCCTTCCCCCGTATCCCGTCGGGCGCGCCCGTCCCCCGTCCGGCGCGCACCTCCCCCGTCCTCCGTCGGGCGCGCGCCTCCCCTGTCCCCCGTCGGGAGCGCCCGCCCACCTCGACCCGTTTTTTAAAATCCCTTTTAAAAAATTTAATAATTTTAATCGGACAATTAAATATCATATTTCATTAATTCCCCTCTAATAATTTTTTTTAATTTACGTTCAATACTCAGCACGTAATAAAAATAATTTCTTAATCCGCCTTGCATAATAGATACATAATTTGAATTTAAAAATTAATAATCCCAATGTCATAATTAAAGTAACATAATATCCTAATAATAAAAAATATTCTGACTAATTTTTTTAATATCTGTTTATTAATGAACACTTAATTTTGAGATAATTCCTAATCCTTCCCAAATATTGTCTACATACTGAAAAATTATCCTCTTTAATATTTCTCATTTCATAATTATAACAATTTCCTCGACCCGTTACGATTTTTTTTCCAATGTTTTTAGTCTCCTTTCAATATTCAACTCCTCACTCGGGGATTTTTTTTCTACAATCTCGTTTTAAAATTTTAATAATTATAATTTGACAATTAAATATCATATTTGATTAATTCCCCTTTAATAAATTTATTTAACCTCCGTTTTATAATCCATACGGTATAGTAAAAATAATTTGTTAATCCATCTTACATAATAAATACATAATTTGAATTACCAATTTAATAATCCCTATTTCATAATTAAAATATCATAATATCCTAATCGAATTGAAATATTTGTACTAATTTTTTTAATATCCGTTCATTAATGAACACTTAATGTTGAAATAATTTCGTAATCCTTCGCAAATATTATCTACATACAAAAAAATTATCCTCTTTAATAATCTCCATTTCATAATTATAACAACATAGTTTCCTTGACCCGTTACGATCGTTTTACCTCCATTTTTTTAGTCTACTTTCAATATTCAACTCCTCACTCGGGAATTATTTTCTAAAACATCTTAAATAGTACCTAGATAATTTTACGAACAAACTTTTGTAATCCCCATTTCATAATTAAAGTTTGCGATTATTTTAACTATAGTTTCTAAGTTAAACCAACATTAGTTGTTGATATTTGATATACTTCGCAAACAATTAATTATCTTTCGTGTTGAAAATCTAGTATGGAGCAACTTTAAATCATCCGGCCATCTGGAAAGTATGTTGTTTTAATCATTACATCGGATTTTTAAGAGCAGATGAATCTACCTATTGTCCTCGAGACATAAAGAAATTATTCGTCATTAAGTGTTGATTATTAAACGGAGAACTTATTTAATTATAAAAAATATTTAACGGTGGTACGGATATTATGTTAATTTAATTACGAAATGGGGATTACGAGAGTGGATTATTAAAATTATCTACGTATTATTTAGGATGTCTCAAAATTAAGTGTTTATTAATGAACGGATATTAAAAAAATTGGTAAAAATATTTAAATTCGATTAGGATAATATGTGTCTTTAATTATGAAATTGGGATTATTAAATTTGTAATTCAAATTATGTATCTATTATGCAAGACGGATGAAGAAATTATTTTTATTACGTGTTGATTATTAAACGGAGATTAAAAAAATTTATTAAAGGGGAATTAATGAAATATGAAATACGGCCTGTCCAATTATAATTATTAAATTTTTAAAACGGGATTTTAGAGAAAATAAATCCCGAGTTAAGAGTTGAATAATGAAAGAAGACTACAAAAAATGATCTAAAAAATTCGTAACGGATCGAGGAAACTATGTTGTTATAATTATAGAATGGGAATTATTAAAGAGGATTAATTTTGAGTATGTACATAATATTTGTGAAGGAATAGGAAATTATTTCAAAATTAATTGTTGATTAATAAATGGATATTAAAAAAATTAGTAAAAATATTTAAAATCGATTAGGATATTATGTTACTTTAACTATGAAATTGGGATTATTAAATTTTAAATCCAAATTATGTATCTATTATGCAAGACGGATGAAGAAATTATTTTTACTACATGTTGATTATTAACGGAGATAACAAAAATTTATTAAAGGGGAATTAATCAAATATGATATTTAATTGTCCAATTATAATTATTAAAATTTTAAAACGGGATTTTAGAAAAAAAAAATCCCCGAGTGAGGAGTTGAATATTGAAAGGAGACTAAAAAAATGGATCTAAAAAATCGTAACGGGTCGAGGAAACATATGTTGTTGTAATTTTGAAATGGGTCGTATCAAAGAGGATTTTTTTTGAGTATGTGGATAATATTTACAATGGATTGGGAAATTAATTCAAAATTAAGGGTTGATTAATAAACGGATATTAAAAAAATTTGTACAAATATTTAAAAAATGTGTGGATATTATTTACTTTAATTATGAAATTGGGTTTATTAATTTTTTAATTCAAATTGTGTATCTATTATGTAAGGCGGATTAAGAAATTATTTTTATTAAGTGCTGAGTATTGAACGGAGATTAAAAAAAATTATTGAAGGGGAATTAATCAAATATGATATTTAATTGTCCTATTATAATTATTAAATTTTTTAAACGGGATTTTAAAAAATGGGGCGCGGTGCCGACGGGGGATGGGGGACGGGAGCGCGCTGCCGACGGGGGACGGGGGACAGGGGTGCGTGCACCCGACGGGGGAAGGGGGACCGTGCGCCCGACGGGGGACGGGGGACGGGAGGACGCGCCCGACGGGAGCGAGTGCACCCGACGGGGGACAGGGGACAGGGGCGTGTGCACCCGACGGGGGACGGGAGCACGCGCCCGACGGGGACGGGGGACAGAGGACGGGAGCGCGAGCGCCCGACGGGGGACGGGAGCACGCGCCCGACGGGGGAAGGGAGTGCACGCCCGACGGGGGATGGGGGACGGGAGCGCGCTGCTGACGGGGGACGGGGGACAGGGGCGCGTGCACTCGACGGGGGACGGGGGATCGTGCGCCCGACGGGGGACGGGGGACGGGAGCACTCGCCCGATGGGAGCGCGTGCCTGACAGGGTCGGGAGCGCACGCCCGACAGGGGACGGGATCGCACGCCCGACGGGGGCCGGGATCGCACGCCCGACGGGGGCTGGGGGACCGTGCGCCCGACGGGGGACGGGAGCGCGTGCCTGACGGGGACGGGAGCGCACGCCCGATGGGGGACAGGAGCGCACGCCCGACGGGGGCCGGGGGACCGTGCGCCCGACGGGGGACGGGAGCACGCGCCCGACGGGGGACGGGAGCGCGCGCCCAACGGGGGACAGGGAGACGGGCTACACGTGAATTTTGTGGGCTACACGTGAATTTTTCAAAAATCACGTGTAGCCCACAAAATTCACGTGTAGCCCCTCCCGTCGAGAAAACTCGGCAGCTGCCGGGAGCCCCGGCCCCCGCTGTCGAGAAAACTCGACAGCTCCCGTCCACGGGTTCTCCCGCTGCCTTGATTTCTCGGCAGCTGCCGGGAGACGACGGGGATTTTTTCTCCCGTCGTCGAGAAAAATTCCCGACCATGAATTTTCGATTCGTTTTCTATCCCGTTTCTTTTCATCATACTTTATCATCGAGTCATCGCCAACGACATGCTGTTGACCGGGGGTCGTGGGTCCCGGTCAAAGTCAACCTTTTGACCAAATTACCAAAATACCCCTCAAACTTAAAACACTTCAATTATAGGGTTAAACGTGAATTCATTGAGAATTCACGTTTAACATTATAATTACAGTGTTTAACATGAATTATTCCCTATAATTACACGTGATTAAACATGCATATTTTCAATTAAACGTGATTATTTTCGATTATGCCCGTTTAACCCTTTTAAGCATCAATTCAAGCACATATTCAAACAAATTAACCCTATCAAATTCAAATTTAAACTCAATTAATCATTCCAAACATGAATTCAAGCATATTTGAAAAGAAATTAAACCTAATCCCCAAATAATTTAGGGTTCAATTGGAATTCAAATCCATGTTTAACATTCCGTTTGTTCAACTAATACTCAACAAATTTGAAATATTAAGACATATTTCCAACAAATTCAACAAAAGTTCAACAAATTCTCAAAAAATTTCAACAAATTCGAAACTTTATTTCTACAATTTTCTGAAAAAACGAGGGATAAATCACTAACCTCTCATTGGTTTGACATCTTCGTCTTACACGTGAATTTTCACTAAAAAATCTAAGCTTTACACGTGAATTTGAGGTCAATTTTTGAGCTCAAAAATGGGGGAAAATGGAGGTGGGGAGCGGCTGTAAGTGCAAGAGGTGAGAGGGAAGGGTTTGGGGGTGGGGGGTGAGAGAAAGCCATTTTTGTTGACTAAAAGATTCCTTTGACCAATTATTATTGGGTAATAATTTTATCATCAAAGTCAATCAACAATGGTGGTATTTTTGGCCATACTTTTAAATTTGATGGTATAAACTATCCCACTTTTATTTTTGATGGTAAAAAAAGGCCAATTTTATTTTTGGTGCTATTTTGAGTCATATTTAATAGTAATTGTGGTAAATTGGGTTGCTATCCCTATAATGTATACTGATACTGAAATAAATGATTTAATGTGAAAAAAAAAAAGCATGACTTTTGCTCTTCAAGTAATCAATTTGTTCCAATAATGGTATCATTGTGGCTAATTAAGAGCATTGAAACCATTGCTTTCAAATTTCAAACGGGGGAGAAATGCAAATAAAAGAGCAACCAATTAGGTTCTTCAATTAAATTTTGGTGCTCTTAAAAATTAAAATTTCAACCCACCACAATTTAAATTCCAATTTTTTTTTTGTTCATTTTAAATAGGGGACCCATCTCGCGCCTAAATCACCCTCCACTATTTATACACAATAGAGAGTTAATTTCGTACCTATTTTTAAATTTTTGATTGGTGCACCTTGCACCACCATATTAATCTCCACCAATCTCAACTTTTAGTTGTCTTTGCCTAAGTAAGGAAAGCAATGAATACAGCTTTCTTTTTCTTTGCCCTTTTTTTAACAGCTAGTAATTTAGGTCATGCACCATTTATTATTTGTTGTAATAATCTATAATTTGCAATTATATAATGAACTTGTAATATTATAAAATTATTTATACATTTTTTATTATTCAAACTTCATATAATATATAAATATATTTTCATATCTCTATTGATTTTTAAAGTTATATTTTATAATTTTAAAAAATTGTTGAGTTCAACTTAAGAAAGTAGAATTTTGTTGAATTCCCCCTATACATTAGGACTTTCATATGTATTTGTTTTTGGATTGTGTGTTATTTTAAATCCAAATAACACAAATTGTATATGTCCTTCTAAATTATATTTGATAATATTAAAAAGGTAGAATATAAAATTTATAAATAATTTAAACGATGAACTTGAAAGCTTATATTCTATTTGTTCGTCTTTTGTTGAATTTTTCATGGCTCGATAGATAAGTTGATAAGCTAATGATTTTAGGAGTTAGTTATAAGAGACCAATTAATAATATAAATTTTGAAATATTTATTTATATACAACATTTCTCATAATTACAAAATGTATATTAAAATTTCTTTTAATTTTTAAATTTATAATATGAATAATTCCAGACATTAAGTAATTAAAGTTCAAAAAAAAAAAGAATTAAAAACTTGAAAGCTTACATTCTATTTATTTCTATCTTTTGCTGAATTTTTTTCATGGTTCGATAGATAATTTAATAAGCCAATAATTTTTGGAGTTGGTTAAAAGTAACCAATTAACAATAGAAATTTTGAAATATTATTTATATACAATATTTCTCATAATTACAAAAAATATTTTAAAATTTTTTTAACTTTAAAATTGATAATGAGAATAATTATAGACATTAAGTAATTAAAGTTAACAAAATTTAAAAAAAAGAAATAAATTATTGTTCAACAATGAATAACAATCATCATCAACAACAACTAATAATAATAATAATTAACGATATATTACATGGGAAAAATGTCCTAAATAATATGAACAATCTTCTTGAGAAAATTAATAATTTTTGGAATTTTTTTATTAACAAAAATAATGATGTGACATCTTTAGAAGGAAAAATAATATTCTTGTAATATCTTTTGACTGTCTTACTTTTATATAAATATATATATATATATATATATCTTGTTTTTTTATAATTCTTGTAAAATTCCTCGAAATTTAATTTGGTGAAATGAGTCAATTCATAATTTATAGCTTACAAAATAAATATATTTGTTTAGATATGGCGACTCTATTGCACAATATTAGATAATTTCATATAAGTTTTTCATTTATTTTATTTAGGATTAACTGCAAAAATCAATTTAAAAAAAAATATTTTTCACTTTCTATCTAATTTTTTTTATCCGATCTCAATTTTGAAGTTTATCAAGATTCAACCTAAATCACTTTTCCGATCATTTTTTTGGGAAATTGGACTTTGCAACCGATTTTTGTTTTTGTTTTTTTTGTTTTATCCAATTGTAACCTCAAGTTCTGAAATTTATTAAAATGTATTCTTAATGAAAGATTGCAATTGGATAAAAAAACAAAGTTCAAGTTGTAAGGTAAAAAAATTAAATCATGTGCGGGATGAATAGCCAAAAAAAGTGATTTAGGTTATATTTTGATAAACTCCAAAAGTGTTAAGGTTATAATTGGATTAAAAAAATTGCAAAGTAAAAAAAATACACAAATACTTTAGGTTGATTTTGTATTTAACTCGTTTATTTATTATATTATATGTTATATCAAAATTAATAATACACTTGCTATACATATGATATTTTTATTATTTTCTTTAATTTAATTATGGAATTTAGGTTGATTTTGTATTTAACTCGTTTATTTATAATATTATATGTTATATCAAAATTAATAATACACTTGCTATATAGATGATATTTTTATCATTTTCTTTAATTTCATTATGGAATATTAAAGAAATTTCAAGAAAATTTAATAGGAGAGTATAATTTACGTTATACACGGTAATAAACCACTTAAAATATAATAATATAATAAATTCTTCTGTGTACCTAATATACGAATCTAAAATCCGTGTAATTAGCGTCGACCCGACCTGAATCCGCGAATTTTTTTTTTGTTGAATTTTATATCTTAACCTTTATGTACAAATTTGATAACCTTTATGTACAAATTTTGTGATCTTTATGTATAAATACTATGACCTTTATGCATTATAACTTAGAAAAAAAATGAAAAATTTCACTAAAATTTATATATAAATATCTTTATGTGATATTCATGTGACTCTTCTATATATTCATGTGATATTTATATACAAATATCCATACATTTATGTAATATATAAAGGTATACAAAGGTATGAATATTTATACATAAAAGTCACATGAATATACATAAAAGTCACATGAATATAACATAAGAGTATTTATATATAAATTTTGCTAAGATTTTTCATTTTTTTTAAGTTATTGAATATACAAGTCATAAAACTTATACATAAAGATTACAGAATTTATATATAAAGATTTTGACTTAGAAAAAAAAAATTAAAAATACATAAATTTAAATCGATTCGAATTACATGCACACCAAATATACATCAGACATACTCTAAAATCACAAATTCTCCTGTGCACTTGGTGCACGGATCTAAGATCCGTGCAATCCGGGTCGACCTCACCCGGATCCAGCAAATTTCTTTTTTTCTTTTTTTTTTTTAATAAATTTTATGCCTTGACCTTTATGTATAAATGTTGTGACATTTATGCATTGTAACTTAGAAAAAAAAGGAAGAATTTCAGCAAAATTTGTACATAGATACATTTATGTAATATTCATGTGACCCTTATATATATTTTATATGACATTTATGTACAAATATTCATACCTTTATGTAATATATAAAAGGTATATAAATGTATGAATATTTATACATAAAGGTCACATAAATATACATAAAAGTCATATGAATATAACATAAAAATATCTATGTACAAATTTTGTTAAAATTCTTCATTTTTTTCTAAGTTATTTAACATAAAGGTCACACAATTTATATATAAATGTCACACAATTTATATATAAAGGTCACCAACTTTGTACATAAAGATTTTGGCCTGAAAGCTAAAAAAAAAAATCAAAAATACACAAATCCGGATCGACCCGAATTATATGTACACCAAGTATACAAGAGACCTATTCCTCTAAAATATATTACTCAAAAGAAAAAACGTAAATAGAGTCATCACATCACTAGCATTGAAGATCACGTGCCCTCCTAAATATGCCTAGGGATTAACAAAAATTTAAAAAAAAATAAGAAAAGGAAATTTGGTGATTCAAGCTCCAAATACCCAAAATGCCCATCCACATGTGAATCGACTCATTCTCGATTGTTATTATCCTTCCTTTTTTTAGCCATTGGCCTAACCTTTCCGTCTTCGGTCAAATTGGTAATTAAAGTATTATAGATTTTTGATCTTCATTATGAAACTATTTGACCTAAAATTACTCTTTTTTTTTGAAACCTTGAAATCTTTACTATCATTATTTAATGTTG
This sequence comes from Scutellaria barbata, assembly GCA_028654395.1. NCBI lineage: Eukaryota > Viridiplantae > Streptophyta > Magnoliopsida > Lamiales > Lamiaceae > Scutellaria > Scutellaria barbata. The sequence goes on from CM053644.1 coordinate 1,764,757, forward strand.
TCTTTCATTTTATTTTCGTTTTAATCAAAGTTTAAGTTCATATTAATGAGGTAATAACAACTCGATCCATTTTGAGCACATACAACTAGCCTCTAGTAGAACTATAATAACCTCATTTACTATATGACTATCCTCAAGAAACGTCTTTCAGATTTTATTAATATAGAAATGATACAAATAAATCAAGATCATTATGTTGTGTCATTGAGAACATATTACTATTTTATACACTCTAATTATGGATTTTAGACATTCTAATTATGTATTTGTTGCTTCTTAAAATGGACTCTCACATGCCATATTTTTGGACATACAATTTTATCATGTCTAATTAAGTATAATGGACAAAAAGAAAGGGTGCATTCACTTGGAAGCCTACTTCTATATTACTCAAGTTGCCCATAATGCACTTTACCACCAAACCCTAATTATATTAGCCATATATATATATATATATATATATGCAAAGAATATTTCTGTGTATAAAGATCACATTCCTTTAAATATTATGATTTGAATTTAATAATTATATTAATTTATTAACATGTATCAACGGTGGATAAGGGTAAGAGTTATATATATATATATATATATATATATATATATATATATATATATATATATAGAAGAGTGATCATTTTATTTGTTTTTCTTTACTCAAAATTAATTAAGAAAAAAGAAGGTTATAAGTTGGTGTTGGATGAAATCGCAATCCATTTAAAAGGTGGTAAAAGCGTTGGTGGTGGGCACGCTTTTAAATAGGCAGGTTGATAAGTGTAACTAGAAAATCTAAGCAATCTGCTGAGTCATGATAAATATATTACAAAACAAATGTGATTAGGGCATTAGACTTGTGAACTCTCCACCAAGATTGCTCCAACCCATATATCCTTCAATGCACCGCCATACATGTGATCATGGCTTTTATATATTAAAATCACACATTAACTAATCTTAAAATCGAAATTTAGAAATTTCGCTATATGCAGTTTCGTTTGAGATGTTAACGCTGCATATTAGAAAAACGTGGATTGGTTTTAATGTTGTTTATCAATTCGAACATATATATATAATAGTTTAGTCCATATCCCATCCTATCATAATTCCATATATTTTATCCTAAATTACCACATAATATAACAAAATATTCCAATATATCATAATTTATAATAAAACATCCCCAACTATCACATTTTTAAAATAAAATACTACTTTACCATTGTTGACTTTTATTAATTTTCAAAAAATCATACTTGTCATTAGCCATTTTTCATCTTTCCAATCCTTATATTTATTAGATTCGGATTAGCTCTCTGATCAATATCAGACCCAACATGTTTCCGTAAAATAAAATAAAATTGAGTTTAAATCATACCTCGCATTTGTCTCTTGTATTTTCCTGGATCTCGATTTAGGTTTTACGGATCAAAAGATCAAACCACTCGCCCGCAGTCTATGATTCTAAACCGATCCTCTTGAGAACCGAGATCGCAACACTTCTCAATGGCCACCTGCCTTTAAGAGGATCATAGAAAGAGTTACTACTGGATAATTCTTTACTCAGAAATATAAAATTTGTGGAGAGTATGTCCGAAAATAAAAACTTTTTTTATTGAAGATCATAAATTAACCTATTTTACAATACTATTATTTCTGTCATTGGAGGAGAAAACTTGTTTAGCCTATCATGGCTAATACTTGAGAAGAGAAAATCCCCATAAATAGGAAATCTTGAAAACTAAACTATTACAATTTAAAGAGAAGATTTTTCGAAACTTATGATAGAAAGAGGAGTTGTGTAATTTCGATGATCTTCTTCTGAGGCCAAATGCCTCATTTTATAGGCGCTAATATACTCCTTTGTGGATTCATTATTACCTTGCCAGCTTGCTTTCCACTTGGTTAGTGGGTATGAGGCAAACTTTCTTTAATTTTCCACCCACCGTTAGGTAAGTACACTTTCCACCATTTATTATCGAGTTTGGTATCATCGTTGGCTTTTTGCGTCGGCAATGAATTTTTTGATTAGTGGAGGGGTCCTCCACTTTTGTCTTTTGGCCCTCGCTTATCGTCGGTGCTTGTTTCTTCAAAGATGGTGGGACTATCCACTACACCGTGTCTAGCGGGAATGTCATGTGCTTGATAGGGTCAATAAAGACCTCTTAGTGTGACACTCTATACCCCTACGACGTATATCTCACAATAAAATATTCATCATATGGACAAATCATGCTGATGTTTCATTTATCCATATAAGTATAAAAACATTATTTAAAGACTAATATCATATAAGATTAAAACACACAACCCATATTCCAGCATAAGTCATACTAAATACAACTCATGATACACGTGTTCAAAATACAAAATACGGAGGAGGAAAAGGTTGCACGAGGCATCAGCCGACCGACCTGGTATAGAGTGGCGTCTATATATACAAACCCACTTCAAAAAGCTATTGAACCTAAAAAATAAATATGCAATTTTTATGAGTCGCAACTCAGTGAATATAAACCATTACTTTAATTAAATAACAAGCGAATAACAATCATTAACATTAATCAACAATATAATAATCATGTGCAAATGCCACTATGTCCAATTTATTATTCTGTGAACTGCTCAACCTTAAATCTGTCCCGAGATTTCCAATATGCCACTATGTATATAGACTCGTAGGTCTCCAATATAATTATGACCCGAAGGTCTCCACTGTGTATATAGACCCGTAGGTCGTCAATATGAATATGACCCGAAGGTCTCCACTGTGTATATAGACCCGTAGGTCTCCAATATGAATTTGACCCGAAGGTCTCCACTTTGTTAACAGATCCATAGCAAGATAGTCACAAGCCTTTTAATTTCATGCCATATGTAATGCAACGCATCAATCATCCGAACATATGATCACATATACATTTGCCAATATATCATTTGATCCAATGATGAATTCATATAATACATATTTCTTATATAACATACATGACAAACGTTGCATATAAATCACATCACATTGCGTATAAATCACATATATAGTTTATACTCACCCAGCTTGGATAAGTGATCCATTCGTCACTCGGGTTCCTCCTCTCGTTCTACAATATGTGCCCCTATACGATTCAATGCAATTTAATCTAACCGTCCTCTTAATATGTATGTCTATTATGTAATGAAATGCAATTTATGTATGCTTAATTAACCATATTCATTACTTTTCCTATAACTTGAGTTATAAAATTTCGAGTCGAGTAAGGTAAAACTCTATAGAAACTTAACATATAGTTCTACAACTTTCATGTTTAACACTTTTCCTAATTCAGTCTCCAACCTGTATAAAATTAGGTTACAAACACAGCATAATTAACCGTTTTCAAACCGGGTCATTATAGACTAAATCCTGTAATTTTGACATTATCTCACTCAATATTTAACCGAGTCATCCACAGTTTGCTTCTGAGTTTAGGTAGAAAATAGGGCTATAACTTTCATGTTTTAAGTTTTTCCTAATTCGGCTTATAAAGCTACCAAAACATCCGATGAATTACGATAACTGGAGATATATGTAATTCACTAATTTCTTTGTATCTTTTGTGAAAAATCTTGTGAATTCACTCCGATCAAATCGAAGAACACGTCCCCACGAGCTCCCCCAAACTCTGAAAAAAAATGGTAAAAAAATGAAACTAAAATTCACAAACCCTTCCCTTCTTTTCTTTTTTCTCCCTCTGTTCTTTCTTTTTCTTACCTCTCTATTTTTTTTTCTTTCGCTACACTGCCCTCTCTCTTTTTATTAATATTGTTAACTTATTTACTAAGAATCCGCCGTCTTTCATCAGCTTTCATGATACGTTTCTTATTTTTATTTTATTTTATTACAATCATTATGATTATTATATTAATATATCTATTGCCGTAAATGCATCACTTATATATATATATATTATAATGTTAAGTTTGCTTCTGCATACTTATATATACATATGCTACTTATATATATTATAATGTTAATTAACTTATTCTTTATATATATATATACATACGTCGACTCTTATATATATATACTAACATATATATACTAATTAACTTCTCATATATATATATATATATATGTATACCTGCAGCAACCGTCTTATATATATATATATATAATTTAGATTTATTTTCTTTACAAAATTCAACATAATTTATATCATCATTAATTAAATAATTTATATTATGCACTCGAAGATTACTTGAGTCTTAATCAATTATAATAGGGTTATCCTAACACTAATTACCTAAGAACATATAAATAATACAAAAAACATATGATGCATGAAATGAATGCCTAATGACGTGTATGTTTTGGTCGAGAATGTTACACTTAGTACCCTTTGAAACTCTATAGGGTTTGTATTGAACCCTTTATACTGTATTCCTATTTATTACATTTTCAGAACACAATACAATTTGTCTATTATCGAGTCCATTAGACTCGTTTTCTTTTATTACATTTTTTGTTTTTACTTTCTAAAAACCCTTCCATTTTCCCTTCTTTTTCGGGTAATCGGGTTTGTCTTGTTTAATCTTGAACTATTGTCCGAACAAAGGTTTCTCCTATGCTTGATAGTAAGAACATATTCGTTCTTCCCATCTTCCGATATGTATCATGTTACATACCTTCTTTCTTATTTGTTCCGTTGTTGGAACCTTGTTTTCCTAAATTAATTTCCTCTTATTTTTGAAGAGGCTCTCAGAAAATCTGGTTGTATTTCCTGTGATTAAGTTTAATAGAAAAGACTCATTCACAGAATTTTGGAAAATTTTGAATGGGTACTCCACTTTGTTCATCTCAGTAAGACAGACCCATAATCCCCAAGCTCGCCTTGTGGATATTTCTTCCTCTGTGAGGGCGACTACTAAATGATTATTTGATGGTGGTGCTTTGGCTCTGTTATACACCACCATATCTGGTCTCTATAGTTTTTTAAAATGGAAAATTGGATGAGACCCTTTGTCTGTGTTCTCTGAAGCGGCTGAAATAATTTTTAGCACCACTGTATCTCCTCTACCTAAATGTGGGTTCTTCTGCCATGAATCGTGCACAGTAGTAGATATCCACTCTGGTAATTTTAAAATTTCAGGAAAACTAAGTGCGGTCGTAAATACCGAAGTAATTGCTCTGAAGTCAAACCATTCCCTGATGTCTTGTGGGTTTATACCCAAGAGCATTCAAAGTCTTGGATATTTTCTAAACCAATCGGTAGTAATTTTGTCTGGATTGATCCCATTTCTTGTAACCAATTTCTTTCATATTCTTTGGTAAACCTGAAATGGAGAAACAGATTTGTTAGTTTTAACCTGTCTTGTGCCCGTTCGTGGCCTTAGGTTAACCTCTCCCTCTTTTATCCCAGAGGTGTTGGGTTGACTCGGGTTGCCTGGAATTTCTTCCTGACTTTTCGAATTAATATTTTTATCAAAATCCGATAAGTACTTATTTTGACATTATCAGCCTTTTCACCGATATCTGATGAAAAACACTTGTTTGTAGGATGTCTTGCCTCAGGTATAAAAATCTCATGTTTGTTCATCGATGATGAACCTATCTCGCGTATTTCTTTCTAGATCACCGATAGTGAACTCGCCTTTTGCAGAGGCCCCTCTAATAAGTTCCATAGATGGACTTGGGCAATTCGTGAAACTTGTATGGCTACTTGGACTTTGTCCAAGTCTGCCATCTAAACATACGAAACTGCTTCGGCACGTATCCTTAGCAATTCGAAGGCTTTGTTCAATTCCTCAAGGTGTTCCCTAAGGTGTCTCGTTCTAACCGTAATGAAAATCGCTTCAAGGATGTCCATCTTTTGTTAAGAAATTTGCAAGAATATTCTCATTAGATTTCACGATGACAATATCAACTAGATAATATTGGCATTCTGCTTGCCATCTGATAATACGAGTTTTTTCTATTTTTGATTCAAGTTTATATTTCAAAAAAGCTTTTACATTTGTATTATCAACTTTTAAAGTGAATTCTTTTGCTAATAAGAATAGAGGCTTTTTTTTAAACATATTCCAAATTGCAAATAATTCTTTCTCGTTAATATGCCAGACTCTGGCTTGTTGTTCTAAAAACAATCCTCCTATGTATCTACACAGCTCTTTCCCGATAGTTGTTTTCCTCATGAGCACTACTGCCCATCGAAAGTCGTTAGCGTCTGTGTAGACAACTAACTGATCCTCATCTTGAGAAATCGTGAGTTTCGACAGGTTACTGCAAACCTATTGTCACTCTCGAACACGTTGGGAATAGATGTCTTCCCATTTTCATTTGGTCTTTTCATCATTTTGTAATAAAGGACGGAAATTCTTGCAATATTTTGCTAGGTCATTAATAAATGAACCTACAAAATTAATCACGCTTAAGAAGCTTTAAAGGTGCTTCTTATCCTTAAGAACATCTGGAAAATTGTGGATTTTTTTCACAATATGTTCCTGAAGTTTCATACCTGCATGGTCAATAATCACATCGAGAAACTCGATTATATTAATCGTGATTATTGCATTCTTTTTAAAGAGCTCTAATCCTTCTTTGTGATATGCTTCGGAAAATATTTCAAGATGCTTTAAATGATCTTTCATATTTTTAGATACAATCAAAATGTCTTCTATGTAAACAAACATAAACTCAAAATAATTTTTGAAAAGATTATCCATCTTTCAGTAATTTTATCTTTCAATAATCTTATTAATACTTTGATAGTTAATTACTAACCTTGTCTTACCTTTCTTTATTTCACTATGGTTCTTACCAGAAACTCAGGGCTACTATAAGGGGAGATACCTGCTTCGATCAGATTGAGATCGATATGTTCTTTAATAATCTTTTACATATCTTTTCGATTCTCAATATTCATCTAAATCGGCTTGTATCGAACCAACTCGTATCGGTATTATTCTTTTACCTTTAGTATTCTAGTTCTTATCCCACTAGGCTAAAAGATTCTCATTGAAATTCCTCTGGATTAGCCTTTTAACATTTTCGAGGGAGAGTAAACTTTCCTCATCAATGTCAATTTGAGGTGGTCCTTCTTATAGGGCATTTTTCAGAAACTGGATAGCTTCTTCATTTATCTCCTCCATCCCCTCTTACCTGTAAGACAAAAGAGCTTCTCCAATTTTTTTTATCCTACATTTTAAGATGAGTTAACTTGGAATCATTACCACCACGTTTACTGCGAAAATTAATAGGCATTATCCTATTAAAAGTTTTATCTCACCACAAAACCTGTATCAAACTACTATAGTTAGTAGTAAAGGTTAACAGGTATTTGTAATTATCTTGCTCATATTTTGCAAAAATTTGTGTAAAAAATTGTTACCAAATAAAATATTAGCACCTGTATTATGAATATAGATTGGTGACATTCTTACTTTGTACGAAGGGATACCAAAGGCTCCACCTATCATGATTCGTGATTCTTAAATACCCTTATTAAGTATTAGGATTTTTTGGGAGAAATCCCTTCTTGTAATAAGTCATAAAGTTTCCACCGTTTCACTAGGAAGAACTTCTGACTTTACTGTGCAAATGCCTGAACATGAATCAATATAAGTTGCAAAGTACTCCGTCTTATACTGATCATGTAATATCCCAACGAATATGTATATGGAGAAAACACTCGTCATTCACAATCTTGTGGATAAATTTTATTATCTTTCCAAAATTTTAACCTGTTTATCCTTAAGCTTATCTGATTAAACTTAAAGTTCATTTCTCATAATCTTAAATCATGAGAAGTTAGACCTTGATCACGTAGATCCCTGATAAGCTCTGATACATCCTCATGTTCTTGTAAGAGATTTGAAATCTCTTTATCAATATGCAAGCCTGGCATATCAATAAGAAAATGGTTTCTTTATTCTACCCTGATCGTACGTCCATCAAAATTGAACTCTATCCATTTTTCATTTCTTACACATGGCTTGTATTCCTCTAGGAAACTTAAACCTAGGGTCATAGAACCTTTAGTTCTACCTGCAATTCCTATAACAGATACTTCATAGCCTGCTATTTCTAACATGCATTTGTATCTATTAGTACTTGGTTATTATAAATGATATATCTCATCACAAGGAAACAAATTATTAGTTTTGGATATATCAAAAATAATATGGATTTATTTCCATCCCTCAGGGCAATTCATTTTTACATTTCTCACCCTAATCTTTTGTGGATTAAAATCCTCATGTGGTTCTTTTCCTTTTAGGCTTTATTGGGATTTGAGTGTTTAGATTTTGATGAGACAAAACATATATGTAATAAGAAGTTTTGTGTACCCCATTTTTCACGATGTTTAAGTGAAAGTATAAACTAGATTTGAGTCTAGATATAAGTGTTGAAAGATGGAGGTTTTCATAAGTTACAAAGCTGCATCGAGAATTTCAGAAAGAAGCTGCTACAAGAAAGCAGTTACAGCACTGCAGCTAAGTAAGAAAGAACGGCGTGCAGCATCGCTGCAAGAAAAGGATACAGGAGTACTGCAAGCAAATGATACAGCGGTACTGTACAAATATAATGCAAGCAGGTCTAAGTTACAGCAGCGCTGCAAAGGAGTATCAGCTGCAAACAGACCTAGGATACAACGCCAAGCTCACTGCTCAAACAGTCAAACAGCGTCAATAACAAACAGAATAAGTATCCTGCAATCCGATGAATGATAAATGCAGTACGAGGAACAAAGATCCAAGTAAGAATAAATAGAGTCGTTTCAGAGAAGATCAAAGTTGCAGATATGGAGCCAATACAAAGATGCCACGTGGACTGACGCACTGCAGAAAGCTGCTAGCCGCAACTGCCGCATTAAATGCTCCAAAAGAGAAAGTCGAGTCGTATTAAATGCGAGCCATGCCTTTGATCAAGTACTCAAAATTCAAAAGAGAGATATCTCTTTCAACGTATATCTTCTCATACAAGTATAAATAGAGGATGAGCAACCCTGAAGCTGTTTTTACTGAAACATTTGTGCAAAAACTCTCAAGCATTCAAGTTACACTCTTTCAAGTCTACTCTCAATTTCAGTCACTCAACCTCTGTGAAGTGAAGCAAGCTCAAAGTTGAAAGATCTTTCGAAGGATTCAGAAGCTCACTTCACCACACTAGTTGAAGAACAAACCATATACTTTTTAACCTTGTTGCTGTGTGCGTAGGTTGTTTTAGGTGTCAAACAATTGATAGGAGAGATCCTTGTTGTTTGTATAGTTGTCTAGAGTTAGGCAGCTTCCCTGTGTGGGAGTTTGGAATCCTGTATGGCTAGCCTTTAGAGTTTGCAGTTGCTATGTGTACGCTGGACTCTAGTAGGTGTTAGCTTTGTAAAGTTGATATATTGTTAGGAAAGTCCTATAAACCAATCTTGCTTAACAAAGTTCCTGCTCGAAGTAGCAGTAGAGTGGACGTAGAAGGATTACACCACCTTTGAACCACTATGAGCCATAAGTGTTTTATAGTTTTCTTATATGTGCTTTATTTCATTTATCTATCTCTGTCATAAGCATAAAACATTTTGAAAATGATCATATTTGAGAAAACCAGTCTTGTGTTATAAAATGTATTTCTCCACTGCGTATAAACTCTAGTTACAGCGTGCAGCACTGCATCCTAGTGCTGTAAGTAGTAAGTGTCTGGCGCTGTAAGTTCAAGTAACTTGCAGAACAGTAAGTTTTTCGAAAGATTCACAAAATCGACCAAGGTTCATTCACCACCCCTCTGAACCTCGGACACCACTTGGGACCAACAAGTGGTATTGGAGCAAGTTCGGTTAAAAGCCAACTTATCTGGTCACCTACCCAAATCCACCTTAGACTTGCTATTTTCTCTGCATCCTAAAATCTCATTCTTACGACATATCATGGATTCCTCTAATCACAAGTTATCTATGTTTTCCATAGAGAAATATGACGATTGGAAGATAAGAATGCAGACATATTTATCAGTCATGAATGACGAAATATGAACGGTCATCACCGAAGGACCAATCATTCCCACAAAATTGAATCCAGTGCTCGGTAGAGACATAGATGAAGGAGCACCGCCACCACCAAACTTCCTGATCAAGCCTAGACAAGAGTAGAACAATGAAGACAAGAAGAGAGCCAACCTAGACAACGTGGTCAAGAATGCTTTATTCATCACCTTGGATAAAGGCACATTCAGCAAAGTCAAAACTTGCAGAACGTCCAAGAAAATATGGGAAAAGTTGGAGCAAATATGTGAGGGGATAGAACTCACTAAAGACAACAAGATCTCCAATGCTACCCAACTATTCGAGCTCTTCGAGATGAAGAATGAAGAGACTCTTGAGCAACTAGATTTGAGATTCACATCTATTGTGAACGAACTAGAAGTTATGGGCAAGCACTACACTCAAAAAGAGAAGAATATGAAAGTGCTTAGAGCCCTGCCCGCGGAGTGGGACAACAAGACCACTGCCATGGGAGTGTCTATGGATTTGAAATCCATAAGTACATTCGACCTATTCTCCGATCTCAAGGCATTCGAGTATGACATCAACAGACGGAGAAAGAAGTCTGAAGAATCAAGCTCCAAAGTTACAGCGCTAACTACCCAAGGATCCAAGGATACAGCAACCACTAGTTGCAGTAAGCAGACGGAGGTTACAGTAGAAGATGCTGAAGAGGAAATGACTCTGCTTCTAAAGAAATTTAGAAGATTCATGAAGAACAACAACAACAGCAACAACATCAACCTCAACAGGAGGAATGACTTCAGAAGAAGTCATCTACTTCCTCAGGTATCCTCCTCTCCACAGCCAAATACAAGCAATGTGGACTTGTGCTATAATTGCAGGAAATCGGGACATTACGCAAGAAACTGTCCATATCCAACAGTGCACAAGTACCCAGAAGGAGAAAGAGAGCAGATGAAAGAAAAGAGAAGAGAGGACATGCACAAGCTTCGAGCACTCATAGGAGAGATGAAAAAGGTCAATGATACAGCAGTCTCAAAAGAGATGCTGAAAGCTGCAGAATCCTCTGACAACGACACTGAAACCTTATCCTCTAATGAAGAAGCGCTGATATGCCTGATGGCAAAATATTGCGAGGACAGCGAAGAAGATGAGGTAACCTATCAACCGTTGTTCATACCTGGAAAAGAGAAGCTGAACATGATCCACTTATTAAAAAAGATCATAAGTGACTTTAAGCAGATCAACTTAACCCATAATGAGCTGAAGGTTGAGAATGAAAACCTAAGAATCGACAATGAGATCCTCAGAAGCAAAAACATTGATATTGCTAAAATGCTGGCTGCATGTGAGTCTGATAACTCAAGGTGCAGTAAGCTACAAAAGGAGGTCTCTAGGCTGAGTCTGCTGGTCACTAAGCTAGAAACTGAGAAGAAGAGTTTGTAGTCCATGATTAGTACGTTTAGGAAATCATCTAAGGACGCAAGAGAGTACATAAATCAAAACAAAAGTCCTTTTGAAAAATCGGGCTTAGGTTACAACACTTACACCTCTCAAGATACAGTAAGTACATCCAAAGTTGTTAAGTTTGTTCAAGCTGAAACCCCAATGGAGAAAGAGTTACTCTGTAACTTTGAGAAGATCTTGAACAAGACAGCAATGTTGGATAAGGGGAAAAAACCTTAATGCTTAGCTGCATAAAGTAAGCCTGCATCTAAGAATTGGCTGCAGCAGAAGCCATCTGCTGTAAGCAGTAAAAGGATGCAGCAACCCACAAAGTTGCAGCAAAGAAGAAACTTTCCCACCTATACTAAGACTTACATGTCTAAACCTCAAAGAGGATATACTCAAGAGAAGTATGGTGGAAGACCACACTACAAGGGTGTTGGTAACACATATATAATTTATGCACATACTTTTAACAAGCATTTTAAAAACAAAACTGCATATAGTCAAAGAACCAACAAATTTTACAGCAAAACAATGACTGTTAAGAAAGTTTGGGTTCCCAAGTAACTAACCCCAAAGGACCCTTATAAAAGTGGGTACCTAAATCTACTTAAATTTGTTGCAGGTTTCAGTGCCAGGTTGCAACAGTGATATATGATACATTGACAGTGGCTGCTCAAGACACATGACAGGCAGTAAAGAAGCTCTAAAAGACTTCCAAAAATGCAAAGGACCAAAGGTCATCTTAGGAGATGATTACAAATGAAGCACAAAAGGAAGTAGATGCCTAGTGAAAGGGAACATAAAGATCAAGGATGTATCCTATGTGAAAGGACTCATCAGTCAATTTTGTGACAAAGGACACATAGTTGAATTCAACCTCCACCAGTGCTTAATCAAGAACAGTACATCAAATGAAGTCAAGCTTACAGGAACAAGAAGAGAAAACATCTATCTTGCTGACTGGAACTCTTCTATTCACAAAAAAATTCATTGAGAAACTTTGTTCTGATAATGGTATTCATCATGAGTACTCTGCTGAAAGAACACCTCAACAGAATGATGTAGCTGAAAGGAGGAATAGAACCCTCAAGGAAGCACCAAAGACAATGATAGTAGAGACAAAGATACCCAAGAGATTTTGGGCTAAAGCAACCAACACTGCATGCTATACTTAGAACAGATGTTTGATCAACAAGGATCTAGACAAAACTTCATATAAAGTCTGGAATGGATATACACCAAGTGTTTCATATCTGCATATCTTTGGATGCAGGTGTTATATCCTCAATAATGGAAAGGAGCATTTAAAAACCTTTGATCCAAAGTCAGATGAAGGAGTATTCTTAGGATACTTTGTTGTAAGTAGAGCTTTCAGAGTATTCAACAAGAGAACCTTGGTGTTTGAAGAATCAATTCATGTGGTGTTTGATGAACCACACTGTGACACCAAGAAGCTAGAAGAGTCTGTTGAAGATACAGCTCCAAGGAAAGAAAATGATGTTCCATATGTTGAAAAAGTTCTGCATACAGGAGAAGACAAAGAAGAAGAAACTGCATCTCTGGATGCAGCAGATAATCTTACAGCAGCAGAACCTCCAATCATACAACAATATGAGGAGCAACCTAGACCTACACATGTCTTTGAACCTGACAGGACATGGCTAAGGAATCATCCTAGGGATCTTATCATTGGAGATCCATCCATAGGAGTAAGGACAAGAAGGTCCATTCCTCATGAAGCCATGTTTGCATGCTTCATATCTCAAAGAGAGCCCAAGAATATTGAAGAAGCCCTGCAAGATAGCAACTGGGTACAAGCAATGCAAGAAGAGCTAAATGGATTTGAAAGAAATCAAGTGTGGCAAACAATTGAAAGACCAACTCATCAAGGAGTTATTGGAACAAAATGGGTCTTCAAGAACAAGCTGGATGAATCTGGACTTGTTGTGAGGAACAAAGCAAGATTAGTTGCTAAGGGATATTACCAGGAAGAAGGAATTGATTTTGATGAGACTTTTGCTCCAGTAGTAAGGCTGGAAGCGATAAGGATTTTTCTGGCATATGCAGCTCACATGAATTTCAATGTCTATCAAATGGATGTGAAGAGTGCATTCCTGAATGGTCTTCTTACAGAGGAAATGTATGTTGAACAACCTCCAGGTTTTGAAGATCAAGCAAAAGAGAAGGTGTTTATGTTACATAAGGCCATGTATGGACTTAAGCAAGCACCAAGAGCTTGGTATGACACCTTATCTCTTTATCTGCTGGAAAATGGCTTCAAGAAAGGAACAGTCGATAAGACTCTATTCAGGATACAGGATGAAGACAGTGTACTGCTTGTACAAATATATGTGGATGATATCATCTTTGGACCCACTAACAAAGAGTTGTGTGAGAAGTTCTCCAATCTGATGCAGTCGAAATTCGAGATTAGTATCATGGGAGAATTAAGTTTCTTTCTCGGGCTGCAAGTAAAGCAGCAGGTTGCAGAAACCTTCATCAGCCAAGTCAAATATACAAATGAGCTTATCAAGAAATTTGGTATGGAGAATGGAGCAGCAATATCCGTTCCTATGTCTACATCAATAAGCCTTGACAAAGATGAAGATGATAAAGATGTAGATATCACAAAATACAGATGACTAATTGGATTTTTGTTGTATCTTACAGCAAGCAGACCAGACATCATGTTTGCAGTAGGAGTCTGTACAAGATTCCAAGCAGTACCAAAAGAGTCACATCTTTCAGCTGTTAAGAGAATTATCAAGTATCTAAGAGGAACTCAGGAAGTATGCATATGGTATCCTAAGGAAGGAGGATTCAAGCTCAAATGTTACTCTTACTCAGATTATACAGACTGTAAGATTGATAGAAAAAGCACCGGTGGGACTTGTCAATTTCTGGGAAATAAACTTGTTTCATGGTTGTGCAAGAAGCAAACATCGATTGCAACCTCTACAGCAGAAGCAGAATATGTTACAGCAGGAAGTTATTGTACTCAAATTCTCTGGATAGAGAAGCAACTAAGAGATTATAAGACTGAAGAAAAAGAGACTCCGATTCTCTGTGACAATACAAGTGCAATTGCAATTACCCATAATCCTGTATTTCACTCAAGAACAAAACACATTGATATATGATATCACTTTATAAGAGATCATATAGAGAAGAAATATGTTGTGCTTAAGAAAGTTCATACGGATCTCCAGCTTGCAAATATATTCACTAAACCATTAAGTGAATCGAGGTTTTCTATACTTAAAAACGAGGTGAGAATTCTAAAATTATGAGTTGAAAAAGATAATACAGAAGCCCAGGGGGAAAACAGTAACTGTCTGGCGCTGCAAGTTCAAGTAACTTGCAGAACAGCAAATTTTTCGAAAGATTTACAAAATCGACCAAGGTTTATTCACCCCCCTGAACCTCGAACACCACTTGGGACCAACAAGCTTAGAATCCTATCTTCGGAAAAGGACATCATGTTACTAATCTCAGAATTATACCTTAATGATTTATATACAATTGGATGATCATCAATTAGTAAATTGACACCGCCTATCCTAGATATCTGGATCAGGTCCGATATCATTACTTTGGCAAATTTCTTGAATATTTTAAGAATTTCTATATATTTTTTCCTTAAAAACATATTTGAGTGATGTCTATTGGAAAGGGTATACGCAATTCTATACGTGATGGAATATGGTCTATTACTTTCTTTCATTAAATCAGTTCTCTTAAAGTCCTGATGAAGGGTCAAAACTCTACTGAAATCCTGGTCAGCTAGGTTGTATGCAGTCCTAGGATGAATGTCAAACATAAGTTTGCCAACATACAAATTACCTACCATTGTCCCAAGATAACTATCTCGTAAATTATTGATTCTTCTATCCATCACAGATAAATGTAATTTTGAATCAATCTCTTCTTTGAATGTAGCTTTAATCACTACTTCAATGGTTCCAATATGAATCCATTTCATAGTAACCACTACTTCTTCTTTGATACGACTCAGTTCCTCAAGAATTTCTTCTTTTGGAATAAGCTGCATATCAACTCTATTACTGGTTAATTCCATGAGAATCGAAAACTCACTTGAGTTCACCCGATAGATGATATTGTGCTTGCGCTATCTTAACCCCATATGGTTATAGAATCGGTTAAAACTTCCAATCCTAAAGCCGTCGTATGGACTTAGGGTTGAATCCTGCCACATGATTCTTTCCATCATTTTGTTTGAGATGGTCATTCTTGAAAAGAATCCTAATAGACTTTCCGATGTTTGGAGTCTATCTTCCTGTTCACCGGAACTACTCGTCTGATTCTGTAGATGATCCATAGGAACTCTCTAAATCAGGTTTGAACTTTTCTTCATAGATGTTTTCATCTGAAAAAATGTCCTCGAATCGGTAAATGGGTACTAGATCACCATAGAAAACCGTATCAAGGATGTCGGTTATAGGCTCACACTGGCACACTTCACTCTGCTTTTGTGGGCAGTCTGGTGAAATATGTCATTTTGCCCCGCATGTCCAGCAGTTGCAATCTTTGAAACTCTCATTTGTGTGAGTGTGAGTTCGTTTAAAAGTTCTCCTTCTTGATATTCTTCCTGTTGACTTCCCTACGGATTCAGATCCTTGTGAAGAAAACCTGGAAGGACCAGACTTTTGATCATATTTGTAAGATCTAGCCTTTGATTTGTACCACCATGATTTTCCTTGATTGGAAGGCCTTCTGTATGATCTTTCAGATTTAGATCGAAACACACTTCTGAAGTGTTTCTTTCTTTTTTCCTGTCTTCGCGACTTGGTTCTCCAATAATGCTTGAAAAATCATTATTGTCGCAACAAAGAGGAGTCTTTTTTACCAGTCCTTTTAGTTTTTTCTTGTTCTTTTGTCGTGTCGCCTAATGACACCACTCTCTTATGCTGTCCTTTAAAAAGAACATCCTTCTGGCTACTGAATCAGCCCTTCCTAGAGGTATTTTATATGTTTGTATAAGCATCTCTTTCCAAGGGCTACATATTTTTGCAAAGAACATTTCTGTTGTAACATTCATTGGTATCTAAGCTTGGAAGTAATATTAACGGAACCAATATATGTATTCATCCGCATAACATATACTTCTCAATTCGAGAGCATACAAGGCTTGTGTATATTCTCGATTCTTTTCTTCTTTTCTTCTTTTCTTTTATCAAAGTATCTATCGTCAATAAAGTATACTTTGAGTAAGTGACCGATATTCTCAATAATTTCGTAAATATTATCTCCTGATCCGATCTCTTCTTTGATATGGGTCTTCGTACTATCTCATGCTTATTTGGTTGAACCTTATAGACTATTTTCAACAAGTTTGTTGAATTGGTTCTTATCAATGTCCAGCGCTGACGAGACAACCTTTAAGTATGTCATCCATTCATCGATCAAGGTTTTCATGTTCCTAAAATCGAGAATATCGGTTGTCAGCATCTACCCGAACGAATGTGTTGGTTCTAGCATCGTTTTTGCCCAAGGGCTATTCGATGTTGCCTTATCCTATCCTGGTC
This sequence comes from Scutellaria barbata, assembly GCA_028654395.1. NCBI lineage: Eukaryota > Viridiplantae > Streptophyta > Magnoliopsida > Lamiales > Lamiaceae > Scutellaria > Scutellaria barbata. The sequence continues at coordinate 1,781,720 of CM053644.1, forward strand.
GTTTTCTACGTCGAGCCATAAATGCATTATGATCGACTTGATCCTGTCTCCATGGTCGTTGGCGGGTATTTCCACACTCGTACTCCTTTCTTCTTATTTGGTAATTTGATCATTCATCTTGAGATTAACCAGATCCATAATTCCTAAATTGGAAAGTGATTCGGTTAATTCCAAGATATCCATTCTTGAGATCTCCATCAGACTTGTCGGATGATGTCGAGTAAGAGTTCCTCGTAGCTTTTAGACTTCGAAACTTCCGTAGCCTTTCCTTTGGGAATGTTTGGTTTATCTCCGAACGCATCTTTGAAACGTTCGTTCATCGATCTACATGGTCCCCTTGGTAACATTCCTTTCATATTTATGATTTCTTTCTTTAGATCTGAAACTTCTTGTTAGATCTCGAATAGAGATCGAAACATCTTTTCCATCTGTCCACCATAGTATATGATGGTCTTCTGGACTTCCCTAAGATCTTGTGTGATCTTAGATGTGTTTGGAACAATTATGTCTCAATCTTTGCTAAATGTCATTTAATGAAATCCTGCACTTGTTATATCTCGAAAGTTTTTCGGATACATTTTTTCTTGATTTTCTCCTCCCATTAGGCATAAGAAAATAATATTGTACAAATAATTTAATTTATATCTTCAATAAAACTTGACTCTGATACCATTTCGTGCATCGGATCTCAATAAATATAGATCATGAAAAGAACTCTATTTTTCATTCTTTCAAATAATAATTTCTCAGAACGTGGCATTGTTATACAGAATCGATCCCCTATACAAATAAAAATACGAGTATAGCATTAGATACGTAGTGATTTTCAGCCGATATACCAAGATAATTATATCTGGTTTCAATACATATGGCTTAATAAATTGATTTAGAAACAATAAAATTGAATTGAAAATAGTATTTTACATGTGTACTTTTAAGAGTATTTTGGTCTTTAACCACTTTTATGGTATATCAAAACTATATTTTAAGTTTTATGATATTTTGGATTAAATTATAAGATTTTGTAGTATTTGAAAATCTTATCTCTAAAATAGTTTCCCTTAATTATGTAATATATTTTCTGGTCAAAGATTGAGACTTGAGTTATCAACTAATGATTAGCACATCACAATTGTTTCTATACACCAGGTGCACGGATCCTAGATCCGTGCAACCGGGTCAACCCGTCAAAAAGTACATTTCACGCGCCCCCACGCGCCAAAACCCTAATTCAAATTCTAGTTCTGCTGTATATTGACATAACCTTTTAACTTAGCGAACTTAACCTTTTAGTTTAGCGAACTTAACCTTTTAGTTATATGCACATAACCTTTTGCAGTGCTGAGTAGTGAAAAAAGTATAAGTTATTCACTGAAAAGGTTATGAAATTTGTACATAAAGGTTATAGTATTACAGTATAAAGGTTATATCATTACAACATAAAGGTTTCAGCTATATTGAATTTTTATAGTGAAAAAACTACAAGTTATTTATTGAAAAGGTTATGAAATCTGTACATAAAGGTTATACCATTACAACATAAAGGTTATATTATTACAACATAAAGGTTTTGGGTTATATTGCATGAATTTTTATAGTGAAAAAAGTATAAGTCATTCAGTGGAAAGGTTATGAAATCTGTACATAAAGGTTACACTATTACAACATAAATGTTATATTATTACAACATAAAGGTTATGACATAAATTTTAAAAAAAAAAAAAAAGGGCGCGGATCCGGGTTAAACCGGACCCGACCCGACCCGGTTGCATGGATTATGACCCATACACCTGGTGTACAGAAACACTACTCTTAGCACATGCATATCACACATCTTTCAAATCATAAATTATAACTATGATGGCAAATTGATAACCAAGCAAGAAATTGATTGAATAAATTCAATATGTACAAGAAAACATATGTGAACTATGACTTTGACATTTGTAGCCTGCCTTTATTTTATATATATAATACCAAATGAATTTCATTGAATGCTACATCAATAGTTCATTTTACATTTATACATATAAACCACATATGCGATTAATCAATAGATCATATCTTTAATAAATTTTATTCGGTACTCTTATGTAGATTATAGTAATGAGGCCTTGTAATAATTCATGATTATATATGGATCTCGTATATATGAGGGATTAAAAGTTGGAAAGTTGTTGCAGTTGGAGTAGATCATTATTAAGTTTCTTATAATTTTAGCTAGCATATAGCATAATTAAGTATGATAATTATTTTCAATATATAAAAATATATTTTACATTCTCTAAAATAATTAAAATATAAGGGTAATAAAGGCCTGTACTTTTGCTTCCAAAATGTTTCTGTACCACTTCATTTAGCAAGAGAATGATTGCTTCAACTATAGTATTCTATTATGAATTTTGAAATTGGCAATTGTTTTAATAATTCGTCGGTGATAAAAAAAAAAAAATCATTTCATTAAAAAATATGATGTTTAGGATTACTTGAAGTTGACTTTTATTCAATATTCTCTTTGACTTGAAGTTGACATTTGGTCTTGATCATTGAGTATATATTATAGAGAATGTATATAAGGTTATAATCTCAACTATGTCTAGTGGTTAATAAATTTTTACCAATCATTATAAAATCCTAAAATATACATATTATAAGCGATTATATATATATATATATTTTTTTTTTTTTGGAATTTTAAAACCTGACTTATTTGGATTTCATGCAAATTAATATGAAATATTTTCCGATCAATTTAAATTCTCATAACTTTTTATCTGAAATCTCATCTTTAAAACTCAAAAAATGAATACCAATGTCAATTTTTAAATATAATATTTATAGCTTGATGAGATTTAGAGAAATCTCATCATAAACTCAACCATAAATAGATTATGATAAAGATAAAACGTAAAGAATAAACCTCCAAATAGTAAAATGATCACAAATAAATCATTCAGCAAGAGACAAAATTACTTTTTTTTGATAAATGTGTAGAAAAATATTCTTGCACAATAAAATAATGAGATAGAACTTGCCCTATAAAATACATGTTTGAGCTATTTTAAACATATTTTTGTAGAACGAGGCAAAGAAGAGAATTCCCCTTTTATTATGGAAACTCGAAGACAATGAGTTTGAGCTTTCTTGGTAGATCTCCAATGTTTATTTCGATAATCCGATTTTAGTATTATTTAGTTCTGGCATTGGCTCTATAGATCTGATTTCGGGCTTCTTGTTCTCAGCAGCTCTAACACATCCAAATCTGTTATTTATTTTGGTAGATCTGACCTTCTCGAGATCTGCTTCTTTTTTGAGCTTTTCTCTTCAAAAATTGAGCTTAGAAATATCCACACTATAACTAATAAATGATTCCTTAATTTGTGTGAAATGGTGATAAAATACGGATAAATTAATAAAAAGGAAGGCAGTATTACATTTTACAAATTTCTTCACTAAATTAATTTTAAAATGATCTCATTTCCAACACTATTGTATACATGTCTAGTAGAAAAGGGACAACATAAAATGGTGGACACAAAACAAGAATGTGACATTTCATCATCATCTAAATTATGTTTTGCTAACATAATTGTCGACATATATATGTCCATAACAAACAACTAACAATGTCTTTGTACACACACCATACATCATTGCTAATGCCATTTATTTTCAAACACTAGGGAATTACCTAAATAAAAGTTGTATAAAATATCAATTTAAGAGTGATTTACACTTATACAACATAGAACGTATATGAACATAAGAGTGTAATCTCTTAAATCGAACTGAAATTCTGATTAACTGAAAACTCAATCAACCAACATTTTAAATCAATTTTGCCCATCTCAAACAAAACCCTCAATTTGATTATATGTTTAATAAAAAAATAAATTAAACAATAAAAATGTTAGGCTTGATGGGCTCGACATTATTGTTAATATTGAGTAATTTACTATAAAGAGTCCGTGTGAAACTCTTATTGTGAAATAAATACAAGAAATGTACTCGAACAAAATTTGAAAGTTTAATTAGAAGCCTAAAAAATATGAAAATATTATATAAAATAAAACTATAAAAAATTCATGAGCTTAATATTGAGTTCTTTTTTTCCTTTCAATTTTTCATTTTCGTTCAATCGACCAACAACATATTAAAGATGAGATTAGAATTTCAAGTCGTTACAATTCTTCCGATTTATGCGTCATTGCCACCGGTGAGCAGTGGCGCCGCCGCGGAATGGTGGCAACATGAAATTGAGAGGGAGGTGGATTGAGTGATATGTTATTTATGGGAGAGATCAATGCAATGAACACTGCAATAAATATTTACAGGAAATTCTACTAAATGATTGGATCTAAATTTGCCACATTTTTCTATGTTCAAGAGACGATCCATTTGGTTGTGGCATCATTAATTGAAGTCTCTCATACATGGTTGCATGAATTTAGATTCATATAATTGGGTTAATTCAATTTGGATCCATGTATTTTTGAGCTAATTTTTTTTTATTCACGTATTACCTTTATATTACATTCGTGTGATCTTTATATTATATTAGTATGACTTTTATGTATGTACTGTAACTTGAAAATAAAATAAAAGAATTTTATTACAATTTGTACATATATATTTTTATGTGATATTACTTATATCTTTATATTAATATAGTCATATTTGTATGTAATATATAAATGTGAAACTAACATAATTAAAATGTATGAAGAAAAATAATTACATAAATGTATGATTATATTGATGTAAAAGTATATATAATATTACATAACTATATGAGTAATATCACATAAAAGTATGTTGATCAAAAAATACGCTGAAAAATGATTTTTTTTAAGTTAAAGAATTACATAAAAGTTATGACATTTGTACATAAAGGTCTTGCTAATATAATATAAAGGTAACACATGAATACAAAAAAAAAATTAAAAAGTGCGAATTCAGATCGAACAGAATCGACCCAAATATATGGATTTAGATTCATACAATGATGCATATGAGAATTTGTGTTAAATTTATGTTAAATGATTTACATTAACAAAAATTGAAGTATATAGTTTTTAATAAATCTTGGTACTCAAATATAATATTCAATATATATATATAGATGGTTTAAAGGGATTCAATAAAAACTAAAAATTTTATACGACCGCTGATCATTTGATTAGTGCTAAATAAATTTCGACTCGTACCCGACTAATTATCGTCACTTCAATATCCGATATATTTTGAATCCAATCATATTTGTCATCCTGCATTTTGCCTGACATAAAAGAAACATTTATAATTATAATTACATGTATTAAATGATTATATTATCCAACAATTAAATAATAATAAAAAAAAGATAGATAAGAAAGAAAGAATAAAAATGTAGGTTCAACGAACATAACGAACTTATAAATAAGCATTTAATTTGCATTTCTGAGATAGCGTTACGCCGCTGCTGTACATTAGCGGTGCTATTTATTAGCATCATTCATAACACATGCACCTTTTATTATTAAATCCTACACGACGTCGTATTCGCAGTGTTAATGGGCCACCCATGATGCCAATACAGCCCACATCTGGGCCCAATACTTATTGCACCCAAACCCACATCAGTACGGAATGACGCTATCTCTATGATTGGATAATGTTATATATCGACCCAGATGTAAATATATGGAACCGTTTATGAATTAGTTGGTATTTTATTCAATAAAAATTAAATTTTGGTTGTTGTGATTCGTTAAAATAAATAAATAAACTTAAAACTTAATAGAATTCGACTCATCAGCTCCCGAGCTAGAAGACAGATAATGATAATAAGTGTTGACATTTTAATATATATATTTATTTATTTATTTTACGTATGATAAAATATGTGTGTCAAAATTTAAATATTTATAATTAAATGGTAAGCTTTAGATAATATATTACATTTTTTTGGAATATATAATAAGTATCAGAATAGTATAATTTATAATTTATTATTTATATTTATTAAATTTGTTGGGCTTCAATTATGTTCTAAAAAACTTGTAAACCATGATGAATATATTCAATAAATTAAGTCTAATTCATTCGATACATATAAAAATCAAACTCAAACATTCAACAGTTTAATTTAATTACATTCTTTAATCGGTGAGGGGGTCTTGTGTAAGACCGTTGCACGAGTTTCATTTGTTGTAATCACGAGGCATGAATTGCTAAGGACCCAATAAGTCCAACATTGATTCCCTCCGATGTGTCAATTGAAGTTTGCAAAGAAATTTGTTGTAATTGCGAGGCGGGTTGGCCAAACTTAAAACTTTATGTAATACTATTAGGTAATATTTTTGTACTACACAGAAAAATATTATCTAATACATATTAAATATTACATGTTACACAATTTACGCTGCGAAAAAGAAGAGCGTATGATAGCACGTGTTATTACTTATACCCAACCCAACCTAATTCAAATCATATATTCTATAATACAAAATTTGGGTCATATATCATATAATACAAAATCATTATCTCATATATCAAAATATATTCTCTGATCCACATAAAAATATTACATATTTTCTTATAATTTGACTAAATCCAAAATACATCATATAATATTAAAGTATTATCTAATATAAAAATTTGACAAAACCCAAAATACATCATATAATATTAAAGTATTACCTAATATGTTAAAAAATATTACACGATATACACACGTTCAAATAGACAGCAGATTAGTTATCACTCAAAAAATATTTAGACATATTGCATAATTTTATAACTTTAAAATATATTAAACTTCTTTTTTTCAGGAAGTATTATTTTGTTTCTAAATTATATTTTCAATAGCAACATCGAATGTAGTATCTAACGAACAAACCCACATGTAGTATATACTTGATAAAATTTTCAATCCAACAAATCAAATTGGTATTACAAACAAACAAACAAAAATTGTATTTCTCATATGGATAATATGAGCTGAGTTGAGTTCAACAGATCACTAAACTATGGCAGTCAAATTTACAAAGAATTGCAATGTAGCGAGCCTAATGGCTCCAAGACAATGCAATATGCAATCTATGTATACACATAACAGATAGGCGAAATAGTATCACCACATCAAACGGGGTTGATCATCGACAGAGCTGGGCGCATAGCCCCTGAATTTGAGTTGCTGTTGGGTTGAGAAGCGAATACGTGCTATTCTTGTTGCTGTTTGAGCACATTAATGTATATTGGTTTCCAATTTGCTCAGCCTGCAAATTCAACATTATACATATGTCAAGATTATGATTTACGAGTGGCTTCTGACAGAAAAAAACGAGGGAGTTGAGCGATTCTTCACCTGACATGAGATGGGCTGTGTGTTGCAGCTCCATCTTTTGGTAGGCACACAACTTAGGTAATGGCACCATGAACACTTATCGTTTAAGTCGACTCCACGAAGAAGCAAAACCAATCCAACCGTGATCCTACAAAAGAAAGAAGGATTTTTTCAGCAACACATTGTATAGAATTGGAGTTATGGTATAAGAAAGACTTATCTTCTCCTAATTTGAAGTTTGTAGAATTGTGTCTCTAATTTCAAGAAGAGTCGTATGCTTACCCGACAACGAGAAGGATCAGTGAGAGAACCCAAAGCACACACTGGTATGCCTTAAATTTAGGGCTAGACGACTGTGAAGAATGTCCAGCTGGAGCATATCGCCGGTTAACCCATCCAAACTGTGGGCGGATCAAAAACACAAAGCCCAGAAGAAAACCCGACAAGAACCCTCCAATATGAGCAAAGTTGTCCATATGAGGGAGGATTCCCACTGCTAAGTTGATAACGATGATTATTACAAGGGTCAATAAAGCTGCCACCTGCATAAGGGAATTTACATGGTTTAATTTCAATGTGTCGACTTCAGTGCTTAATCAATGTGTTGTCTAGATGTATACCTTGTTAGCGTAAATGGTCCAATTGGTAATCAGCTCGGATAACATTGCTCCCAATAATCCAAAAAGCGCACCAGATGCACCAACTGATATATTTGATTGAATAAATAGGGACGATAGCAAACTTCCACCCAATCCAGAGATGAGATAGAGCAAACCGATGCGTACTGTAAAATATAGCGAATGCTATCAAAATACAGACAAAAACTATCACTATTACTATTAAGATGGAGTTATTCTATCCATTGCACAAGAACAAAAATACTAAAGCTTAAAGGAGATGCCCTAGGTACAGATTCAACAGTAGATTACGTATAGAAAATGGACGCACAGAAAAGGCAAGATTTCTAGTGCACATATGTATGCAAGTCTATTCATCTCTAGTGCATGTATGCATGCAAATCAAATAGACAAAAAGAATGGATATGTGCATTGATAGAATACAGGGAGTCTGTAATATAGTCGTACAGCAAAATTATCCAAACATAGACCGTTTAATATGGAGGCAAGCTAAATAGAGATAGCAAGGCGAAGCACAAACAGAAAACCAACCACTCATAGTGAAGAGTCTTGTTTGGTAAGAGAGAAGTAAACCTTTATACCAATAAAACATTTAATGCGTGCATAATAATGACAATTAAATCGAGGTAATAATGTCACATAAGTTTGCAATAACATTATTGATTAATCAGCCAAGATACCTCTAATGGGGGCAAAATCGTAAGTTACAATGCCAACCACAGCATGACAAGTAAATGTAGCTCTTTACACCTAGTTACTCAAATAAACTATAATCCTAGAACAACTAAGATAGCTTGAGGACACTAGTGAATAAATTATCCACCTGTCATTCTGAGTTGTCATTAATGAACCAACGTTAATGACAAAATTTATTAGAAAGATCATAATATACACTACACCATTGCATCAAGCACAATCCCACTTGAACAACTAAAGCTAGAAGATAAAGTAAAACAACATTATTAAACAGAGTGATCGTGCATTATTATCACTCACCGAATCCAAACTCTTGCTCAAGGCGAATGCCAATAACTACGAGGCTCAACATATTAGCGAGTAAATGAAAGACTCCACCATGTAGCCACATACAAGTGATGAGGCGCCATCCTTCGTGTTCGTCGACAACTTTACCAACATCTAAAGCACCCATCTCTTGTAACCTATACAATGAGAAGTTTGATACAGCCATATATGTCATGTATTCCTTTTTTTCCAAACCAGTAAGCAAGAACATGGAACAATTACACAGCAATTAAACTCTATAACCATTAACAACTACCAAGATCACTGACAGGGCATAAACAAAAGCTGAAATCTTCCCAATAAGCGAAAAAGTCAAAGCTGGGGAAATAATAAAAAATAAAAACGCGCTTACGCAGAAGAAGAAGGGCCGAGAAGAGGGTTTTCCTTGAAGGGCTGAAAGGAAAACCTTCCCAGAAATCCAGCGACACACGACAAGGAATTCTTCGGGCAATTGTTCACATACATGGTGATGATGAACATCACCACATTAGCCACGACGAAGAAAGGTATCAACCACGGAAACCACTTCTTGAAGTGCTTCATCTCCCTGTCCAGGCCCGCGGCGGCGGGTGCCGGAGATTCCACGGAAACGGGGTGGATGGTGTTGCCGCTCCGCCGTGAGTGAACTCGTATCGGGGCCTTTTCCGGTGCGGCGGCCATCGGTGAAAGGGGAGTGTGAGGAAAAAGAGAAGTTTTGGCCGGTCAGCTACAGCTCCCAGAACAGATTTGGAGAAATGGGGTTAGGTGGAGTGGTTGAGAGAGAAAGGGGGATTAGGTCGAATGTGAAAACATAGATGAAATGGAGTACTTTTTCATGTGCCGCCTCCACAAAGGAAAGAAAACCAGTTCATGACACCTTCTCTTCTTCTTTCTTTATTCTTTTCTTGTTTTGCCCAATCTTTATTTATTTAATGATTGCTTCTTTTCCACCTATGCACAATTTAAAGGCTTTTTACCCGCTCTCTATCATCTTAAAGAAAAATACTTGTGGGGGTCAAAACAAAATGAGTATAGATATTAACTAATTAGTGGAGTAATAATATAATAATCGACACATTCTCATTTAAGAAGGTATTGTTTGTTAATTTTTAAAATATTACTTATTATATGAAAATAATTCATTACTATTTCTTAATTAAAGTATCGATTGTTATATGTTAAATTATGAGTTGTAATCTGAGAAAAATATGTGAAGTATCACTTAAATGATGTTAGTTATTATTTGGATTATAAGACAAAATATCGATTGTTATGTAATAAAATATTATTTGTTATTGATTACATATTACAATTTTTTTAGATATCTATCTGTATTTTAAAATTGATTAAAATTAAAAGTGATTTTGTTGACATTTATATTGAAGTAAGATAAGATATTGTAGAACATAAAATCCTATTCAAACATTTAAAAAAAGTCAATCCAACTTTGATGAGTTGAGTTGGAAAATAATACTGAAAATAGTAAAATTGAACAAAAGACGGTGTTCAATGCCTACAATAATGAAAACAGTAAATTGACAAAAAGACGGACCTACAATAATGAAAGTAGTAAATTGACAAAAGACAGTACCCGGTGCCTAGGCAGACAAATTAAGTTTTATATATGCTTGAGAGGAAAAATCTCTCTATTTGCTTGAATATAATGATTTAACTATCGCGTTGAATGATAATTGATACATATTTATAGACTATGCCTAAAATAAAAGAAAGTATAGATTCATCTCTATCTTAAGTGTAGTTGATTTGATCTTGGATTTATTTCCTTTTTTTTTTTTTTGATGTCTTGAGCTTGAAGACTCATATTCATCTCTATCTTAAGTTGATTTGATTTGATATTGAATTTATTTCCTTCATTGGATGACTTGAACTTGAAGACTTCTTCTTGAAGTGAATTTCTAAGATAGTTGAGCTCTTCTTTGATGAGATTGAGTTTGAGTATTCTCTGATCGCTTGAGTTTCCCATGTGTTTAGGTCTACCTTAGATTATTTGCATAGATTGTTGAGTTTTTGATCATCTAAATATTTTTAGGTTTTCTAAGTTCTTATATCTCCGGTAGGCTTATGACCTTTGGTTAGCCATCTTTGAAACCGGTCTGTCCGAGAATAGTTATGACCGATTCGGCTAGTCTTCTCCTCAACTTTTCATGTGCTTGGATCGAACTGAACTTAATGGGCTTTGGCTGGCATGATCTCTTTTGGCCGGCCTCAACTCAGGATCAGACAGTTGTTCTGGCCGTCTTGATTTGAGTGGCCCTTTGCTTAAAGTTATGACCAGTTCGATTACTTGTTGGCTACTCCTGATCTTCCACGTATTCGGTTTAAAGATACAACAATTTGCACTTGGATCAAACATTTAAATATTTATCAATATAATTAATTGAAGAAATGTAATATCACCTATCCTTTACTATTGCATTTTTCTAATTTTTCTCTAATTTTATAATATTCTTTTTATTCAGGAATTTACGAATATTTACATAACAACAAAGACATTATCAAAAAAGTTTTCATGATTTCATTTCTCAATCTAACATTTTTTGTACCCACTAAAAAAAAGCATTTTATTTCGATTCATTTTAGTATAATGTCTGTTGGGCCTTTTCCCATTTAATTACTTATGAGATCTGTAAGATTTTTTCTTATAAAGCCCATATTTCATATGTAAAGCCCATCTGCCTCATCCAATCAATACACAAAAATTAGGGCAAAAAAGATTCGATAGCCTCTGTCTGTGCTTAGCGTACTCTTCTTTCTTCGCCGGTGAAATTCTTATCTTGTTTGCCTTTCCAATTCCCGGCGCATCATAGCTCTTCTATTATTTCAATTAAGTCACAAAAATTAGGGCGAGAAATCGATTGTGAACTGTTCGCGAACTCGAAGGTAAGTGTTTTTTTTTTTCTTTCTTTGCTTATCTTTTTTATGTTTTCCAATTTTCGGCTGCGATTACGGCTGGAAAACATACGTATCATTCGATGGTTTATGAGTTTTGAAATCTGTAGTGTCTTTGACCCCTAAAATAAAAATGCACTGCACTGCTTCAGTAATAGACAAATCTCCTCTGTTCTTGCATGTTTCTGGCTCCAATTGTATCTTGAAATTGTAGCAGGGTTTCGTTTGTATTGGGATGGGATTTGATGATTAGGGTTTTAGGAGAATGAGTTCTGATCTATATGCCGAAGAAGAGGGATTAGGGTTTAGGATGGAATGCAAAGGCTTAATTGAGTGATTACTTCTGTTACATAATCATTCAATTGTGTTATGTATTGTGTTATAAGTAGGCTTTAGTCTACTTTGGGTTGCAACTTTGGGTTGCAACTATGGGTTGGGTATTTTACTTTAATCCTATTTGGATCTAGGGGTTGTGCGATAATTTCTTATGCACTGGATAGATAGTTGAAACTCCTTTAGTTGATATTTGTATTGAGTTGATGCATTTTGTGGATCTGGTATTATGAATAATTTCGCTATCATTTTCCTGTTCTCCTTCAGTAATTTTGTCCACCTTAATACTTGAATGCAAGATTGTATGTATCAGGATGAATCTGTTGATCCAATCAAACTCAACTTGCATTGCAATTTTATTATAATAAACTTTTATTGCAGGCTGCAGTAGATTTCCAAGTGTTATCCTCTTTAGCTTCTAGATTTTGCAATTTGATATTTGAGCTACAAAGAGCTGCCAAAATGTCGAGGAAAGGCTTGATGGAGCAGGACTTAAGCAAGCTGGATGTAACTACTTTACATCCGCTCTCACCTGAGGTTATTTCTCGCCAGGCTACAATAAACATTGGTAAGCTTGTGTTACTCTTAATTTCAACTGCTCTGTTCCTAATACCATTGTACACCTGTTTTTTTAATTTATTGTTTATGATTATTTCTTTTGTTAGCTTTTTGGTACTTTCTCATCGCTGAGCTTTATTGTCCTACAGGCACCATTGGTCATGTGGCTCATGGCAAGTCAACTGTTGTGAAGGCCATATCTGGAGTTCAGGTATTGAACTTCACTGGCTATTATTTGGATGTCTGTTTACTATGTGAGCTTACTTAGCTTAATCCCTATTGCAACTGAATGTCCATGTGAATCTTGTCGATGATTTATACAAAATTCCTCTATAATTAGAAGTAGACCTCAAACATTTGAGTCGGATTCTGAAAGGTACTTTTGAATAGTTAATACCTTTGCACTTGATAAGTTTATTTGTATGGACCTTTTGGTTATTCACATATGAAATAATGTCCTTATGGATGATTCATTTTATACTAACTTCTCTGTTAACTGTTGAGTATATTGAATTTTGGCTTTATCTTGTTGACTTAATTTGATCTGACTTCATGCTCCTAGGTTCTCGTGCTCAATATTTTTTTATTCATCTGCTGTCCCCTTTCCACTTATGAATTATGTCAATGTATTTGTCTTTGAATTTTTAAGGCTGGAATAAATTAACTCTGCATATAATGGAAGTTCTTTCGATCTTTAATTATTTTTACAGACTGTTCGTTTTAAAAATGAACTCGAGCGTAATATCACAATCAAGCTTGGGTATGCCAATGCAAAGATATATAAATGTGAAGATGATCGATGCCCTCGACCCATGTGCTACAAGTAAGCTGTTGACGGTGGCTTGTGGTCATTTATGTGTTATGTATCCCAATTCTCACTAAATATATAATAATTTTTTCTCAGGGCATATGGAAGCGGGAAAGAAGATAGTCCAATGTGTGATGTTCCTGGTTTTGAGAACAGTAGGATGAAATTGCTAAGACATGTCTCTTTTGTTGATTGCCCGGTAAGGTCTCTTATATCAAACACTTTTTTATCATTAGCAACTGTATTTCATTTCTTCACAACCTTTTGAAAATGCTGTCAGAATACTGAAACTTTACGTGGTCCTTCCAATAATTCATATGCTGATTTTCTTGTAACTTTGCCCTTGTTGAATACACTTATTCGTGAACCATGAATTTTCACTATGTTAGATTTATATCCAAAGTAATGACTAAACAAATTTTGGATGTTCTACTTGTTCACAGGGTCACGATATTCTCATGGCTACTATGCTTAATGGGGCAGCCATTATGGACGGGGCGTTACTTCTCATAGCTGCCAATGAAAGTTGTCCTCAACCTCAGACTTCTGAACATTTAGCTGCTGTTGAAATTATGCAACTCCAACATATTATAATTCTTCAAAATAAAGTCGACCTTGTTCAGGAAAATGTTGCCATCAACCAGCACGAAGCCATTCAGAAATTTATTCAGGTTGGTTGGTCCCTCTGATGCAATATGTACTTATTTTGAAACTAGTGTTTAGTAATACCATCTCTCAAATCAACTCTGCAGGGAACTGTTGCTGGTGCTGCTCCTGTGGTTCCAATTTCTGCACAGCTGAAGTACAACATTGATGTTGTATGTGAATATATTGTGAAGAAAATCCCTATTCCAGAGAGGAACTTCATTTCTCCGCCAAATATGATTGTAATCAGGTCTTTTGATGTCAATAAGCCTGGGTCTGAAGTTGATGAAATTAAAGGTGGTGTTGCTGGAGGAAGTATTTTGAAGGTAGACGTCTTCCATATGTGAATTCTGTTTTCTTGCCTCATGTTTTTCTCTGGTTGATCCGCTTGTTTACTTTAGTTGCAAAATAGACTTTTATGTCAATGCCATGTATGAAGCTGAAAAGACTAGAAAATGGTCTTTCACTACCATTGATTTCTAAGAGCTTTTGAACCATTCTTGCAGGGTGTTTTGAAGGTAAATCAATATATTGAGGTTCGACCTGGTATTGTTGTTAAGGATGAAAATGACAACATCAAGTGCACACCTATATACTCCAGGATAGTTTCCTTGTTTGCTGAGCAAAATGAGCTACAATATGCTGTGCCTGGAGGCCTTATTGGAGTTGGAACGACGATGGACCCCACACTTACACGTGCTGATAGGTTGGTTGGCCAGGTGCTTGGAGAAGTTGGTTCTCTTCCTGAGGTCTATGTTGAACTAGAGGTATGGGTATCTACTGCTAGAGGGTGATTTCAACTCATTATTGGGAGTAGTGAATGCAAATATTTTTTGCTTCTGATTATTGAATATTCCTATTTAATGCATAGGTTAATTTCTTTTTGCTGCGGAGGCTGCTGGGTGTTAGGACTAAGGACACAGAGAGGCAGGGTAAGGTGACAAAGCTGGCCAAGGGAGAGATCCTTATGTTGAACATAGGATCTATGTCAACAGGTGCTCGTGTGGTTGCTGTTAAGAACGTCTTTGCCAAACTTCAACTGACTTCACCTGTGTGTACAAGCAAAGGAGAGAAGATTGCACTGAGCAGAAGAATTGATAGGCACTGGCGTCTGATCGGCTGGGGTCAAATTCAAGCAGGTATTACTCTTGATGTCCCACCCTACCCCATCTAAGTGAAGTATTAATTACAAAGAAACAGGGGAAATGGTAAACAAGCACCAGAAAACTAGGGAGAGAGAGATGTGGGAAGGCCGGAAATTTCTGGGAACAATTTTTGTTCGTTGGAGGAGAAAACATTATTGTGTTTTGGATACATGTATTGTTGTTCGTAATGATTTTTATCCTTCAATTTTGTTTGGAGTTCTTCATATTGTTATCGCAGTTTTTTCCATGCATTCATTCTAGGCGTGTGTTCGCCAAGCAAATTTTCCAGTTTGGTGAATTCTTGTCTTGATGATCTATTACATGAGTTCAAGAGAGTGCTTGATGTGTTTATTTTGTTATGTCGCGAGTATTTTTACAGCACTAGTTCATAGAAAACGAGTGTGAACTAGATTTAGCTGTTTTTCTTTGGTATAGTTAGTTAACCAAGGAATAGCTCCTTTTTAATGAATATGGTTTGAATCCCAGGCTTAGTCTCTTGTTTCCTACTTACCTTTATTAATTTTCTTACAATTCATATTTCAAGCTTTCAAAACTATTTTAATGTGTAACTAACTTTATATAAGCAGGCAAGAGATGAAGCTCTCAGTTAAGAATTCATGAGCCATTTAAAAAGAAAAAAAAAGTGTTTTTGATTGTAGTAAAAACAAGCCTTGGACTCTTTGAATGGAGTAATATTTTATATACTCATCTAAGTGGAGTTCATATTACAACTTATCCTTCAAAACGCTATAAAAACGTACAAGATTAGAATACTCATTTATATATTAAAGTTACAATATGTATATCTAATTTCAACCCACCGAAATGAATGTGACAAACCTTCTCAGACCAATCGTGATCAACACACCATTATAATTTTATATCAAGACAATCTTTAAACATCACATTCATGTTGAAGTCAAGCCAATAAAAAAGGCTAATAAAGCAGAGCTTTAGACTCAGATTCTGTGCCCGGGGAAATTATACAATGACAGCAGGTGCACGCATCGAAGCCTGCAACCTCGTCTCATCCCAATGACCTGCACGCGGACTCCATCTTCTTCTGACACGTGTCACCCCAGGTTACCTAATATTTCGAAATAAATAATTGTTATTCACACGAATTAATGATATCTGCCATTAATAATTCAACTTGAATTTGATTTAATGTTTCATTTTAGTCTTATAATTCAAGTTGTTTCACATTTATGAATCTAACTGTCGGATCTAATTTATACACCATATTTGTTCGAGCCATTTCTCATTTATCCCACTAATTTTAGCGCGTCACTTTATGTGAACAATTATGTTTTATTTTTTTCAAATGGAACAAAGGTCAAGGAGAAAATTAGAAAAGATGTTTTGAAATGCCTGTTAATAGTAGAGGCGACACGCCTACACCTAATATAATAAATGTTATGTTTGTGTTCTATGTATTTATATATTTATAAATAATAGAAATTAAACTAAATATATATTTATTTATTTAAATACATATTTTTTCTAGGGAAATTGTTTTTATTTGCGAACTTTAAATTATGACCAGATCAGCAAGTCCACCGCTTGCATCTCTCTCTCTCTCTCTGTACATATATACTGTGCATTCCTAGGTTTCTCTCTCCCTCTGCAATCACCTGAGTTTGCTTTTTCTGAGGTACGCGAATTGTCATTTTTCTTGTTGAGGTTTCGCTCTGCTGCTCTGCACAATCTCTGGTTTGGTTCTACTGCATAATTTTCTCTAAAAGTATTCACTCTATTTGTGCAGGATTTTTGCGAAATTTGATCCATTTTGGGGAGAAATAACATTGAGCTTAGGGATAATTGATTAATTGACCTCCTCAACCTTGTTGAATCGCAATATATTGTGTTGCTTCTGCAATTGTAATAGGAAGTACAAATTCTGTGGAATTGTTGTGATAATTGAGATTTGGTTTTTTTTTTTTTTGGCATTGATGTTAGATATACCTTGTTTTGTTGATAAATTGTATAATGGATCAACGTTTTCATGGTGTCTTGAGTTCTTCAAGTGGATTTCAATTGGAGAATGAATCCATGATTGAGTTTTCTAATGGGAAACTGAGGAGTGAGCCTAGATTTGAGATTACATATCCAGATCAGAAACAAGTCATTGGAGATATAAATCAGAGGTCTTCATTTCAAGAACACAGTATAGGAGGGTTACAAGTGCTTGAAAACCAGTCGCTTTCGAATGGGACTGTTTCTGGCTCGTTTGCGGACTTTGAGGATGATTGTGATTTCTCGGATGCGGTTTTGAGATACATTGATCAGATGCTGATGGAAGAGGATATGGAGGACAAGGCACATATGCTTCAAGAGTCGTTGGATTTTCAAGCGAAAGAAAAATCATTTTATGAGGTACTAGGAAAGAAGTACCCACCTTCTCCACAACAAGAATTGGGGATAGTTGGTCAGTATGGTGAGAGTGTTGATGATAGCTCCTATGTTAATCGCTACAATTCAACAACTAGTAGTAGTGATGGTAGTGGATACCTAATTGATGTAGTTGATCCAAGTTGGATTCAAAGTCGTGTTAATTATGATGCTTCTCTCATTCCTTGTCATACAGCTTATAATGTTTCTAAATCATCTATTAGCTCATCAAATAGTTTGAATAATTTTATAGATGGCTTCTCTGAATCTCCGATAAGTCCTCTTCAAATACGTGATATGTATAGTCAAAGTCAACTGGTGTGGAATTTCAGGAAGGGGGTCGATGATGCTAATAAGTTTCTTCCTAGTGGAAGTAAACTGTTTCCGATAGAAGGGGAAACTCTGGTGGAGAAGGATGAGGTGAGGCATATACCTTCTGAATCAAGGGGCAAAAAAAATCGGGCTAATTTGGACATAGATTTGGAAGAAGAGAGAAGTAGCAAACTGCCAGCAGTTTCTGCACAGTCTGATGTTCCCATAGAGGAATTTGATGATGTGTTGCTTCACACCTTGGGGGATCGTGAGAAGAAATTGGCAGCTTACAGAATAGACCTGAAAAATGCAACGAGCAAGGGTATGCAGCAGAACGGGCAAATAAAGGGAACGAGTGGTGGGAAGGGCCGTGTTAAGAAACAGAACAGGAAAAAGGAAGTGATAGATTTGAGAACCCTTTTGATTAGTTGTGCTCAGGCTGTTGCTGCTGATGATCGTAGAAATGCAAATGAATTGTTGAAACAGATCAAACTGCATTCATCTCCTTTTGGTGACGGGAATCAGAGGTTAGCTTACTATTTTGCTAACGGCCTTGAAGCACGTTTGGCTGGAACTGGGAGCAAGATACATAAAGCCCTTGTAAACAAGAAA
Source organism: Scutellaria barbata (assembly GCA_028654395.1). Taxonomy (NCBI): domain Eukaryota; kingdom Viridiplantae; phylum Streptophyta; class Magnoliopsida; order Lamiales; family Lamiaceae; genus Scutellaria; species Scutellaria barbata. Next base: position 1,800,401 of record CM053644.1, read on the forward strand.
ACAAGTGCAGCTGATTACTTGAAAGCTTACTATACTTACCTGGCCTCATCTCCGTTCAGGAAAATGTCGAATTTTTCCTCGAACAAGACTATCATGATTAAATCAGAGAAAGCAACGAGACTTCATGTTATAGATTTTGGCATCCTCTATGGCTTTCAGTGGCCTACATTAATACAACGTATAGCTGATAGAGAAGGTGGTCCACCAAAGCTTCGGATTACTGGCATAGACTTTCCACAGCCTGGCTTTCGACCAGCAGAAAGGATTGAGGAAACGGGAAGTAGATTGGTCCACTATGCAAAATCATTCAACGTGCCATTTGAGTATCATGCTATAGCACAGAAGTGGGAAACCATTAAAGTAGAGGACCTTAAGATTGAGAAGGGTGAATTTGTGGTAGTCAACTGTTTGTATCGAACCAAGAACTTATTCGACGAGACAGTGGTGGCAGAGAGTGCAAGAACCGTGGTTCTTAACCTAATTAGGAAAATCAACCCAGATATTTTCATACATGGGATAGTCAATGGAGCTTATAGTGCACCGTTCTTTGTCACTCGATTCAGGGAGGTTTTGTTCCACTTTTCAGCTCTATTTGATATGTTGGAAACAAATGTACCTCGTGAGAAACCAGAAAGGATGCTAATCGAGAAAGATATATTTGGAAGGGAAGCATTGAATGTCATAGCTTGTGAGGGGTGGGAGAGAGTAGAAAGGCCCGAGACGTACAAGCAGTGGCAAGTACGTGACATGAGGGCTGGCTTTATGCAAATACCTTTTGAACGGGAGGTCATGACCAAGGCAATGTACAAGGTGAGAACGTTGTACCACAAAGATTTTGTGATCGATGAAGATAGTCAGTGGCTGTTAATGGGGTGGAAAGGGCGGATAATCTACGCCATATCATGTTGGAAACCTCTTTAAGGCAAAAATTTTGCTCTGAATCTTGGCCCGTGATTTGCAACATCAACCTATTTCTTCAAGGTAAGCTCAAGCAATCTTGAGTTTTTCTTTTTCTCATTCAACTCCAATGAATCTTATATCAGTTGGATTTGCAGGCGAATCGATACTAATCACTCTCTATCTCCCTGACACAAGAAACGTATATTGCTGACACTACAATTAAACAGGTAATCCCGAATGATTAGAAGCTTCTTAACTTGTTTACGATGATTATATAATCTATAATGAACAGCATCTGTTTTGCTGATGATGCATGTTCATTCTCATGTAAAGGGATATCTAATTTTCTTAGCAAGAAGAATTGCCTCTTTTTTCTAATCTCGTTGCATATGCTCTTCCTTTGCTTTCAATTCAACATAAGCTATCGGAGATAAGTATTATTTATATATATCTAATACCTATATAAAAATGTGGATGTTTTTTACAAAATATGGATGGTCGGATATATCTCCATCAGAGATTATTATTTAAGGTTATAATAATAATTTAGGATTTTCATATTTAAATAATTTTATATTAGAATCTTAACTAATTTAAAATCTTTTAAAATCTCATTATAACTAGAACTCTAAAACGTTATGTATAAGATATTTATATTATTTCTTTCTTTAATTTGAATTGATTTTCACGTGAAACGTAGGTGACCTAAAACTCGGAAGGTCAAATTATTGTAGATTATTTTTCTTTATATGCTGTACACATAGTTTAGCACTTGAACTTATTACTACCTCATAAGGGATATAATGTAAATAGAAAAAGAAAATCTTGAAAAATAATATTTCCAATTATATATGACTATGATTTTAGTGAACTCCAACGTATGTTTTGAGTTTCATCATGAATTCAAGATTTGAACAACTGTTGTTATTGTAAGAATGGTGGGTCCTAAAACTAGCATTATTTGGATATAGGTCTTTTAACATGATTCGTAGCCATAGGTTGAATATTGAATCAAGCACTAGAATAACCGGCTGAGAATCAATAAAAGCAAAAGGGTACTTAGTGGGGGAACTTTGATAAAAAACATAGTTTATATTTCGTATTTTATTATTAAAAATATCATCAAAAGCAAGAGTTTTTATTGAATCGAGTTGGAGTAGTTTTATTTATTCTTTTAAACTTGTCATGCATAAATTCAAGCTGTGTTTAAGATTTTATTAAACATAAAAATATATTCAAATTTATTTGATTATCATAAAAGTGAACTGAAATGAGTTTTTAACAAATAATTCGGAATTAAGTATTGAATAGCAGTCCTCAGCTAATGTTGTGCGCTTTTCAATTGGTGGAGACAGCCAAATTAGTACAAGTGATGCATATGTCTCAATTATTTTCACAGCATAAAATTTGAAGGCCGCCAACTATTTTTGTAACTGCTACATATTTTATGGTTTAGAAAAGGACATAAAGATTCAATTCAAAAACAGACGAAGTTGGTCGGATAAATAACATCATTTTGATGTGACTTATTCTTGAAAGCAAACACCTGGAAGATATTCAAAAATATGAATGACAGCAAATGGACATCAGCTTGTAATTCTATTGTAAGGCTTCACACCAGATTACCAAACACGTTGTTTCATTTTATTCATATATATATATATTAAAAAATGAAAATGTTTCTTATAAATTATAATAGTAATTTAATATTAGAATTCTAGCTAATTCAAAATCTTATAAAATTCTATTATAATTAAAATTTTAATATAAAAGTGTTATATATATATATATAAGATTTTTGTATTAATTTGAATTAATATTCATGTATAATGCACTTAATCTAAAAAACTCGATCTAAAAAACTCGTATATATATAAAAGCAGATGAAATGAAATAGCAAATTTGAATATCTATTCAGCTATACCATTAATTAAGTGGAAACTCAAAACATTGATTGGCTTAGCTATCATTTTCAGGCATTAGATGGCCAGAAGTCTCCACTACTTGCAGTTTAATTATAAAATAATAAAAATCACAACAAATAGGAATACTTTGATTTAAAGAAGAATTGACAAAGAGATTTAAAATTAAACAAGTATTGTCACACACATAGTGCTCATGCATGATTTCGTCGCATTGATATAGCACCAATCATAGGAATTGTAAGATATTCAAGTCATCTAATATAAAATGAATTAGTTGGTGTTTTGTGGAATCAATTTGCCAATACAGTCGTTTTTACAACTTATTGTTATTGGTCAATTTTATTTTATACATGTGAATATTTGAAAGAAAAAAAAATCAAATTCTCCAAACTCTGTAATTATCGAGTTTAATCATTTTTCGTTCCATAAATATGATGTCTGTCAATTTTAATCCAACAATTATCAAGAATTTCAAATTAGTCCTTCAATTTAAGAACTTGTTAAATTTCAGTTCAATTTTGCCGAATCGGGCTTTTTGGTAACCTAGAATTGGCATAACGACACATGTCAAATTCTTACAAGTTGACATACGTCACTACATCATTTTTAGGTCAACAGTCTCAATTCAAGTGTAATGTGCATCGCATATAACATTTTCGGATGAAATTAGTAATTTTCAGTTAAAATTAGATTGAAATCGAACAAAGCCTTAAATTGTGGGATTAAATTGACCTATTGTGATATTTATGAGACCAAAATTAAAAGACGCTATAGTTATGATACAAAAAATGATTTTAACCCTATTTTATCTCATACTCTATCATAATGAAATAGTTTGATTAGATAAATTTCATAACAAAACCCAATTTATAAATTAGTTTTCAAATTTTAGACCCAAAATTTAAAGTTTCTCAATAAGAGACTCAATTTAACTTTTTTTCTTAATTAAAGGCTTAAAAATTAGATTGAGTTCTCAATTTAAATCAAAATTCAATTTTTTTTTCTTTTTTCTTTTTATTTATATTTTAGATAAGCTAAGAAAAATTAATATAATTTTGGAAAGATCTTCATTTGATTTGTATTAATATATATATATATATATATATATATATATATAATATTAATGCAATTCTTAAATTAAGAATTATTTATTTTTTTAAGTTTATGAATAAAAATATAGAAAATTGATTTTAATATTAATCAGTTAATATAAATTGAATTAATTATATATTTTTCTTAAATTTTTTAAAATATATTAAGACAAGTTGGTGTGTATCGTTCCAAAATTGCACTAACTTATCTGAACTTATTTAAAATATGAATATATATTGAAATATAAATAAATCTATATATATAACTAAAAAGAAAAAAGAAAAAAAATTAAATTTTGTCTTAAATTGTGAACTCAATCTAATTTTTAAGTCTTTTAATTGAGAAAAAAAAAAGTTAAATCGAGTCCTTTATTAAGAAACTTTAAAATTTGGGTCTAAAATTGAGAATTAATCTATAAATTGGGTCTTGATATGAAATTTATCATAGTTTGATAATATACACAGATTAAAATTTAGAATCACTAAACTGCATTTTTATGGAATAGGTTTATCAAATGCTGCTAACATGTCATCACAAGGCCACAAAGCATACAAATCTTCTGAGAATCTGTATGGAGAAAGAGTGATAATTCTCAATTGAAATAGCCTGGAATTGAGTAATAAAGCCAGAACATAAATCAGAAAGATGTATTATCAAGAAAAAGTGTTATATGTAGGCATGATCATAGAAGGTTACAGCTACACTCACAAATGCAGGTAGTCTAGTATTGTAAACAGCAGAGTTTCTGGATATCTGGCAATAAGACCTCGTAGTAGGTAAAAGAAACGACTCTTGTATGCCATTCGATAGCAATGATGGTTGATTAGAAACGAGCGATGACTTGAGAAAATAGAGCCTTAAAATCCTTGGTTGGTGTACCTGATCCCTCTGGCTTCGAAGCAAGGTCCAATGCTTTGAATTTCGCTTCCTCGTGATGTAGTGCCTGGCAAGATTATCTCATTAAGAAAGGCTTTGTAGCGATAAGAGAAGAAACGAGGTAGCTAATAGGGTTACCTGAATGCAGGTTTCTGCCACATCAGCCCTAGCAATTGTCCGTGTTTCTGTTTCAAGAAGCTCATCATCCTTCCCAACGAGCAGCTCTCTTATACCACCTTCTTTATCTTGCAGCCCTCCAGCTCTATAGCATGAGATGAAAAATAAGGACAATAGGATAGAATTTACGAGGAATTATGAGTATAAAGGCATTCCATACCGTATTATCGTGTATGGTATTCCTGAATCAGCCAAATATTGCTCAGCCTTCCTCTTCCAAACCTGCAATCCAAACAGCATTTAATCATTGAAAAGGGCAAGTCTAGAAACGGTCAAAAAATGTTAAATTCAGCAATAAAAATAAACGAACCAAGATATTTCCGTTTCCCAAACTATTTAAAGGGTTGCTTAGATTCGTCCCTCCCATTGATCCAACTAACACAATTTGCTTCACTCCAAAAGCTTTTGCTGTTCAACAAACATCACAAGGACTTTGAGAATAACATAGGCAACAAACAAACTCCATGAACGTGTTACTTCAGTATAGGTCCTCACCAGCATCTATTTGGTTCTTTTGCCCGATCCAATCAACCTAGAAACGAGTACATGAGATCAAGTATATCAAACACAAGGGACCAGAAAAACGAAAGCCAAACCTGTTCGGGAAAAGCTCCATCTTCAAAATAGAATTCTGGCCTTCCACCCTTAGATGGGTCGAAGCCGGGTTTCATCTTGGGGACAGCACTTGTGAGTATTATAAGAGCATCGATACCTTCAATTGCTGAAGCTATGCTCTCAGCATCTGTTATATCTCCAACGTAAACATCATCTTCGCCCCCAATCTTTTCCTTGCTCTCTGGTGTTCTTACCAAACCCCTAGCCGTATACTGGTCTGATCTCTCCTTTAGTTTCTTGTAAACAATTTGTCCTGCAATGACCAAACAATGCATGAGAAAAGAAATCAGTGAAACTTATACCAAGTAAAACGAAGCAGCATCTAAGATGAACTTAGATGGAGAATGAGAAAAGATCAACTTGGTTTTCATCAACTTTCATCTTATCCTCTGATAACTAATGCCAACCCTCTCCTCAGAAACTAAAACTCACGATTTGTCTTTCCTAAAGCGACGACATTGCAAACCAAGACTTGTTTGTCGACTCATCTATGAATGTTCTTTGAAGCATCTTACTTTAAAGTGATTAATACCTCAAGACAACAAGCAGCTAGCTTAGTTAGAGCAACCAATCTTCTAATGTTCATCTACGAATACAGAATGTGAGACCATTTACATTTTCTTTTGTTACATCCTTAATACATATAGACATGGATGAAAATATCTCGAAATATCATCGATATTTTCCTGATATTTCCATTTTCACGTAACCAATTCAAAAACTGGCTTATATTTCTCCGATATTTTCATTTTTTTACATAATTAGTATAAAAATAAGAAATTTTGTCAAAATATAGGTAAATTTTCAATAATTATCGGTATCGATTTTGATATCGGTGGCTTCATGGTACAAATTTTAGAAAAATCGTAGAAATATCGGTCAAATATCATTACAGATATTTCCACCGATAGTGATATTCCCATGGATATTTCCATAAAACTAAAATATTAATATTTCCATCAAAACTGAAATTTTCATCCTCCAATAATCACAACTAGATTAACAAAAAGAGCTGGAAAAATCTGCAATGTAAGGGACCACAAGATATGCTGAGCAAAGATAGAAAGAATGAACATATTATTTCTTTGTTCTTGCTTTTGAATGACTAATTTACTCAAGCTTTTCAGCATATTATAATTTTTTCAAACAATGTAACATATTTCTGCACAAGAATATTAAAACTCCAGCAAATGATCCTACGAAGAATTTCTAGAGAGAGAAAGTGTGAAGAAAGTTGATCTTTACCAGTTCTACCACCGGCGCCGGTAACAAGAACAGTGCTTTTACTGAGGCTAGACGTCGCCACCACCGAAACCCTACTGGTATTTTTAGCTTTTCCATGAGGGTAAAATGGGAATGCAGAAGAATTTGAGAATTGTGGACATGCAACTGTAAATTTGTTGATTAAGGTTGAGCTACAACATTTATGGCCTGCGGTTAAAAATGGTACACGTGTCATTCTGCCACTATGCCTGAAAACTAGCTGTAAACAATTCCGACCACCGCCGCCGCCGGGAAACAATTTCTGAAAATAGACCGTTAAGTTTTTTAGATTTTCTTGTTATCCTTTTCACGAACACCTTATCTGCATTTTATTGGGTGGGCTTTCGTTTGGGCTTTTTATTTGTTGGGCCTCCACCCTGCATAATGGAGGAAGCCCAATGCTTTTCTTTTGTTTGTTTTAGAATAAAATAAGGCCCGTTTCTTTCGAGGGTTTGGGTCTGATTAGGTTTTTAAACTAACACAAATCTTTGTTCTCTTCATGAGTTTAATGTAGTACCCCAAGTCCCAACTCAATTTTGTAAGATTGAGACATCATTAAGACTTTAATTGCTTAAAATATTTATAAATGAAATAATAGTTTTTCTTTTTAAATAATTTTCGTAAATAATCTCAGCGGAAGACTTCACTAAACACGAGTTTTTTTTTTTTTCTATTTTAAAACGAAAAGCTTAGCATGCAAGAAACTTAATTCGTGTTCTACCCACATTTGTAAATCAAAACATCGATATTTTTAAAAAGTTTTTAAAAAAATGCACTTAAACCAACATCAAAAGAGGCATTAAACATATTAACTTCATACATATTAATATATATTAAAAACATATAATATATATGCTTCTAGAGAGGTCCGTACAGCTGGCTACCCATCCACTTCTTCATAAGGGGGTCCTAAAAACATTTAAACATAGCAACATAAGATTTGAGAAAAATCTTAGTGGATAACGTTTATAAACTATTACGTTAAAGAGATTAACCAATATATTGAAACATTATCTTCTAAGGTCCGAAAACCTGACATAAACATCCAAGATACAAAGACATGGTATAAACATCCAAGATCCGAAGACCTGACATCCAAGGTTCGTCAACCTGGTATTTCACCTGAAGGTGTCATTTCATTTCATCATACTCAACATAGGAGTTATTCTAATCAAAGTAATTGTAAATAAATGTTACCCACTTTTGACGTTGATTCGAAAGTTGAGATAGCTCCTGAAGTATTCGATCGTTCGTATTTCACTCGGCACGTTCATAATTTCTTAGTTTTTAAGTTGCATTTCAATTGTATCATACTTAACTAACCTATCATGCTATATGTATATCACAACAATTTTCATAATTTAAACGATCATCCAAAATTCATGAAAATAAGCATACATTTACATAACAACCCTTAGTTATCCATGCTAAAATATTAGGAATAAATTCAAATCACACAAGCTTTAATAAATCATTTACTATAATAAAAAATTGTTCGGAAATGCTCTATAATCAGTCTATATTATAAAATTCACTGTAAATTTTATATTTACTTAAACCTTCTGAAATTAATAATTTAGACTTCTAACATCATGTACTTAAACATAGTATAACAGTTTTGAAAAATTATAATGGACTGATTTTATATAATTAATTTTCTGAGATCCAAAATCGCAGAATCTCAAATTCGAAATTGGACTTATTTTAAAAAATCATTATAATTTGTACATTACTTAAAAAAATTATAAAATTTTAACCATAGACCTAAAACTTCATTTAGTATAACATACCAAAACATTTTTGAAAAATTATAATTGACTGAATTTATAAAATTATTTTTCTAAGGTCTGAAACTGCATAATTCTAACTTAAAACTGGACAATCTTTGAAAAATCATAATAATTCATAAACTACTTCAAATATTACCAAATTTTAACCATAGACTCAGGACTTCATGTAGTATAACATAGTAAAAAATTTTGAAAAATTGTAATTGGCTGAATTTATAAAATTATTTTTCGAAGGTCCGAAACTGGATAATTTCAACTTGAACGGGACTATCTTTGAAAAATCATAATAATTCATAAACTACTCCAAATATTACCAAATTTTAACCATAGACTCAACACTTCATGTATTATAACATACTAAAATATTTTTTTCTTTTTGAAAAAATCCAAGTATATATTTTTATAAAAATCGACAAAGTGGACTGCCATTTCTAAGAATTTTCACAACTTGGTTAACCCACATATTTTCATAATTAAAATGTAGATTTAGCTTTTATAACTCTATCAACATCAATTAAACCATCTTAACTCAATTTATCACACATGCAATGAGTTTATACAAGATAATCAAACATGCAAGGACTAAATCAACATGCAATTGTACAATCAACACCCAAACATAACATATTTTAAAGATCAACCATATAAAACAAGACTTTGAACAAATGTCTTCACATTAGTAGAAAATCACCCTTGGATCATACATGCAATATGTTTGGATAAAGAAATCAAACATGCGTGGACTAAATCAACATGTATTTGCTCAATCAACACCTAAATGTAACATATTTTAAGGATCAACCATATAAAACAAGACTTTGAACAAATATCTTCACATTAGTAGAAAATCACTCTTGGACCATATATGCAATGTGTTTGGGGTAAAGAAATCAAACATGCAAGGACTAAATCAATATGCATTTGCTCAATCAACACCCAAATGTAACATATTTGAAGGATCCACTACTTAGAACAAGGCATCCAACTATTTTATCACATTTGTAGGAAAACTCACTTAAATCTTATATGCAACTCAAGATTAGAACCTAATCATGCTTCTAAGGAAGAATATGGGTGAGGAAAAGTCAAAATACCTTTAGAGTTGCACACAAAAGAGTCCTTGGACTCTACTTAACTTCTTCTCCTTTTTTAATCTTGATTTTCCAGCTTTGTTGAAGGTAAAAATGAGGGGTTTTTAGATGAGGGGTAGAGAGAATGAGGATATGCTAGAGAGAGAGAGAGAAAGAGCTTCCAAATGAAGGGGGACAGGAAAGAGAAAGGTGTATATATATATATATATATATATATATATATTATGGCACTTGCAAGGTGAGGACATAAATGATATATATATATATATATATATATTATACACTTCTAATATGATACATAACATGTATATATATCATAATTGTAGTGCATAATAACTTGATATGTGATGATTAGTAACATTAAAATTTGTGGTGGATTTGATGGAGACATGAGAGATTGAGTGTAGTTTTATCTAAAATGACATGCAAAAGTAATTTTTAATCATGACAATTTTGCATGAAAATATGACTAAATTAGCACATCACTTAAGTCACATAAATATGTTTGAAAAATATATTTAATCTAACATATCATAATGGTCACATACCTTATTGCACATAAACTATATAATAAAAAAATCTATCTAATTATAAATAAACACATAAGTCACATTTCTTATATTAATTATTAAAATTATTTTATGTATAATTTATCTTCCCCTTTGTTTTTTCGTTCGTTTCATTACTCGTGCATCTTGAGTGCATTACGATCGAACTCAGTCTCCTCGGAGAGCTATCCTACAAAACTTTTAAATTAAAAAAAACATTAGCTCATACATTCTTGATAAATAATAAAATCCATTTTAAACTCGAAAAGATCATTTATAAATTATTTTATAAAGAATGCAAATTTTCATATAAAAAAAATATGCTATGCAAGTTTTATAAAAAATGGGGTATTACATTTAAGGTTTGGAAAAATTGTATGGTGGGATCAATTTTTTAACTTGGGTTGGTTTATATAAAACCCACAAAAATTGGGGATTTATGCTAAGCCCAACAGTAACAATATTTACAAATAGATGTGTAAGAATGGAGTGAATGAAATTTTTTATACAAATGTTTTTTGTTGATAAATTAGGGAATTTTTTTTTTCTCTGTATGTATGAAATTGATTGACATTCTGATAAAATATTATTGTTACTTTTTTTTAAGTTGTTGTGGATTCTCATTGTAATAGTGAATTTTTGTTATAAATTGAAGTTACATCAATATTCCAATTTTACTGAATTAAAGAAGATAAATTCATATTAATTATATTTTTATATTACATTAGTCATACAATATTTATATATAAATATCATAATTTTTATATAATATTTTAATTTAAAAAAACCAATTTCAACACAATTTGTACAATATACCTTTATATGATATATTACTTATAAACCCACAATTTTTGATGGGATTAAATTAACTCCAATAGTAAAGTCATTGAAATTACCAATATATCCTCATTTTTTTGGGTAGTTTAGTAATTTCATTTTTTACCAATGCAACTTGAATTTTTCATTGTAAGGGTAGTTTAGTAATTTTTTTTTTTTATCATCCTTAACCAATATATCAAACAAGATTTTATAAACAAATCTACTTTAATAAATCCATAATCATTCAAACCAAACACATAATTTACTCAAACCTATTACAAAACCTACATACCAAACACCCAACTAACATCATTTTTGTCTTTGATAAATAGTGCAAACCTATATATCTTATCAAACCCATCACTCAAAACAAACAAGTCCTAAAATGTTATAATGAGGGAATATTTTTGGAGACAATGGACATCTATTATGAATATTATTATTTTTTATTGTCATTGTATATAATATGTATAAAATTGTATCATCAACATATATTGGATGTGTATTGATTATTTCAAATGTATTTTATAGTACAAAATAAAAATTTATACAAAAGATAAAAATGAAAAGGAAAGCTGCTAAAATAACACAATTAGTCAAATTGACAAAAACTGGAAATTATGAAAATAGAATGACTTTCACAGGCATGTCCGTGGTCTAAAATACACAAAGGAATGAGAAACTCTGCCATATTTTTTAAAATATAAATGAGAAATATAATAAAATAATATATCAATCAACATATGATAATTATGTCCCCCCACATATGTAATACATATTTCAATTATTAAATAATATATTAATCAAACTATAATAGATTTAATTGATTAATTAGATAATAAGGCATGCCAAACTTTAAAAATATATATTTTTTGAAACAAAATAATAGTAATTTTTATGAAGTTTTTGTAATTTCTTTTTTGAACTTGTATATTATACGAGTCATTTGCTAGTATTAAAATAAAAGGTGGACCCAGATCTGCAAAAGAATAATGGAACAAAACCTTATGGCCATATAATTTAAAACACAAAATCTATTATATCAAACCACTTAGCAAATATAATTTTGTGAGAAAAGAAATTTCACTACTAACAACTTAAACTCATTTTCATATATTTATATTTATTTTATGGGTTTATAAATTGTAAATTAATTCATATCATAAAATTAAATTTATGAACTAATCTTAAAAAAATATTACTTTATGATATGTTGATAGCTCATTGAATTGTAAAAAAAATAGGATATTAAATTCATATGATTAACAAGAAAACAAATATGTTGATTGCCTCATTGTATTGTAAAAGATTAGGATAAAATTCATATAAGAAGAAAACAAAAGTAGTTGAATCTTGAAAACGAGTTCACACAGAGAATTCAATACATGTATAAAATAATGAAGCAACCTCCATACACGTGAAGAGCATGTCATGCAATTCTATGAAGAATTAAATAATTGATTTAAAAAGAATTAAATAGTTGATATCTTATCAAAATATAAAAAAGAATAATAATTCATATAGTATAGTTTGTTACAACTGGCATTAAATGATTAAGTTTCATACATCCTTTTCATGAAATAAGAATATGAATTTTGTGGCATGTGTGCAACGTAGTTGGCTTTGGGGACGAAAATATTGGTGTTGGTGTAAGTATCGGTATCCTAATTTTACAAAATTATTGATATCGGTATCGATTTCGGTGGAAATATCAAACATTTTTTTAAAAAATATAAAAACTTTCTAAAAAAATTGAAAAATTATATTTATTAATTTATAAATTATTATAGCCGACATTAATATACATATATTGAAATTATAATTTTAAATAAAATGATATATTTTCAACGAATATATAGATAAAATACTATATAAACGTTGTCTGCTATGATTACATGACAAATTTTGTACAAAGTTAATATATGGACTATTAGTAACTTGAACTCCTATGAGGTTCAAATGAATAAAATGACATGTCATCTAAATTCATACAAATCAACTCATGATATTAGACCAATTTAGAGTATAATCACCAATATGCAATTCATATGTACTTACAAAAAAATTGTATTATACAAAATTAATATTCATCTATCCCATAAAAATGGTATAATATATATTTCTATCTATCCAATACTATAGTTATTTTCTTTATTTGTAGAATTAATTTCTCTAAAATATCCTTAATTAATATTAGAAACATGTGTAATGATATATAAATGTTGGTGGTTGTTTTTCTTCACATTTTCTCCAATAAATCTCTTAATTATTTACATATTCTATGTACTATAAAATAAATAAACAAACATAATATCAATGAATGAGAACTGATTAGATACAGACTCCAAAATATTGCAAGTAACAAAAAGGGACAAAATAAAAAAAAAATCACATTTCCACCGATTTTTTACCGACAACGACATTATATCGATATTTTTCGACATTTCGTCGATATATCGGCGACACGCTATGATATTTGCCCATTTTTACCGACAACGACATTGACATTGATATTTCCGACATTTCGCCCACATTTTGTCGAAAAAAAACTGCACCCGTATATAATGTCGGAACACTCAAAATATCGAAATTTCGGCGACATTTTCATCTATGGTTAGAGTTTTCTTCACCAAATTATAGTGATCGAGTTGAGTCGAGTAAAATTGATACATTATTAGATTTGAGAGCTTTTAATGTGGTGGAGATTCGACTTTGCAATGTTGAACTCAATTATTTTTGTATATATTTATTATATCACTCTATATAATAAAATATCCAAAATCGATTAGATTTATTAATCCATGAAGGCGATATTTTTGAACCATGTATAGTTTAAGTTTTAATACAGCTGAAGAGTTTTAATACAGCTGAAGAGTTACTCAGAATATATATATAGCTCGAGTTTAACTTGATAGCTTCAAATGTTTGACAAGTCAATTTTATATAACTCGTAAACCAACTTGATTGTATTACACTTGATTGAAGAAGAGGAAGAAAAGGGTCCATAAGTAATTATTCATAAATATTTACTTCAAGTGTGCTTATGATGTGACAATATCCAATTTATTTGGAGAACAAATTAATGAAAAATACATTCTTTTGAAAAATTAATTAGCCGAAAAAAATTCAACAATTTTAAAATTAAACATGGATGTTGAGTCCCATGCAATAATTCACTCATGACAATGACATTGGGAACACAAAAACTATTTTTTTTGATTTTTTTACATCATATGTGGGAAAATGACAAGACAAATTGACATTAAAAATGTCTTAATCAAGAAATTTTGATAACATTATGGGAACATGACAGAAAATATATGCACAAATAATATATGTGGAAGGCTAAGGCCATATTTAACCGTCCTAGGGCACCTATAATCACTGCTAGTCTACTTGAGTGGAAATTATTATATAATATTGTTCAATAATTCATATGAGACGTAGATATAAATTCATGAAATAGAATCTCATCAATTTAAAAAAAAAACATATTTTCATAATTTTAAATACAAATTATAAATTATAAACTGATTTATTTTAATGAAATTAGATTCATGAGCCTCTCCCATAACAATCATTAGAATCCTATTCATAATATAGGCCATTCATTTAGTTTGACTTTAATTTATTTCACTATTTTATTTAACACATCAATTTCATCACCCCACCATATTTTTAAGTGGAAATATTTCAAAAAGAATTATGGACTCCAATCATAATCTCCATGACGTTCCAAATTTCATTATGTCTAAAAATATGAAAGAATTGAGCCTTTTGTGGCTAGCACTAATTTTTGAAAAAGATTTCTACTTTACTATTTATAGTTTATAATTTATCAAGATATTGTAGCTTTAGACCTATGATTGATGATGAATTTGGATCTTAATTCATCAGAATAATGTTTGAATAATGTTTCAAGATGTAATCGAGTTGAGTTGATGTAATATTAGATTCGAATTTGATAGAGAAACTTGAAGCTCGAATATAAATTCAATCGAGCTTAATTTTTAAATTTAACCTTAAGTTTATGTCGAATTTTCAAATCGCTGTATAAATAATCTAAAACATATTTAATTTGATTTAAAAGAATATGATAAAAACTTGACTTGTAAATTAATTTAATATAAACCACAACAAATAACATAAAAAATTAGAGATTGATTAAAATATTTATGGGACCACATCTCGTGTAAGTTTTAATTTGTAAAAACAATATTATAATATGATCGGTAACAATAATTAGAGAGTAGGATCACCATATTATTGCAAGATTTTATTTTTAAAATTAATAGATGATAAAAAACCTACAAAATTTACATTATTGGACAGGTTAATTAATATAACATGAATACATACAAATTAAAACATTATAATAAGAAAACAAATTAAGCAATGACAGAAGTCTCCACAGCAACTCCAGAGTACTTAGCTTCAGCTGGTTTATCACCTTCCCAAAGCTCTGCTATTCCTTCTTTCAGATTATGAATGCTTTCTAATGCATAATCTGCACCTTTCACTCTCTGTGATTTCCCAATCTACATTCAAATTTCACAACAAATCTCAAAACATATCGAAAAAATTAGGCGAAAACGTACAAAAAATTTGAATGAATTCGCTTACCAACACGGTGTCTAGCCCGACCCGTTTCCCAGATTGGATGTTTCTTACACTGTCCTCAAAGAACAGCTGCAAACACACACACACACACACATATATATATATATATATGTAAGAATCAAGAGCATAGCTACAATGTGTGAAAAAAGTCCAACAATTTCAAGAATAAAAAACTCACTGTTCTATGTGGATCAATGTTTGCAATTTTAAGGGCCATTTCAATGGCAGATTCTGAAGGTTTACAGACAATTGGTGTCTTAGGCAATCCTGCATTATTACCCTCAGAGAAATGTCCAATAATGTCGTAAATCTCGGAGCTTTCGTTTGAAGCATTTCTTGATCCAAGAAACATGAGTTCATCCTCATCATCTGAGGCAGTGTTTGTGTGAATCGGATTAAGGGTCTCGAAGCATATTATCCCCTCAAAACAGTCTTCCAGACCGAGTTTTTCAAGGACTTTGATCGCGTGGACCTTATCAGCATTCGTGAAGATCTGTTGTACATAAAACGAGTATACAGAACGATGTTTCTTTCACGTTTGTAAGTATTACAAAAACACGAGAAAATGTACTTACAACTTTACGAATAGGCAAGCTCAACAAAAGGGATCTCAAAACAGGATCTGGTTTTAGATTTTCATACGGCAACCTCCCATGAACAAACCTATGATACTCATCATAGTCAAAATCGAACCCGATTGCCTGAACATAGACAACACATTATGATCCATGATCTCTTACACAAAACCATGTTGTAAAATTATCAAGAAAAGCATAAGGGCTTACTCTAAGCCCTGCCATTGTGGTGCCATAGTTTTTATAGAGAAGATTACACAATTCATCGAGTTTGCTCTCTTCTATGCCTAACTGTTTGATCATGTAATCTGAGCAAAACAAGAACACTTGTAAAAACACTAAACTAGAGACAACAAAAGTACTTAGCAAAAGCAAGAGATCACAAGGTTAATCACCTTGGATGTTCTTAAGAACAGATGTTGCTAGCCCACAACTTAGAGGGTAAAGCGTATCATCAAGATCTAAAAAATCGTAAAACAAGACCATAGCTTGATCAATTTCATCTCAAATTTGAAGCAAAACATTGTGCTTTAGAGATGGTTAGATTGGCTTACCAAATAAAAGGCAATCATATTTTGGCCTCTCAACTTGTCCATATCGATCCTCGAATGCCATCTTAATCTAGAACAAGTAGATTAGAAAACCAATATTATAAGCATGGTGTGCAAGAACTAAGCAAATTAAACCACCAAAGTAAGTCCAAGTCTTAGCTTTCAAAAACTACGTGAATTGACAAATGTTTTTGATCATATGTAACCACAAACACTTCTATATGCAAATAGATGATATGATTCATATAAACGACCCGAAAAAAAAAAAAAAAAAAAAAAACGATGCATTTATCTCTCTATGTGGGGTCGACTATAAGAATCATATATGCTTCTGATGAAATAGAATTTTCTAGAAAGCATAAACAAAAGCAGCACATCAATGTAATTGAGTACGAGCAAAACCAGTTCAATAATTTTACAAATGGGCAAAAGAGAGAAAAAAAAAATCTCCATAGCCCAAAAAAACCCGAACCCGGCCCGATACCATCCCTAAGCTCGATCAAGATGAAACAGAGCTCTGAAAAAACCATCATTTGCTCCATAAGAATTCTCAAGAGTTTCAGTCTGTTAAGCTGTATGAATTCTTGAAACCAATGTACATTTCCTTTTGTTTTTTCAATTTTAATAAAAAGACATTATATAATTTAATGCGCGGAGTGAAAATGGAAAAGTCCCAAGTGAGGAAATTACCTAAAATTATTGGGCTAAAAAAACCAGAATTTCTTTTGGTATGAAGAGAGTAGAGAAGGAAGGAGACGGGGAGGAGAAATGGAGGCAATACGCTGCGTTTAAATAGACAAAGCCGTTGCTTCATTTTCTCTCTCCTCTCTCTACTTTTTTTTATTTTTAAAAAAATAGTACTTTTAATTTTTAAATAGATGCATATAAAAGCGTGCTTGACATTAAAAAACGGGTTTTACACCTTTGCGTGGCTTTTGTCCCTCTCTCTTTAAATCATTATTCAATACATGCGAAAACGTGTGCTAAATTTTTAAAAAACGGTTGCTGTTGTTTCTGGGACGTTTCTTGCTAATTTCCAAGTTTGCCCTTCGCCGCATTATATTCTTAGTATAATAGTTTTTATATCACAAAATCAAATAAAATTGATATTTTTATCATAATATATGTTGACGTTGGAATTTGTAAGAGAACAATTCCTAGTCTAACACCCAAATATGATAGAAATGAGGTGAAAAATGTAACACAAGAATGGCCCGGAGCCTACTCGGGCAATGCAGCTCGGCTGATCCTGGACGGTAGAATTACCGGGCAGGACCTTATAGTATTATGTTAGAGAAAGTAGCTCTCTAGTACTGTTTACAGAATGAGGATTCGGATCCTTTACAAGTTAAAATTACATCTATTTATAGCTGGAGCATCACTTGAGTGTCGGAGATCGTGGGGATCGTGGAGGTCGTGGGAGTTAAGCCCACCTTTTCCTTGATTTTCGCCTATTTATTGGGTACTTGGCGGTTTTCACCCACGATCTATTGGAGATTGATGGTATCTTGGACGGTCTATCGGGTTGGACGTCCAATGTGTTATCCTGGCCGGCTTGTCCATTTCTGGCCGGTCCGTCCATTTCTGGCCGGCCTCCTTACCTAGCTAAGAGTCCGAGTCGAGCTCTTCTGGCCGGCTTGTCCATTTCTGGCCGGCCCGTCTATTTCTGGCCGGCCTCTTTACCTAGCTAAGAGTCCGAGTCGAGCTCTTCTGGCCGGCCTCCTTACCTAGCTAAGAGTCCAAGTCGAGCTCTTCTGGCCAGCCTCCTTACTACTTCTGGTCTTCTAGGCGGCTCGGCCATTTCTGGCCTTCCGAGTCGGCTCGACCATTTCTGGCCTTCTTATATTTGATTTTGTTCGACTCGGGTTAGGGGTACAACAATATATAATTTTGTTATTTTTCTATTATATTTTGGGAAAAAAATCTAAAGTAATGCATGTATTTTTAAGTGTAAGATTGTTGATTGATGCGATGTGAGGTTATTTATGTTTTTTAATAAGAATAAACTTGTCATTTTTATATTTATGACAAAAAAAAAAAAAAAGCTTATTGTTGTAGAATGATTCTCAGTCCGGATTGCAGTAGAAATGGGTACTATCTTGGCATTCTTTTTCTTTAAAAGTTAATTTGCAATTTTGTATATGCATCAACAATTTTGCAAGTTCATTTTTATTGATCAAAATCAGGTGGGTGAAAATTTGTTGATATGTTTTTGTATACTTCAATTATGTGACAATTGATATAAGGGTGGTTGACTTAAAAATGCAACAAACTTTTAAAAAGTTCATATGAAAATTTGAAATTGGGACAAAACTGGTTTTATTTATTTATTTATTTTACAAACAACTCTTGAATATCATGGATTTTTAGGACATTTTTGAGTATACACTTTGAGATCGTATATTTTCAAGATGGAGAATAAGAAATCAATGAGCGGGTAACAATTCAAATATGAATAATTTATTTTTTCTTAAATTTTTTTCGAAAGAGGATTAACTTGCTGGAAATTCTATTTCAGATTAGGTTTAGTTAAATATACGAACATATAATTAAATGTGGGCATAACCATTGAACTGTCTTTCTCGAAATTTTAGCTGTAATTGATGTGGATATTGTTCTAATTCCAAGCAATATATAGTATTTGGCCTTAAAATAAAGGCATTGTTAGTTAGGGATAAATTCACATATTTCGAGTACCATTCTTTTAATTGAGGCAAGATATTTTGTATGGGACAAATATCAGCATAAGTTTGGTAATAATAGTGTACCTAATAAGTCCAATTAAAACTTTACAAAGTGGGAGATTGACAACAAGCTCGTACTTCTTTGTCCTATATCGATCTTATATTTTATTCCATCAATGTTTTTATTATTATTATTATTATTATTATTATTATTATTATTATTATTATTATTATTATTATTATTATTATTATTATTATTATTATATACTTCCTTATGGAAACTTCTTGCATAGGAATTAGACAATTATTACAAAGTTCTCAATGAGAAGTGGCCAAGAATACTTCATGCATTTTTCTCTTAGATATATTCTTCTTTTCATCTCTATTTGGTTCGGAAGAACATTATTTGTAGATATACGTGATATGGAATATTCTACACAATCCCATTTGGCCTAATATTACATTAATTTGATTTCTTATTAATCTTCGAAGTTATAATGTTTAAATTAAACTTGCTTTTTAACTAATTTGAACTCAAATCAATGTTTGTCCAAAGAGTGGGACTTGCATGTGAACAAAAGCAACTTGAGAAAGACTAGTTTTAAGAGAAATCTAAGATCTAGCTAGAGATTAGAAGAGTGTAGTTGATCAATTAATGAAATGATCCCACGCAAATTTATACAAAATTGATATTAAATTTATACAAAAAAAAAAAAAAAAAGTCGTGGATGTGTCCATGGCAAGCAAGCAATTAGCTAAGATAGGTATGGCAAGAGTTGGTGAGGACAATCCAATGCCATAATATAACCAAATCCATCTTACTTTTGTAGTGTTGCTATAACTTTCCAGCTATCAAAGTTTGTAGATTTTCCTTACTTACAAGGGTTTGCTCCTCCACATTTTGTACATCCACTTCAAAATATACTCTACTTAATTGCCAACTAGAGTAGATCTTGTGCGAGACTGTTTCGCAAATCTTTTTGTGAGATGGATTCAATATGATAAATTATATAATACTTTTGTATGTATTAGGTAATATTTTTTTATATATCGGGAATACTTTTTTATTATATTATGTAGTATGTGTACATGATACAAAAGTAATACATGATATATTGAAAAATATTACCTAATATACACAAAGTATTACATATTGCGTGAGAGAGAAGAACACCTGGAAGCCCTAGGATCTGCGCAAGTATTACATGTTGCGTGAGAGAGAAGAACACCTGGAAGCTCTAGGATCTGCGCATTTTTTAAGACCCAACCCAATTCGACTCATGTATCTTATAATATAAAAGTATTACATATTTACTTATAGTTTGGTTCAACTCAACATGCATCCTATAATACAAGGTATCACCTAACATATAAAAAAATATTATTTAATAAACACAAAAATATTACATAAATTTTTATGTTTGATCCGACCTAACCCATCTCACAAAATGAGATTCGTAAGACCGTGTCGCCCAAAACTTTGCATTGACAACTATTAGTTCCAAATGGAGAGGAGATAGATCTTGTATGTTGATCATTAGGATTAAAATATATTTTACAAAAATTATATCTATGCGATAGTGTTACAAATATAATTTCATTAAATGTAGCGTTACTATCTAGAAGCTAAACTCATTTTCATAAATTGATCATATTTAAATTATATATTAACTCATCTTAATAAATTAGATTTGTGAAATTTACTTGTGTTGTATATCATATGAAAATAATACTTTCCTTAATAAAGTTGGTGTGTGAACTCCCATGGGTATATAAAAAATAATACCATATATGCTGCTGAAATGTTCAAAGTGAAAGGGACCAACCGTGTGACAGAACTCACTACCATAATTTTTTAATCATAGAGACAATAATTGGATATAAAATCAGCTTCTTAGTTATTTGACTGGGTATTTCATCTTATATCCATTTTAACATAAATTTTATTGTTACAAGAACAAAATTATTTTTTGGAAAAATGTATATATTTCTTGGGTCGTTTGAATTTGGATACGCCTATTCGGATTTGAGATAGACAAAATTCCAATCATATTTGTTATAAATTTTGTAGAATCTATAATCCCTTTATTTTTTTCTATTTTATCTTTTACAAAAACCATTTAAATCTCCAATCTAGACTTATAAACTCTACATACGCCCCAACCCAAATCTACCCTGAGTGTTTTTGAAGTAGCTCATTAACATTTGATTATTAGCCAAATTTTAATGCTAGAAGAAAGCAAAACTCCATTATACAAAATAAAAATACATGACATTATATTTATATTTATAGATAAAAGTAAAAGAAGGGTAACTAAAAAGTAAATTGAATGGACACAAATATGTGGTTTGTTCACTTTTGGTTTTTTTTTACTCTTTGAATTAAAATCTTCTGAGTTCTCAATTATTTGAACCTCCATTGCTCATTGCTGGCTAGCCCTCTCATGACACACATACTAATAATTAGTAATTATTCAGAAGTTGTCTTGTAGTGGATGAGGTGGTTGTCTGAAAGCTACATCAACGGAGATCCTAAATTTTGTTTCATCACACTTGCAATAACATGGGAATCTAATAAATAATAATTCTACAGTTGGGATGTAAAACACGTTGTAAATTGGTTAAATATGAAAAGAATTATGGCCATACATCTATATTGAGGATATAAATGATAAATCACTCCAGCAACATCTACAGCACTTTTATTAATAATATCCATCTTATATATCACTTACCCTATCTAAGAACATCATATTTTTTAAAACACAACCTTATATCGTTAACATCAAAAGTAAAAAAATATATTCTCTCTTCTCTCTCACGCACACACTATGAATATTTTTAGTGTTATTTATAAAAAACACACATTAGTACATCACTAAAACACACACCTTAAAATATATCCACATTAATTAACACACTTTTGTGTTTGTTATTCACACTCACTAAAACAACTACTGTTCCAAGTTTGTAAGGAATAAGTTAACCTACCATTTCTTAAGGTAAAAATTATCTTATAAATATTTATTTACATTTATGCTTACTTTTTGGATATTTGTTTATCTATGTATGCTTCATTCACTTTGTCAGCACATAGATAAATAAATGCCAAAAAAAAAAAATTAACAAAATACATATGGTTATGGACATATATCTGTATTAAAGATAATGATATTATCATTCTATACACGATTATATAATAAATTTAATTTCATAAGATGTATTAGTTCATAACACATAAATATATAATATTAAATTATGAAAATGATATATACTATAATAATATGGTTCTATCTAACAAAATTATATCGGTATTCTTACCTAATTTTTTTTTTTTCCCTTATAATTAGGATTCATAGTTTAGGAATTGAAGTTGTAGTGCAAGACGCAATACATTTGGAAGCTTATGACCAATAATGCACCTTCATAGGGACGTATTAAAAAAGTGCTAATTTTAACTTTATGTGTACACTTTGCATCATATCTTGCACAATAATTGTAAACAAATATCCCCTTTGCTTTGCAAATTCAAACTCAAACTCAATTTTTTTTAATTAGATTAAAAAATTCAGCCTATCCAATTATCTACTTGACATGTGCAAGATTCTTAAATTTCAAATCAAATGCAACATTTGATGGGGAATGCTTGGTCTCATGTTCAAAAGCTATGTAACAATCTCACTAAGATGTGTTTTCTTCTTTTTCTCAAGATGGATTAGAAAACAAGAAAATTAGTAAAATCCGGAGTCAAAATGCGACTAGCTCTTATATGTGTAACCTTGGATAAATTTATTCTTAGACAACTCGATGTACAATGTGTAAAGGAATCTCGACTAAATACTATATAAAATACCCATTAAAGATAATAAGCGTACATGTAAGTAGTGTGCAAAACGTAGCAAGTTGAATAGAAAAGTAATTTAGTTCCATTCTTTATGTATCCGAGAAATCTGATGGTACAATCGTTTCAACCCCTATTTCCACTAATGAAAATAGAATTTTTTGAATAAATTTTAAAAGTAGAAATTGTTGATGTCAATTAAATGAGAAGTTGTTTAGGCTTTATTCTTGGTGGGCTGTCTTTGCAATGTACAGCCTGTACTAAAGTACTAGTGTACCTTTGTTCCCTTCTACCCTTTCTCTTTCATTTTTTTTTATAATCCAATTTCATCATTGCATTTAATTAATTTCGGATACATTTTGATTCCTCCAAATTACTATTGTATAAATCATAAATATATATATATATATATATACCTAAGAAATCCGGTTAATCCATTTTTGAGGTTGATTAAAATTTAACTCACACTGCTAATCTCCAACATGATCTGCTGCAACTGTTTATTTATCATTCTCTTCATGATTTTTGTGCATATTTAACATTAAAAATGAGCATCCACTTATAAAAAAAATAAAAATTAAATAAGTAATTTTTTAATTTCAAAAATTATAGAATTTAATTTCATACGAAGTTATATTTTCCTCTTGAATGAAATATAAAATTTGGTGACCTAAGTAATTATTAATTTAATGTATATTGACTTCACGTGGAATATGAAGATTATAGTTTCATATTGTTGAAACTTGAAAGTATAAATATACACAATTTTCACATGTAGGACCAATACGCGTGGTCCGACCGACCAAATTTAATAAGGAAAAAGTTAATACTGTATTTAATTTAACAAATAAATTCTTTTTCAAAATCAAATAATCAAACCCTTCTCTTAACACTTAAATATAATATGCCATATTATTATTTAATGTGGCTAAATGAATTACACAAAATGCATTAAAACTTTTTAATTGATTTTTATTAAAATCCGTGTTATATTATTTAAAAAAATGTTTAATGTATATATTTAATCTCTTCAAATATTAAATCTTGTTTTTTTTTTTCTTCCCTTTACTCCTTCCTCTTATCTCTTATCATTCTTTTATTTCCCTATTTTCAAGCATATATTTTTAATTTTACATAAATTATTCGCTCATCTCAAAATAAGAATTTTATTGAATATAATATTCTGCCAAAAAAAAAACAAAAAAAAAAAAAAACTTTGCACAAGAACATATATGTATATTATACATTAATCTTGTTAAGAAAAGTCTAACTTAATCTTGTTATAAAAGGATTTGATATATCTAATAAAATTCTTTTCACTGATTTGTAAAGAATTCACATTCATAGTAATAACAATTTCTAAAGAAATGGTGATTTTCACTTATAAATTATTCCAATCAAATAAATGAGAATGAATGTAAAAATAATGATTCCCGATACCAATCATTCCAAGTATGACTCATTTAGTTACACTCAAACTTAATTCAAACATGACAAATATATCCTATATAGTGGGACAAGATTTATATACACTCATAGTCATAATACATATTGAAATCATATGCGTGAATCAAAAGAAATAATCAGTTGATACTAATAAATTGTAGCGTAAACAACCAAAATTTGAAGATGAGGTTAAGGGTTTTTTATGTGGCTATGCCACTTTGCCTTAATATTCTACAAGTAATTAAAAGCAGTGTGTGTGGCCCCATGAAAACATTCAACTTCAATGATGCTAAGTTACATTAATTGTCTATTTGTCAATGTTATTCTTAAGCTTATCCAAATGAAATCTTAAGAAATGGACCACTTGCATTACTACAAGAAAATATCGAATCTGAGATGGACAACTTCGTTTCTAACCATAAAATATTCGTTTGAAAATATATTAGTTATGAATTTGAGATGAAAACATTACTTACTATAATGTTGGTTGCTAAATTTTAGGACGAATTGAATTAAGTGCTTACATTTCCATTTACTGTGAAATTAGAGACCGAATAATGGACAAATTAGATGAAGAACAAGTCGAAATTCTCCAATGTCAACCTCAAATTGTTGATTGGATTGTTGGAAACCATATCAGATTTTCTGTTTCAATGTATTTCATCCGATAATTTAAAATAACCACCATATATCATGTGAATAAATAATATTACTAATTAATATGTTAATTAATTAGACGTAATGAAATACAAAATGAAATACTGAATGCAATAGATATCCCAAAATGATCGGGTTCTCTATCTCAATGTGTTTTTTTTTCTCTTCAAATAATCATCATCATTCTTCACTACTTATATAAATAATATCTAAATATGATGTAAAT
Source organism: Scutellaria barbata (assembly GCA_028654395.1). Lineage (NCBI taxonomy): Eukaryota > Viridiplantae > Streptophyta > Magnoliopsida > Lamiales > Lamiaceae > Scutellaria > Scutellaria barbata. The sequence continues at coordinate 1,826,097 of CM053644.1, forward strand.
CCAAAATAAAACACCCACGTAATTGGAGATCCAAATCGAATATTTTTAGCTTAAATTATAATTGAATACAACAGGTACCAAGTTAATTTTTGGGCCTTGTAATTGACGTGGCAATACCTACACCTATTATTATTTTCTAATTTTTTTTGTATTTAAAATAACAAGCTTTATTTTAAAATTTTACTATCTTCAAGCTTCTCGGCCCATAAATTTTAATTTAGTGGGCTTAGGGCCACATTTTACAAGTAATTGTTTAACTAGTACTCAGTATTGGGCTTCCACAATAAAAGCCCAAATAGGATATTTTAACCAATATTCCAATGAGGTTTGACTCCAAAAGTTGCCATTCTTGACTTGATCTTCGGTCTCTGAATATTGACTCTTGGTGTTCATGATTTAACGAAGAAAATATTTTGGATGAAAACGTTACTTTCTATTTAAAAATAAAAATATTAAATTGATTTATGAATATCTTGGAATCAATTAATTTTTTTTTTTAATCGATAAAACGGAAATAGATAAAAGTGATTGGCCAAATCACTAACACGATCGCCTCAACTAAAAAACGTGGTAAACCAGGGATTTATTATTATTATTATTATTATTATTATTATTATTATTATTATTATTATTAATGTTTTTTTTTTGAAGAGACCGGGAATTAAATTTCTAAAGGTTGAGAGAAGAAAAAGAGAGAGAGAGAGAGAGAGAGAGAAAAGAGTGAGCGACCAGTGAGTATGATTGAACATTTGTGTTAGGTTTGATACGTCAACAAAATTTTGCCAAAATCGACACTAATTTGATCTACAAGACAATGTTAAGTTAATGATTCATTCCTAAGAATGGTTTTAAAATTGTAATTTCATGAAAATTGATATTTCGTTTTTTTCAATTAAACCTTGAATTAAATAAAATTCTTCTCTCAGCTAAGTCTTAAATTAAATTAAAAAAAGAAAAAAAAGAAAAGAAAATGAAACCGTCAACTCTCCCCACATTCTCCACTACTCAGTAACAGAATTAAAGAATTATTAATAAATTCTCCCATATATAACAGTTGAAGCGTTGCAATCTACATAAAATTCTGCATTTCTCCATTAATTGCAAAAACACAGTTTATTCTTGATTTCTGGGTATGTGAAATGGATGCGTCTAATGAGTGTACAACTCCGAAGAACCAGGAGTACCGGATACCCGAGGCCCTCGTTTGTCCGCCACCGCCACGGAAGAAGAAGCAGCAGCGGACTAAAATGGAACCGCCGAGCAACGGATATTTCCAGTCGCCGGAGCTCGAGAAGTTCCTTTGCAATGGTGGTGCTGCTCAGAATAGAGAAGCTTTGACTTAGTATACATTCTTGTTCTGTTTTCCTGCATGGCTCTTTTGTTTTAGAATGTATAGAGTTTTAGATTATATTATCAGTTTCTAATTCTATGTGTAAATTGATTTAATGTTATGGATTTCTAACTTGAAAGCTTTATTCTTGCAATGACAATATAAAGATTACATATACCTTGAAAGCTTTATTCATATGTTTCTGTTAAAGCATAAGCTTAGAAAAGTACTGTTCAAACTCCTTATCAATAGTCAGCTTCTTGCTTTCCTGCTGGGAATCTGCATTGACCACAAGAAAATGAAGAATATCAATGAAATTTCGATCGAAAAATGTAGAAGAAAAAAGGGTCTTGTAGATGATAAGTGTACCTTGATTAACAGACCATCTTTTAGATGAAAGAATGAAGTTGCTACTCGGAGCTATCCCGTTGGAGTAGAGAATGTTCTCGATCTCCTTCTCTATACACTGATGATCGAAACTGAAATCCAAATTGATTGATAATGACTCTGGTTCGCTGCGACTTGAAATGGAGGATGATGTAATCTCCAACGAGTATAGAGCTTCGGAAGAGGTGGCAGCAGCCAAACTGGAAAATGTGGATAATATCTCCGAAGAGTAGAGAGGTTCGGAAGAGGTGGCAGCCAAACTAGAATGCGAATTGGACGAGTATGTATTTGGAGATTCAGGATCAGTAAACATCATCGCATCTGAATAGTTGTTGATGCTGTTGCTAATTGTAGATTCGGATTCTGATTCAAATCCTCTTGCAAGTTCCTTCTTCGCCTCTGTATTGGAATCTGTACGAATGTGCTTAGGCAAAGGGGTTTCTAGCTGTTCGTCGCCCAGTTTTCTTTTCTTGTCCGAGTAAGCAATGCTGGTATTCAGTACACTACTGATCTTAAATTCGACGAACAGACTAGACACATACGAGGAATGGATTTAAGACACCAAAGATTCAAGCAAATGTAGCAAGATTGGTTGCTCAAATATGAATGCAATATACTCTTTAAACGACAAAGGGATCAACAAAACGCCCATAATCACAAATGACTCAATGATAGCCACAAGAATATATGATTATATCAAAACAACATAGTTTCAACCTCGTTCAGGTATTCAATCGAGCAGTAGCTAGGCATTCAATCACTAGCTCGTTATTAAATTAACACAGCATTATTATTCAGGCAATAATAGCCTTCAATTTCCCCAAAATCTGTTTCCTTATCAATTTTTTTTTTCTGGGTTAATTAGGGCAAAGCTTTGAACAGATAATCATAATCAAAGCTCAGACTTCAGATCTTCCAATCCCTCTACTAAGAACACACATCACAAAATCATTATAATCCATCTCTCTATCTCTCTCTCTCATCCAAGAAAATCAAATAATTATACCATAATCAGCACAGTAAAAAACTATTGAGCTCATGAAGAAGCAAATCAAATGTAGAAACTCAGAAACAGAAAATAAGAAGAATCAAGAAACAAAACCTATTTATCTCAGCTCGGTTACTTCTACATTCCTCCATCCTGATCTGCAAATTAATAAGTTGAAGATGGTAATCCAGTTTTCTCTTTCTCGCTCTAGAATTGACGTGAAGTGAATTGAAGACAAACAGTTGTTCTGATAAATGAAATCAGTTAAAATCCACTGATTCTGACAGCAGAGTGGGAGTGTCATGGTACCATGTAATGTGACTATGCCCTTTTATGTTTTTGTTTTTGTTTTTTAATTTATAAAAAATTGAGTTCTTATATTTCCATTTAATTTCTTTTGGGTTTATTTTATCAAACATAAGTATCCACCAATCAATTTCATATTTACAGATATAAAAATAATAGGAATCCTATTCAAAACAAAATGAAGTAACAAACACTTGAATTAGAAAAAATGGAATTAAAGAGATCCATTAAATTATCTTTTATACAGTTATTGGTAGAAGATAATGAAAATAAAATCTTGGACATTTTTTTGAAAGATGTACAAGATGTTTGAGATTTACTTTTCATTAACCTACGAGGTGTTGTATTGTTTTCTTTATCTTTAGGCGTCATCTCTTGCTATTAGAACATTTTTTTTCTTTATAGCCTATCAAGGGTTTAAGTGCAATTTTGGGACCATAATTAATTAATTTTTGAGTTTGATTGCATATTAGGTCACCCAATGTCGCTGGTCTGATCTTCACATTCACGCTCAATCCTCAAAGTTCGTCTATCCAACTATTCGTATTCGAATCTTTAGCCCAAAAATATTCCAAATAATCTAAAAAAATAATAATTAAAGTATTCGACACTAAGATAAGATAAGTAGAAAAATATATGGTACAAATGAACAAAATGCAGCAAAAACACATTCTCAACAATTTAATTCATGCACATTTTCTACTTATATGATATATATATATATATATATATATATATATATATATATATATATATATTCTTTTAATTAGAACATCTTTCATATTTTGCTTGTACTATGAGAATTCAAACTTTTTTCATCCAAACCTACGTCAAAGAATAAAATCATCTTTTCTCTACTAATCTATACCATTGAAATATAAACATTTATATTCCACTTTATTTTATGTCACCACAAAATCGATAAGAGAGAACAAAATGAAAATTAAAAAAAAAAATTGGAAGATATTTATTTCTAATGATTAGAATAGTTATATTGATGGATTTGTATTATGTGTGAGCATATACACAATCCTTATACAGTTGTACTGTTATACGATGGAAGGCAATAGAAACCGATATTTCTTTGAAAAATCAAAGTGCGACCAGGATAAGGTATGGACATTACGTCCGATTTTTAACGATGCACGTGACTGGATAACCTTAAAATATGCGAGTCAATGTTTATTCATACTCAATTATACTCCCCTCCAATTAATAAACAATTCATTTTTTTTCCTTCACATATGTATTTTACACTATAAGCAAATATCATCTTTTTCATACTTTATCAATAAAACTATCTTTATCCATACCCAACCATACCTATAACCAACTAATAAACAATTCATTTCTCTCTCTTTCACATACACATTTTACCCTATAACCAATTCTCATCTTTTTCATACTTTATCAATGACCACCCACAACCACAACCAACCTTTAATAAATTATTTCTTTTATAATTAACAATTATATCTATAATTATTTTTTATTATATTTTAAATATTTAAAAAATATATACAATTATTCAATATGAAAAAATCATAATTATAAAAAAAAATTGGGAATACAGTTAAACTAAATTACAACATCCAATAAAAAAAATTAAAATTACAAGAATTGAAATACAAAAGAAAATAAATAAATCGAGCTAAAAATACATGCATAAATTACAACAAAACAAAAGATGCAAATTACATATTTAATTAATAGTGCCGAATTTTTGCCATATATACTCAATCAAATCGTTCTTCAGAGCGGCATGAGCTTTTCTATTGTGAAGTTGTTCTCTATTAGTCATATAAGTGGATAAACTTGCAATACGTTCAGTAGAGTATCGAAAGACCTGATCATCATTTACGGGACAATCCATTAAAAATTCGGTGGGATCATAATAATTTTGGTATGTGTCTCGTTCATCCTCCACTATCATATTGTGCATGATGATACAAGCCATCATAATTTTTCCCATCGAAATTTTATCCCAGACAAGACATGGACGTTTAAGAAATGCGAAACGAGCCTGTAGAACTCCAAATGCTCGCTCAACATCTTTTCGTACAGCCTCTTGGTGTTGAGCAAATAATTTGTGCTTTTGGATTAGTGGAGAAGTAATTGACTTAACAAATACAGCCCATGAAGGATATATGCCATCAGTTAGATAATAAGCTCTATTATTTTCCCGACCATTAACGACATAACTAACATTTGGAGCTCGACCTTCCAAGACATCTGTAAAAATTGGAGAGCGTTGGAGTACATTAATAGCATTGCACGTACCTGGAGTTCCAAAGAAAGCATGCCATATCCACAAGTCATATGATGCAACGGCTTCCAAAATGATGGTTGGTTTTCCACTTCTCCCTGCATATTGTCCAGCCCACGCAACAGGATAATTTTTTCATTCCCAATGCATACAGTCAATACTGCCTATCATACCCGAAAATCCACGTTGTTCACCAACATAGAGTAGTCTTGCCAAATCTGAGTCGGAAGGCTTTCTAAGGTACTCTTCACCGAAGTAGGAAATGATGGCTTCAACGAAATGATTGAGAGATTGTCTTGTTACTGCTGCACTCATACGTAAATATTCATCAACTGCATCAGTGGATGTCCCATAAGCCAACACCCTCATAGCACCAGTACATTTTTGTAATGGAAAAAGACTTAGTCGACCGGTGGCATCAGGTCTTTGTTGAAAATATTCGTCATTGACAGTGACGGCCTCCACTATACGAAGGAAGACAGATTTTCTCATGCGAAATCTGCGTCGGAACATCTCGGGAGTATACGTTGGCCTATCGACAAAATAGTCATTCATCAAGTGTTCCTCACCAAGCTCGAGTTCCTTTTCACAATACCTTCTTGTAGCTCTAGGAGTGAAATTTCCTCCAATCATATTAAGATTGCTTAAGACCATATCCTCGATCATGCGATCTATTTCGAAATTTTGCCGAGCATTCCGTTCTTGCCATTCATCAAAATCATTCAAATTTAATGAATCTGAACTTGAGTTTGAATCTGAATCTACCAAGGTATTTTCATTGAGAGACATTTGTAAATTGGAATAGGTAAAACAAATGGGTAGAATTATATTTGAGAGGAGTAAAGATAAGGAGTTTGGTGTAAGTATGATGTTGTTTCAAGTATGATTTATAGGAAATAATTTGTCATGTGGTTTGATACAACTTATCATGTGGTTTGATTCCCACTTGGGATATGCATGTGAAAAAAAATAACTTTAATAATGGAGGGGTACAACTTGTCATGTGGTTTGATTCCCACTTGGGATATGCATGTGAAAAAAAATAATTTTAATAATGGAGGGGTACAACTTGGCATGTGATTTGATTTCCACTTGAGATATGCATGTGAACAAAAATAACTTACAAGACAAAAAAAAACTTTAATGTATAAATTAATGTATGTGAATGAATTTATGTAAATTGGATTAGATGTAGCAAAGATTTAATGATAGCAAACAAACTCCATATTGACAACTTGGTACTTTCAACTCGTGTATATTATTAGTTGTGAAAGCAGGTAAAGCAGCATTAATTGAGAATTTATGTACATTTGATTTCCACTGCTAATAGTCAAAAGTGAAAGCAGGTAAAGTAGCAGCATTAATTGAGACATGGGGATGAGTTGAAATAATTACATGAAATAATCGAAACATTTATTACATTGAAATAGTCAAAAGAACAAGCAGCAGCAGTAGCACAGTAGTACCATTACATGAAATAATTGAAACAACTAATTGAGTTACATGAAATAAAATAAAATCACACAAATTAAGCAAACTTACAAGACAAAAAAAAAAAAAAACACAAAGTAAAGGTACGTGAAAATAAATGACATTGATTATTTGAACAATGCCAATAGATAGTCTTTCATCTCTTGCTCGGCTGGTGATAAGTGATCTTTCGCCATCAATTGGGATAAAAGAGAAAGTTGCAGCTCCATTTTCTTCTCTACTTTCTTCCTTTGTTCTCTTTCTCTTTGTAAATTGATTCGTTCTCTAACCACTTCAACTTCAGTTTCTCTAGTGATTCTCATTGTACGAATTTGTTCAGCAAATTCATCTGACACCACCTTACCTTTTCCTTTTTTTTTCGCCTTATCTCTACCTATAGGACGTGAGATAGTTGAACTACCGCTGCCTGGAGTTTCTTGATCAGTGTGGTTGGAATAATGCCCTTCTTCACTGGTTCTTGATCTCTTTGAGCTGCCACCACTTTCTTCATTACGTTCTTCATCTTCAGCACAGGGACGAGTTGGAGCACGTTCGAAATTTATTTGCCACTTCACATGTTTACTCAGAACTTCATTAAACACAACCAAATCTGTAAACTTGTGTTTATGTTTAACACAATAAATTTCATGAGCTTCTTTCTCAATATCCCCTTGGCTCATTCCGCTTCTATATCGTCTATGTGCTTCCTTGGATGCTTCCAACCACTTGTTGCAACTTTCATTAATTCGTCTAAAACGACTTCTCATCATTTCTATATTTCTTTCATTTATCTCCTTCGGATTTTCTTTTCGAGCTTCTTCGTACATAGCATGTACTCGTTTCCACACTTTTGAGATCTTTTGATTTTTGCCAACTGTACCATCTTCATTGATGAAACATCAAGACGACATTAATGCAACATCTTCTTTAACAGACCACCTTGTTTTTGTCCCCTTTTTCTTTTTTTCTTCGAACAAATCGCAAGAGATATTTTCGATCTTTGAACTTCTTTAGAGATAGGAACTTGGTTAAAATTTGGAGAAAATTGAGAATTCTGATAATATTGAGAAAATTGGGAATCAATAGTATTAAAAAATGATTCATCATTTTGATCATTTTGAGAATTTGGATGATTTTGGGAGTAGTGAGAATAATTGGGCTGATTTGGATACATGTAGAAAGTGATAAAAATTTAGATTTTTAACACAAGTTGGAAGAGAAAAGAAATTTGACACAAATTAGAAGAGAAAAGAGAGTATGAGATTGTGATCCAAAATATATCAATATTGGTATCTATTTATAGAGAATTTTATTTTATGAATTTTGGTGTATAATTTTTTTTTTAAGTGGATAAATCAAAATCCGTAATTATCTAAATAAAATCCACTCGACGAATCATACAACGACACGTGTCATACATAATTGCACAACCAAAGTCCATGACCATGGTCATGCCACAACCATGGTCATGGAATTTAATTACATTTTCATTTTTTTTTTGGACTTATGCTATGCCCAGGGCGTGGATTCCACTGATAAACATGGTCTAACCACCCACAACCACAACCAACCTTTAATAATTTTTTTTTTATAATTTAACAATTATATCTATAATTAATTTTTATTATATTTTAAATATTTAAAAAATATATACAATTATTTAATATTAAAAAAATCGTAATTATAATTAAAAAAAATTGGGAATACAGTTAAAATAAATTACAACATCCAATAAAAAAATTGAAATTACAAGAATTGAAATACAAAATAAAATAAATAAATCGAACTACAAATACACGCATAAATTACAACAAAGTAAAAGATGCAAATTACATATTTAATTAATAATGCTGAATTTTTGTCATATATGCTCAATCAAATCGTTCTTAAGAGCGGTATGAGCTTCTTTATTGCGACGTTGTTTCCTATTAGTTATATAAGTGGATAAACTTGCAATACATTCAGTAGAGTATCAAAAGAGACAATCCATTAAAAATTCAGCGAAATCATAACAATTTTGGTATATGTCCCGTTCATCCTCCACTATCATATTGTGCATGATAATACAAACCATTATAAATTTTCACATTGAAAGTTTATCCCAAACAAGATATGAATGTTTAAGAAATGCGAAACAAGCCTGCAGGACTCCAAATACTTGCTCAACATCTTTTCAAACAGCCTCTTGGTGTTGAACAAACAATTTGTGCTTTTGGATTAGTGGAGAAGTAATTGATTTAACAAATACAACCCATGAATGATATATGCCATCAGTTAGATAATAAGCTCTATTATTTTCCCGACCATTAACGACATAACTAACATTTGGAGCTCGACCTTCCAAGACATCTGTAAAAACTGGAGAGGGTTGGAGTACATTAATATCATTGCACGTACCTGGAGTTCCAAAGAAAGCATGCCATATCCACAAGTTATATGATGCAACAACTTCCAAAATGATGGTTGGTTTTCCACTTCTCCATGCATATTGCCCAACCCACGCAACAGGACAATTTTCCATTCCCAATGCATACAGTCAATACTGCCTATCATACCCGAAAATCCACATTGTTCACCGACATAGAGTAGTCTTGCCAAATCTGCGTCGAAAGGCTTTTTAAGGTACTCTTCACCGAAGCAGGAAATGATGGCTTCAACGAAATGATTGAGAGATTATTTTGTTACTGTTGCACTCATGCGTAAATATTCATCAACTACATCAGTAGATGTCTCATAAGCTAACACCGTCATAGCACCAGTACATTTCTATAATGGTAAAAGACTTAGTCGACCGGTGGCATCAGGTCTTTGTTGAAAATATTCATCATTGGCAGTGAGGGCCTCCACTATACGAAGGAATATAGATTTTCTCATGCAAAATCTACGTCGGAACATCTTGGGAGTATACGTTGGCCTATCGACAAAATAGTCATTCATCAAGCGTTCCTCACCTAGCTCGCGTTCCCTTTCACAATACCTTCTTGTAGCTTTAGGATTGAAATCTCCTCCGATCATATTAAGATTGCTTAAGACCGTATCCTTGATCATGCGATCTATATCACAATTTTACTGAGCATTCCATTCTTGCCATTCATCAAGATCATTCAAATTTAATGAATCTGAACTTGAATTTGAATCTGAATCTATCGAGGTATTTTTATTGAGAGACATTTGTAAACTGAAATAGGTAAGATAAATGGGTAGTAGTTATATTTGAGATGAGTAAAGATAAGGAGTTTGGTGTAAGTATGATGTTGTTTCAAGTATGATTTATAGGAAATAGTTTATACGAAAGGAACCATTGATAATGGAGTAATGTAACTTATCATGTGGTTTGATTCCTATTTGGGATATGCATGTGAGCAAAGATAACTTTAATAATGAAGGGATACAACTTGACTTGTGATTTGATTCCCACTTGAGATATGCATGTGAGCAAAGATAACTTTAATAATGGAGGGGTACAACTTGTCATGTGGTATGATTTCCACTTGGGATATACATGTGAGCAAATATAACTTTAATAATGCTACACTACAACTTGACATGTGATTTGATGCCCACTTGAGATATGCATGTGAGCAAAGATAGCTTATAATAATAGAGTGATACAACTTGTCATGTGATTTAATTCTCACTTGACAAGGTTTGGTGAATATTAGATTTTGTATCTCTTTCTCGACTTAGTGTTGTTCTGTAGAACAATACTTGTAGAAGAAGAATATTTATTTTCTAAACCCTAAATATATCATACATTTAGGATGTTTTTGGATTTAGATATTGAAAAATAAGTGTACAATTATTAAAAAAAAGTAGAAAAATCTTGCATTTCCACCGACATAATTAAAACAACTAATTGAGATTATATGAAATAAAATAAAATCGCACAAATTAAAAAAACTTAAAAGACAAAAAAAAAGCACAAAGTAAAAATACATGAAAATAAATGATATTGATTATTTGAACAATGCCAATAGATGGTCTTTCATCTCTTGCTCGGCTGGTGATAAGTGATCTTTCACCATCAATTGGGATAAAAAAGAAAGTTGCAACTCTATTTTCTTCTCCACTTTCTTTCTTTGTTCTCTTTCTCTCTGTAAATTGATTCGTTCTCTAACCACTTCAACTTCAGTTTCTCTAGAAATTCCCATTGCACGAATTTGTTTAGCAAATTCATCTGACACCACTTTACCTTTTCCTTTTTTTTTCCACCTTATCTCTACCTATAGGACGTGAGATAGTTGAATTGCCGCTGCCTGGAGTTTCTGAATTAGTGGGGTTGGAATATTGCCCTTCTTCACTGGTTCTTGATCTCTTTGAGTTACATGAAATAAAATAAAATCACACAAATTAAGCAAACTTACAATACAAAAAAAAAATTACACAAAGTAAAGGTACGTGAAAATAAATGACATTGATTATTTGAACAATGCCAATAGATAGTCTTTCATCTCTTGCTCGGCTGGTGATAAGTGATCTTTCGCCATCAATTGGGATAAAAGAGAAAGTTGCAGCTCCATTTTCTTCTCTACTTTCTTCCTTTGTTCTCTTTCTCTTTGTAAATTGATTCGTTCTCTAACCACTTCAACTTCAGTTTCTCTAGTGATTCTCATTGCACGAATTTATTCAGCAAATTCATCTGACACCACTTTACCTTTTCCTCTTTTTTTTTCGCCTTATCTCTACCTATAGGACGTGAGATAGTTGAACTGCCGTTGCCTGGAGTTTCTTGATCAGTGTGGTTGGAATAATGCCCTTCTTCACTGATTCTTGATCTCTTTGAGCTGCCACCACTTTCTTCATTACCTTCTTCATCTTCAGCACAGGGACGAGTTGGAGCACGTTCGAAATTTATTTGCCACTTCACATGTTTACTCAGAACTTCATTAAACACAACCAAATCTGTAAACTTGTGTTTATGTTTAACACAATAAATTTCATGAGCTTCTTTCTCAATATCCCCTTGGCTCATTCCGCTTCTATATCGTCTATGTGCTTCCTTGGATGCTTCCAACCACTTGTTGCAACTTTCATTAATTCGTCTAAAACGACTTCTCATCATTTCTATATTTCTTTCATTTATCTCCTTCGGATTTTCTTTTCGAGCTTCTTCGTACATAGCATGTACTCGTTTCCACACTTTTGAGATCTTTTGATTTTTGCCAACTGTACCATCTTCATTGATGAAACATCAAGACGACATTAATGCAACATCTTCTTTAACAGACCACCTTGTTTTTGTCCCCTTTTTCTTTTTTTCTTCGAACAAATCGCAAGAGATATTTTTCGATCTTTGAACTTGTTCAGAGATAGGAACTTGGTTAAAATTTGGAGAAAATTGAGAATTCTGATAATATTGAGAAAATTGGGAACCAATAGTATTAAAAAATGATTCATCATTTTGATCATTTTGAGAATTTGGATGATTTTGGGAGTAATGAGAATAATTGAGCTGATTTGGATCCATGTAGAAAATGATAAAAATTCAGATTTTTGACACAAGTTGGAAAAGAAAAGAGATTTGACACAAGTTAGAAGAGAAAAGAAAGTGTATGAGATTGTGATCCAAAATATATCAATATTGATATCTATTTATAGAGAATTTTATTTTATGAATTTTGGTGTATAATTTTTTTTTAAGTGGATAAATCGAAATCTCTAATTATCTAAATAAAATACACTCGACGAATCATATGATAACACATGTCATCACAATTGAGTAAACAAAATTTCATGACTATGATCATGTCACAAACTTGACCATGGATATTAATTATATATATATGTTTTTTTTATTTTGTTGGCACGTAGCTATGTCCTGGATGTGGACCCGACTAATAAACATGGCCCTAAATTGGAAAAAATAAAAGAGTACAACATTTTATTTTTATTATTATTTCTTTGACTAAGACGGTGAAATCCATGATTTTCCGATACCCTACGCACACATAAGCACAAACCTATATAGTAAAATTTGATATTTATAAGCATTGGGATTTGAGAGAATAATATTCAAATTGTTATGCACTTAGATTTAAAAAAACAAGTACAAGATTTTTTTTAAGAGGGTGAAGTTATACTCATATCATGTGAATTGTGATATGATACTTTTTTTATTTTTATTTTTTATCTCAAGCCCAACTTTCAAAACATTTAAGAAAAACTGTCCATAAAGAAGATATTAATCAATATGGTTAGATTTGAAGATTCCAAACCTACTATGAAGACAGCATAAGAAGAGTAAATGTGGTGAACCAGATATAAGAAACGAGAAGCACAAGTTAAAGTTAAGGACGCAACATCCAATTCAATAAGAGAAACCTGCCTGCATGGTGGGCTCGGTCCAGTTGGCAGAAGATCCATGAAGGAAGCCCAAGTCTAATGAGTTTGAGTATCTTTTAGGGCTTTTCTAATGAATATGAAATTGTCTTTTATAACCTGATTCTAAAAGGAATGTATAAATAGCCAAAAGTATCTTGTAGGACAAAAAAAGAAACAACATCACTTTACTAAAAAAAGTACTCTATACAATTATCAAGAAATGTTCTCTTTTTTCTTTCACTATTGATTAGTTGTTACTATAAGGGTATAAATACCCTTATGATCCTTGTTACCATTCGAGGCTTGTCTTTTGAGCTTTTATCATTACCGTAAACTAGTTATAATGAAATTTGCGATGAAATTCCTCAAGACTCATGAAAGTTTGTACATATATGTTAGGTGAAATTATGCTTCAATCTTCAAGATCAAATTTCTTTGAATATATATATATATATATATATATATATGTGTGAAATTTGATTTCTTAAGTATGAAAATACTAATTTCATTATTATTATTAGTTGTTTGTCATGTCAACAGGTCTGCTTTCCTATTTATTGTATGAGTGAGACTTGTGTGCAATTGTTGTATGGATCTTAGATCATACAACGCGGGTCGGGTGGGGCCGAATCCAACTCGGATTTGCGCATTTCTTTTTTTATTTTTTTATCCTAACCATTATGTTGTGTTAGTCATACCTTTATATTATGTTAAACATACATTTATATTATGTTAATCATACCTTTATGTAATACTTTAACTTTTAAAAAAAACTCTAATTTTGGTAAAAAAACTCTAATTTTGACCAAAAAACAATAATTTCAGTAAAAAAAACCCTAATTTGTACATATATACCTTTATGTAAATATTACGCATACTTTTAATTAATATTAGTCATATTTTTATATAATACATAAAAGTACAGCTAACATAATTAAAATGTATGACTAACATAACATAAATGTATGTTTAACATAATATAAATATATGCTTAACATAACATAAAACCATAAAGGTATGCTTAACATAACATAAAAGTATGCTTAATGTTACATAAATGTATGCTTAATATAACATAAAAACCCTAAAAGTATGCTTAACATAACTGTTGGTCCCAAGTGGTGTCCGAGGTTCAGAGGGGGGTGATGAACCTTGGTCGATTTTTGCAAATCTTTCGAAAAACCTTTCTGTTCTGCAAGTTACTCGAACTTGCAGCGCCAGACAGTTACTGCTTACAGCACTAGGATGCAGTGCTGCATGCTGTAACTAGAGTTTATACGCAGCGAAAAATTACGATTTAAAACACAAGGCTGATTTTCTCAAATACGATCCTTTTCAAAATGTTTTATGCTTATGAGATATATATAAAAAGAGATACGCACAAAAAGAAAGCAATAAAACACTTATGGTTTATAGTGGTTCGAAGGTGGTGAACCTTCTACATCCACTCTACTGCTACCTCGAGCAGGAACCTCGTTAAGTAAGATTGAATTACAGAACCTTCTTAACAATCTATCAACTTTACAAAACAACCACCTACTAGAGTCTAGCGTATACACAGCAACTGCAAACTCTAAAGGCTAACCCACACATGGTTCTAAACTCCCACATAGGGAAGCTACCTAACTCTAGACAACTTATATAAACAGTAAGGATCTCTCCTATTAACTGTTCGACACCTTTAAAACAACCTAAGCACACAGCAACAAGGTTAAAAGCTTCTGAATCCTTCGAAGGATCATTCAGCTTTGAGCTTGCTTCACTTCACAGAGGTTGAGTGACTGAAACTGATGGTAGACTTGAATGTTTATAACTTGAAAGCTTGAGAGTTTTTGCGTAAATGTTTCAGTAACCAGCTTTAGTGTTTCTCATCCTCTATTTATACTTGTAGGAGAAGATATTCGTTGAATGAGATATCTCTCTTTTGAATTTGAAGTCCTTTGACCAAAGGCATGGCTCGCATTTAATGCGACTTGACTTTCTTTTTCGGAGCTTTAATGCGGCAGTTGCGGCTAGCAGCTTTCTGCAGTGCGTCAGTCCACGTGGCATCTTTGTATTGACTCCGTTTCTGTTATTTTGATCTTCTCTCGAACGGCTCTATTTATTCTTGCTTGGATCTTTGTTCCTCGTACTGTATTTATCCTTCCTCGAATTGCAGGATACTTCTCTGTTTATCATTGACACTGTTGACTGTTTGGACAGTAAGCTTTGTGCTGTATCCTAGATCTTCTTGTAGCTGATACTCCATTGCAGTACTGTTGTAACTAAGACCTGCTTGCAGTATCTTTGGATAGTACTGCTGTATCTTTTTCTTGCATTACTCCTGTATCCTTTTCTTGCAGCGATGCTGCACGCCGTTCTTTCTTACTTTGCTGCAGTGCTATAACTGCTTTCTTGCAGCGATGCTATATCTGCTTTCTTGCAGCAGCTTCTTTCCGATACATTTGATGCAGTTAAGTAACTTATAAGAACCTCCATCTTCCAGCTCATATAACTAGACACAAATCTAGTCCATGCTTTCACTTAAACATTGTGAAAAATAGGGTACTCAAAACTTTCTATTACACATATTTTATCTCATCAAAATCTAAACATTGAAATCCCAACAATAACACAAAACCATAAAAGTATGTTTAACATAATATAAATGTATGCTTAACGTTGCATAAATGTATGATTAATATAATATAAAGGCCCTAAAGGTATGACTTCCATAACATAAAGATATGCTTAACATAATATAAAAGTATGCTTAACATAACATAAAGGTCTAGCACTTGAAATGAATTTGGGTGGGTTTGAGCGCACCCACCCAGGTGCGTGGGGCACGTGCGCGCACGTGGAGGACACGTGGAGTGCCGCGTGGGCCGGGTCGGGTCAAGTGCACAGATTTTAAATCCGTACATCAATTATATAAAAGTTTTTGTGTTATTGTAGGCATTAATGTGCCACCACTAAGATATTACAAATCAAATATAATCATTAATTTTAGATCGTAAGATTTAAAGAAAAATGATCTTTATACATCAACGATAAAAAATGTGAATATTATTAATTAATAAATTCTACTTGGAACATGTTTTTTTCGAAGATAAATGGTAGATTTTGAGTTATTAAGATCCACAGGTTAAAGATTGAGCAGATCGGATGTCCTGTTACACTCTTTTATAACATCTCCTATTACACATCTTATATGATTGACACGTAGGGGAGAGAGGACGCTATACATAACAACAAAAAACATAAACAAACGACGTTAAATTCATTGAAAAAAAACTCAGACTTGCGATTCAATTTTGGAAAGAATCCAAATCTAACAATTTAGCTCCAATAAACAAATGATCATGAAGATCACCATTCTATTCTTGATTACTATCAGAAAAAGAATTCGAAAAATTGAAGGTTTCTTCCTCGCAACGAAGACATGTTCAAAGATTATTTGGGTGAGTTTTTTTTTTTTTCTATCAGAAGTTTTGATATCAGTTTTTTATTTCATGTAGTTGGGAGCATGATTCCGTCTCTACGATTATTTCCTAATGAATTCTTCGTTGATTTGTAAGAAAATTCATGTTTGAATGATTTACTTTTAATTGAGTATATTAAGTGAGAATTCTCCATGTGTAGCAGCTATTGGTTTTCTTGTGTATGTGAACCTTCTTCATTATCATTCTTGGTATATATCTATAATTTAACTTCGATAAGTAGCATATAAATCAAATTAAGCAATAGATAATCTAATTATGATCATATAGATTTTATGGGGTTGATATCTAGGACACCATTGTTGTGAATGATAAATTTTTTTAAGGCTGAATAAATATTGACTAACAAACCATAACCAGACTTTGATCTCCTTTTATTCTCTTGTATTGATGCAATTGTATTGTAAAATGCATATTTGAATTCATTTTTCATTTGATTTTTTTATTTTTGTATTCTACGATTTTTAAAGTAAAAAAGTAAATTGATGTGGCTCTATGATTACGAGTCTGAGTAGGCTATGTACGCTATGCCAATAATTTGCATGAGTAAATCATTTTTAAAGCATGAGAGCTGCTATTATATTATTTGTCTATGTAATTAATAACTTTAATTATTTTTTATACTTACATTTTTCTTTTTTTAGTTTTGATTTCTGCTTTGATGATTTATGAATATATTCACATATTATACTTCAGATATTTGTCTAACAAATTTTGTAAGATTAAAAATTCATGTTTCCCAGTAGAATTAACAATATTATGTATTGAAATTGTTGACTACAAGAAAACAACATAATTCCAACGAAAAAATTCCAATGGCATATAAAAATCGTTGGAATTTTTACAATTCCAACGGATTTTCCAACACTGTTCGTAATTGTTGGAAATTTCTAACGGAAAATCCAACAGCTAGTAAATACCATTGGAATGTATCGTTGAAATTATTATTTCCAATGGATATTCCAATAACGTTGTACCGTTGGAAATTTTCCTACGAATATTTCCGACGACATAATATCGTTGGAAATATTAATAAAAAAATTCAATAAATATAAATTAATTTATTTTTATTCCAACGGATATTCCAACGGTAAGATACCGTTGGAATGGCTTTTCTCCCAACTTCATTAATGACTAGAGTTTTTCCTTCTCTTTCATTAACTCACATCCACACCAAAGAAAACTTCTCTCCAACTCTCTTTCACATGGAAGGTTCTTAGTTTTCTGAGTATCTCTTGCAAATTGCAACAGTTTCGTTTCCCTCTTTTCATTACCCATATTGTCACTGCACTCTGGACTTGGAACTGAAACATCTAACCGATTTCTTCCTAATTCTGCCATTTTTATCTCTAAGGTATAATCATGCTTTCTCACTCTTCACCTCTATTTTCAGTCTCTTCATTGTTTCTACTTGATTGATTGGAATCTAATGTGTGTCGATTTCAATTATGATTTTCATTTTTTCTAATAAAGTACTGCGCATGGGGTTTAATGTATTGGGTGATTGTTGATTGTTTTCATAAATTTGGTGATTCAATCCGTTTTATTATTTTATTTTTTCATATATTTTGATTGAGGCTTCATTGTTGCTAAATTGATAGTGTTACTTGTTAAGACTGACTGTTCTATGTTTTATGTTGAGTAACTGATGCAGTTTGTAGTCTAGGTGTTTGATAGAATGCCTAATAGATAGATAAATTTATGGACTTTCTGACCATTCTCTGAATTTGTTATCTCTTTGAATAAATGGTTTGATTGCTCGACTGCTGCATTTTCATCGCTCCACTCTTTACTTGTACATACTCTTCTTATAAGCTATCTATAATTCAAGTGCTAACTTTTTTTTGCATGTCCTCTGCATTTTACTGTAGCTGAAAGAGAAGTATTAACCAGTAGCTTTTATAGCATGACAGCCTGCTGATTTAACAACCGTTGCCTAAGTTATATATGAATCTTTTTGATATCTTATTTTTCGGATGTGTCAGTTCTGCCAGAGGATTATTTTCCTTGAAATGCAAACAGCTGGAATTAAATACAAGAATTAAATCACCTGAGGGACTCATTTATCATTGTTAGTGTTCTGTGTTATTTTTGTGGCAGCATAACATGCTTTCTCTGATGTAGTAATGTTAACATTTGTAAGGCATTTCTAGCCAACCTAGGAACACATTTCATCCATTTCTATCATTCTATTTTAGAGTTTCCTTAATGAAACCGATGGTTAAACCCCTTATATGTTCCTAGCATGATTCAACTTGATTTTTCTGTTACTGGTTTTTTGTTCTGTGGAATTTGTGGCCCAATAAATACTGATATGAGATGATGATATTTGCAAATCGATGGATTCTTCTAAATTCATGTAAGAGCTCTTTGCACTTTAAGGATGCCTACAACCTACTTATATGCATGCTATTTAAGCTCTGCTGAACTTAGTAGACTTTAGGCCAAAAAAGATAGATATTATGTGGGAATTTAATTGTTTTGTTGCAAAAAATTTTATAATGATCCAAGAACAAGGCAAGAAAACCCTTTATTTTTTTCCTACAAATGAATCATTTTCCAAATTTCTCTTGTTGGCATGTGATCTTAATCCCATATAATCTTCCTCCTGGTATGTGTATGAAAAGGGAATATATGGTTTGGACAATAATTATCCCTGGTCCTAGTAATTCCAAAAGTAAAATTGATGTATATCTGCAGCCTTTGATTGATGATTTAAAAAGATTGTGGGTTGAAGGGGTTTTGACGTATGATATTTTAAGAAAGCAAAACTTTTGTTTGAAAGCTGCATTATGTTGGACTATCAATAACTTTCCTGCATAAGGAATGTTGTCTGGTTGGTCGACGGCGGGTAGATTGGGTTGTCCTATTTGTATAGAAGGTTCTAAAGCATTTTATTTGAAAAATGGGAGGAAGATGTGTTAATTTGACTGTCACAGACAATTTCTAGCAAAGAGCCATCCATTTCGCAAGAATAAGAAGAACTTCTTAAAAGGCAAAGTAGAAATGAGTATGCCTCAAAGACGGTATTCAGGAGTTGAGCTATTTGCGAAGATAAGTGAACTTCCAAAAATCATTGATTTAGGTGGTAGTCATAGAATGCTTGGCTATAGAGATAATCATCATTGGACTAAACATAGCATCTTTGGGACTTACCATATTGGAGTGATTTATTAAATCCACACAACATAGACGTCATGCACACTGAAAGCAATATTTTTCAAAATGTGTTCAACACAGTTATGGATGTTAGTATAACATCAAGGCAAGGATGGATCTCCCTTTGTATTGTAATCGCCCGACTCTGGAGTTAGAAAAAAGTGGTTGTGGAAAAAGAGTGAAACCAAAAGCACAATACACTTTGAATATCCATCAAAAGAGGGGAATATGTGAGTGGGTACAGGGCCTAAAGCTTCCAGATGGATATGCATCTAACTTGTCAAGAAATGTTGATTTGAGATCTTGCACATTACAACATATGAAATCTCACGATTGTCATGTTTTTATGGAAAGATTGATCTCAATTGCATTCAATTGTTTGTCAACTCCAATTTGGGAATCTTTAACAGTGTTGAGCTATTTTTTTCGAGATTTATGTTGTCCTGTGTTAGAAACACATAGACTTGAAGCAATGGACAAGAATATTCCAATCATCTTATGTAAGTTAGAGAAGATCTTCCCTCCAACCTTTTTCGACGTAATGGAACATTTACCCGTACACTTAGTTTATGAAGCTAAAGTTGGTGGCCCTGTACAATTTCGATGGATGTATCCATTTGAGAGGTATTATTTTTACATTAGAGTTATTTCTATATCAATGTTCACTTAAATATCAATATACATGCTCAATATCATTATTTTCTTAGATTTTTACATGGTCTTAAGAAGAAAGTTAAGAATAAAGCTCGTGTGGAAGGTTTCATTTGTGAGGCTTACATGCTTGAGGAGACTTCTACATTTTGTTCGCATTATTTTGAGTCTCATGTCCAAACAAGAGTTCCTCGAAATGATGATGGTGGAGTGTCATTTGAGAATCCATCAATTTCTATTTTCAATCATCCTGGCCGACATGAGGGTGCATCTAAGTCGTTATCTAAATGATGAAGAAATTGCAGTAATTTCTTTGTACGTTCTCTTAAATTGTCCAGAAGTTGAGCCATTTTATAAGTAAGTTACATTTTAAATTTAGAATTACTCTCACATTTGAACCTTTAGAATTACTTATATTTGATACATATCTTAACAATTTCAGCATATATGTGGAATCTTTGCATGCACATCACCCAAATCTTAGCAGTGTTGAAGTTAATAGACAAATAGAATTACACTTTGTAGATTGGTTCAGGAGATATGTAAGTTTTTTTTACTTATACAAATATTATATATATGTAACTACTTATTCACTTATTATTATTTGTGATCTAGTACGTCTTTATGATGTATTTCATTAGGCACATGACCTTGACAATTGTGTTGAAGATCAATTTTTGTATAACTTGGCGTGGGGTCCAATACATCGGGTGCAAAGTTTTCCTATATATTTTGTCAATGGTTATTGTTTTCACATGTCCACTTGGGTGTAAAATAGAAAAACATATAATTCAGGAGTTGCTCTTATTGGAGAAGAAACGATATATCATGGAATTATTCAAGAAATGATTGAGATAGAGTATCCCGGAGAACAAATCAAAAAGTTAACACTCTTCAACAGTAAATAGTTTGATCCTTCGTCCATGGGCACAAGGACTTGCTCCAAATATAGAATTGTTGAAGTAAATTCAAATAGGAGATACAAGGGTAAAGATACATTTATATTTGCTCAACAAGTTGAACAAGTATATTTTACACCCTACCCCAACCCTACTCCAAATAGAAAAGATTGGTTTGTGGTGATTAAAACTAAGGCAAGACAAATGATACAATCACTAAATGCTCCATACCAAGATGATATTGGTTCTCACCTTAATGAAGTATCTGATCTAGATGATGTTGATGTTGCATTAAGGGATTTCAACAGCATAGGTGAGGAAATTGATAACATTATAAGTGCTGCTAATGTTGATCACGATGATGAAGTTGAAGGGCAAGCTGAAGAAGAATATGAAGAAGCATCATATGAACTGAAGAATCTTATTATGAGGAAAACACTGTTGATTATTATGAATATAGTGATTGATTATTAAGGTGCTTATAATGAATATTTTTAACTTTTTTTTATGTAATATGTTGTGATGCATTACTTTATTTTAACATAACATTGAAATTTATTTTGTTTAATGTTGATATGCAAATGATAGGAAAAGGTGATCGTGGTGGTTTTCGAGGGCGATACAAATACACTAGTTCAAATACTAGTAGATATAAATGTAGAAACACCGGTAAAGGAACTATTGGTCACATTACTCATCCCACATCCACGAACCTGAACAATCACTCACCATATGAGAGAGAGCTTGAGAGAGATCTCACATCATCTGAAAGAGCATCTAAAAGAGCATTTGAGAGAGCTCCTGTACCATCTGAGGGATTGTTTGATAGAGCTCCTACCCCATTTGAGAAAACATCGGAGAAAACTCATTCTACGTTTGAGAGAGGTCCTGAGAGAGGTCCTATTCCATCTGAGAGAGCATCTGAGAGACCCCCTACAAATAACCCATCATAGCCGACTCGTCCACCTTCTGCTGGTAGTTCTTTATCTACATCTGCAAGTGCATCATCAGGGTGTGGAACGACCGTCAGCAAGTTGTTGATACGACCAAGTGGAGATGAGTATGACTTTCTAACTATTTACATTTTAATCTAGGGATAGCAACCCAATTTGCCACAATTACTATTAAATATTACCCAAAATAGCACCAAAAATAAAATTGGTCATTTTTTACCATCAAAAATAAAAGTGAGATAGTTTATACCATCAAATTTAAAAGTATGGCTAAAAATACCACCATTTTTGATTGACTTTGAATTGAAAATTATTACCCAATAATAATTGGTCAAAGAATCTAAACTAGTCAACAAAAGTGGATTTTCTCTCACCTACCCCACCCCCAAACCCTTCCCTCACCTCTCGCCACTTACAGCCGCGCCTGGAACCAGTATTTTCCCCCATTTTTAGCTCAAAAATTGACCTCAAATTCACGTGTAAAGTTTAGATTTTTTGGTGAAAATTCACGTGTAAGACGAAGATGTCAAACCAAGAAGGAGATGTTAGTGATTTATGCCTCGTTTTTTCAGAAAATTGTTGACATTAAGTTTGGAATTTGTTGAAATTTCTTGAGAATTTGTTGAAATTTTGTTGAATTTGTTGGAAATATGTCTTAATACTTCGAATTTGTTGAGTATTAGTTGAACAAACGGAGGGTTAAACATGGATTTGAATTCCAATTGAACCCTAAATTATTTGGGTCTTAGGTTTAATTTCTTTTCATATATTCTTGAATTCATGTTTGGAATGGTTAATTGGGTTTAAATTTGAATTTTATAGGGTTAATTTGATTGAATATGTGCTTGAATTGATGTTTGAAAGGGTTAAATGGCCATAATCGAAAATAATCACGTTTAATCGAAAATATGCATGTTTAATCACATGTAATTATAATTAATAATTCAAGTTTGACACTGTAATTATAGAGAATAATTCAGTAAAAACACTGTAAAAAATGGGAATTTTTTACCCAATAATTTAAGTGTTTTAAGATTTAGGGGTATTTTGGTAATTAGGTGAAAGGGTTGACTTTGACCGGGACCCACGACCCCCGGTCAACGGTATCTCGTTGGCGACAACTCGATGATAAAGTATGATGAAAAAAAAAGAGATTTGGATAGAAAACGAATCGGAAAAAAAGGTCGTCGCGCGTTCCCGACGACGGGAGCAAAAATCCCCGTCGTCTCCCGGCAGCTGCCGAGAAATCTCGACAGCGGGGGCGGGTGTGCTCGGCAGCTGTCGAGTTTTCTCGACTGCGTGGGCGGGGGCTCTCGACAGCTGCCGAGAAAACTTGACTAGACGGGGCTACACGTGATTTTTTCAAAATTCACGTGTAACCCTATAATTTAAGGGCTACACGTGAATTTCACGTTAGGGCTACACATCAATTTTGAAAAAAATCACATGTAGCCTTGAAAAATCACGTGTAGCCCCGTGTGGTCGAGTTTTCTCGGCAGCTGCCGGGACTCCCCGCCCACGCTGTCGAGAAAACTCGACAGCTACCGAGCACGCCCGCCCCCGCTGTCGAGATTTCTCGGCAGCTCCCGTCACCCGTCTCCCATCGGACGCGCATGCTACTGTCACCTATCTCCCGTCGGGCGCGCGCTCCCGTCACCCGTCTCCCGTCGGGTGCGTGCTCCAGGCACCTGTCTCCCGTCGGGCGCACGCTCCCGTCACCCGTCTCTCATCGGGCGAGCCTGCTCTCTGCACCTGTCTCCCGTCGGGCGCGCGCTCCCGTCTCCCGTCGGGTGCGTGCTCCCGACACCTATCTCCCGTCGGGCGCGTGCTCCCGTCACCCGTCGCGCGTGCCCCAGTACTGCGCCTCGTTTTTTAAAATCCCGTTTAAAAAATTTAATAATTAAAATTGGACAATTAAATATCATAGTTCATTATTTCCCCTTTAATACATTTATTTAATCTCGATTTAATAATCCGCACGTACTAAAAATAAGTTCTTAATCCGTCTTGCATAATATATACATAATTTGAATTTAAAAATTAATAATCCCAATTTCAGAATTAAAGTAACATAATATCGTAATTGAACTTAAATATTTGTGCTATTTTTTTTAATTTCCGTTTATTAATCAACACTTAATTTTGAAATAATTTCCTAATGCTGAGCAAATATTATGTACATACTCCAAAATAATCCTCTTTAATAATCCTCATTCCATAATTATAACAACATAGTTTCGTGGATCCGTTACGAATTTTTTTTAAACATTATTTTTAGTCTCCTTTCAATATTCAACTGTTCACTCGGTAATTATTTTATCGAAAATCCCGTTTTAAAAATTTTAAAATTATAATTGGACAATTAAATATCATATTTCATTATTTCCCGTTTAATAAATTTATTTAATCTCCGTTTAATAATCCGCACGTACTAAAAATTATTTGTTAATCCGTCTTGCATAATAGATACATGATTTGAATTTAATCTTTAATAATCCCAATTTCATAAGTAAAGTAACATAATATCATAATCGAACTTAAATATTTGAACAATTTTTTTTAATATTCGTTTATTAATCAACACTTAATTTTGAAATAATTTCCTAATCCTTTGCAAATATTATGTACATACTCAAAAACAATCCTCTTTAATAAGACCCATTCCATAATTATAACAACATAGTTTACTCGACCCGTTACGAAATTTTGTTTTCATTTTTTTTGTCTCCTTTCAATATTCAACTGTTCACTCGGTAATTATTTTATCGAAAATCCCGTTTTAAAAATTTAATAATTATAATTGGACAATTAAATATCATATTTTATTATTTCCCCTTTAAATATTTTTTTTAATATCGGTTTAATAATCAGCACGTAATAAAAATAATTTATTCATCCATCTTGCATAATACATACATAATTTGAATAACTCGTTTAATAATCCCAATTTCTGAGTTTCCGTAGTTGATGGATCATTTAAACTTTTTAAATTTATAATAATGGTCGGTTAGCATTTTTTTTTGTAATTTATAAATCTACGTTTTATCCAGCTCCACTAATTTGGTCAAGCAAAACTCCAACCTTTATAAGTTTCATATCTTTATTTTTCAGGTCTATCGTATCATATTAATTCACATATGTACTTTCATTTTGTATAGTAATGTATGAATTAATGTGACCAATTTTTTTCTCCTTTTCAGGTCGATTGGGTGCGTCCGGAGTATCAGACTACGCTGGCATACATTAATTCGTACACACGTGTCCGAGTACTAGGCAACATAAAACAAATCCTCCAAAAAACTGACGACGATTGTGTGACCGATTTTGAGGCGAGCTGCTTCGGGCATTTTTTGCGCTGGGCAACTGAGACTGACAGTTGCAAGAGCTTTTTACACGCCCTTATGTCACGTGAGGTGCGTGGGGTCCATACTCCGACGGATGAGGTGTGGTTTCATATTGGTGGAGACCGTCGGCTTTGTCGATTCTCCCGGACTGAGTTCGTCCTGGTGACGGGATTACGGTTCGGCGACTCTGCATTTAGGCCGATGGTTTTGTCGAGGCCGCAGCAGTTGGGTGGCGTGTTTTATCGAATTTCTGAAGGCGAGGATAGAATATCTGTGGCGGATCTTCTTAAGAGGTTTAGAGCGGAGGAGTTTGTAGCACGTGCTGATGACATGCTGAAGATTGCTAAGATTATCCTCCTCTACAGCATTTTGCTTGGAGTTGACCCACTCACCACTTCAGTTGACCCTTGGGTTTGGGATTTGGTCGAGGACGAGGATCAGTGGGAGACCTTTCCCTAGGGTAAGATTTCTTATCTCCATCTTCTCAGTAAAATCAATCAACTACCAGCTTCGCTGCCCCCGCCAACTGCAACCAGGCCCCCGTCGTACCACTTCTATGGATTCTCGTTAGCCGTAATGGTTAGTATTAACATCATAATTTGGTATTGTTTCATGTTATGATTCAATAATTCAACTTGACAATTAACTTTAATTGTTCTTCAATCTTTTCAGATATGGGCTTTTGAGGCGATTCCATACACCGGTGTATATGTCGGGAAGCGCCTTTCGAAGTCTCACAAGGTATTACCGAGGCTTCTGAGGTGGTCGACAAAGAGGCCAGAAGAGGACGTGTCGAGGGAGTTTGATTATGAGGTTTGTTCAAATTATGTTTACTTAAATGCAAAGTTTCTAATTCTTTACATGCATTTATAATTCTCTTACTCATAAATTGAATTGTGACTATCTCTACTGCAAGGTCTCGAGTGTTATGAGAACCTTCGGGTTGAGCGTCGTGAGGCCCGCCAGCCGTACTTGCAGTACCTTGATCAGGATCTCACAGACGGTGTCCAAATGCCGACCCAGTCAAGACGGGGTCGTCCACGGAGGCCCACCGCCGTAGGGTCTGAAGTCATGACTGCTGCCCCCCAGGCATCGAGGACTACGCGGTCCCACCAGCCCACATTGACTACATGCGAGAGTTCTCGACGAGGTGGGCAGCGACACGTGTCGTCCGATGACGGATTGGGGGTACATGAGGAGGAGGAGGATCTCGCACCGGCTTATGTTGATGTCCCTGTATCTCTGGACCTGCATGACATTCCGTTGCAGAGTGATTACGGCATACCTTTCCTTCCGACGGAGGGTTGTCCACCATATCACGAGCAGTTTCTTGATGTTGGTGGTTTTCAGTCGCCATCGTATCCCCCACAGACCACCCCTATCGGCGACGAGCCAGGTCCATCACACACCGGATATGGAGATTCGTCTGCACCTGCTGTTGGTACGATGTTTGACGAGCTTAGGAACATGTTTAGCACAAGCGTCGAATCAATGAATGCAAGCCTGATGGGACTACGAGGGTATGTCGGTGACCAGTTCTTTGAGCTTCGATCATACGTCGATGGTAGGCTCAGTGAGGTGGATGAGCGAAGACGTGAGGAGTTTGAGCATTTGGAGCTGGACATTCCAAACATGATCCAGTTTGGGATCGCAGAGTACTACAACAATGTGCCCTCCTACCACGAGCAGTATTATCCGACCCAGCCTACATCCGGATGGCATGAGTCTTTCTATCCCACTGAGAAAACTCCCGTCGTACCAGCTGCCACTGTTGAGCCTCATCGACACATATCCCCGATTCATTTTGATTTGGGGACTTCTACAGCAGGACGGACCCTCATGGAGAGCACACCGACGGGGAGAAATGAGGATGATGGGTCAGAGAATGCCAGCTCTTCATCAGTTTTACCTCGTACAAGTGCCGGCATCCACAATGTTAGGCTGAGAGCTCCGAGCAAATATGTCCTCAGCCTGTTTATAAAGGATGAAAGATGACCAATAAAGAAAGCAAAGGAGGAGGAGTTCGAGCGATACATGGCCAGCAGACCTAACACCGAAGAGTTAGTCTTCTTTCTTATTTCATCACTCAATAATATCTTATTGCTAATGAATGATTTACTAATGTGCATGTTCATATTTCAGGCTGAATGTGGGGACCGGCTGCACAGAGAATCCGGAATTTTTCAGTAAATTCGTGGCCCCGGAAGTGGACGTCCACTTTGAGGTTCGTATTGTTATTACAAAATCTTTTACCGAGTACCCCATTTCACATTGTTATAACTCACGTCTTAATTTAATGGATTTTATGTATGGTTGGTCCTTATCTGCACAGCCGATTGATGCATACCTCGGCATCCTCCAGTCGAACGCGAAGTTCGTCAAAGTGCAACGCCATTGAAAGTGGGCTGGCAGGATGCTGATAGTGGACACACATTTTTTTGTAATGATCCTTCTCCTACTATTAATCTTTACTGTGAGCGCGAACTCAAAGTACTAACAAGTATTTGAAAATTTTTGATTAGGAAACATGCAAGGCTATTTTCACTGAGGCGCACGCCGGCCAGCCCGAGCATATTAGGGACGACACCACGCCAAAAAGGGAGAACTTCTCAGCTGCATCTTTAGAGCTGTTAATGCCCTACGTACGAGGTGAACATCCTAGATGGCACCGCATCAGACCATGGTGGAGTGACGTGGATAGTGTGAGTACAATTTATTACTATACGAGTTATAGAAATGGGCTCATTCACTATGATTCGAAATTATTTGCTCATGAACCTACTCATAATTTCTGTGATGCAGGTGCTCACAGTGATCAACATGAACCAGCATTGGGTGGCCGTTGAGATTCAGCTGTTCTGTGGACGTGTCATCATGTTTGATAGCATGAGGCACACGTACAATAATCTGAAGGAACAACGTAGGCTGGTACAGACACTGCCACTGAGACGTGTTCTCCCTGCTCTATTTGAGTACGCATCATTGAATGATCGAAGACGAGAGGAGGGCTTACCCGAGTTTCCCATGCCCCTTGAGTATGACTTGTACACAGGAGAAGAGGCCAACTATTATGTACAGAAGGACAACAGTTCTTGCGCCATATTTGCCCTCATGTCCATCGAGTGTTGTCTAACTCGTATTTGGCCTAGACCCTATTTGAACGAGGGTATAGACAAGATTCAGCGAAGGATGGGTTTCGACATCTATAGATGGAGTACCGATGGAGACACGGTTGCATGCAACTTTTTCTCGTAGACGTAGTGTTGTAGCGATAATGGGATAGTTTGATTTCCATTTCTAGGGTCAGGTTCACTGTATTAGTGTTTGCATGCTTTATTGCATTATTATGGACATATATTTGTATTTGATGTAAAAAATTGCCACTAACATATCGGAAATCAAATAATCTGAATAATCACCTGAACTGCGTAACTAACATATTCATGAATGGATACGTAAACATACGAAAAAATAATCAAAATAGGCACTTATCAAAAAGCACAGTATTGTAATCCTAATCCATATTGTGGGGACGTATAGATTCACACTATAATCGAAAAACTACAACAATTTGATTTTAAATCCAAATACAGAAACAAGTAAGTACACCCGGGTACGAAACACAGGGCTCAGATTTTGTATCAGGATGAATGTGTGGGCATACTATACACAGATTGGTCATCTTATTTCTCAGGATTGCCTTGCCGATAGAGAGGACACTTCATTCTTGTATGTTCTTCTGAACGACACAAACTGTATTTTTTGTGTCTTCTCGTCCTCACTTGTGGTTGCCCTGTTATCTGATTATCATCACCGAATCCCTCATAGGCCTGATCTTCGGATATGGGCGCCACATGTTCGGGGCATCTACTTATGTTATGATCGGAACCGCCACAAAGACCACATGTCCCTATTCCCCTCCTTCGGCTGGAAAACTCACCTGTTGACGGAATTCGTTTACCCTTGGGCCGACCAGCTTGTCTAGGATTGTCAGGCGCCCGACATAGTACATTACGAACTTCCTCGCACACATTCTAGTCATGTGCGTCGGGCACGGGGGTGACGACACCAGACCACATTCCCCTTAACGACGCCGTCGTGTAGTATGGAGAAACGTATTCAGTCACTGACTGGTTCCCCACACTACAGGCAAAACATTATTTTGTACGTTTAGTGGTGTAAGATAATATCTAATTGCAACAAGTAAGAGATGCAAAACCATATCGTCACCTGAATTACATACTTTATGGCGGCACAGGCATGCGAGCATGGTATCAAGTCGTTCTGGAAAACGTTACATGTGCACATTTTTGAGTTCAAGTCAACGATGAAAATCCTCGAACGATCTGTGATCTTGAATTTGTGCCGTCCAAGCTTATCGACCGATATATGTCGGCCAAGCTGTAAGTGTTCGAGGACTCGATCGTGTACCGATTTTGTCAGGAATTCTTCTCTACTTTCAGCCACCGTTCTTTTTTCATAAAACCACTTCTCGATTATCTTTCGGGCCTCCTCCAAAAATGAACAAACGGGAAGCCTCCGCACCCAAAGAAGCCGAGCATTCCACGTCTCCGCAGCATTCCACGTCATGAAGTTGAACCGACGAACCGGACAATGCACACGCGACCATCTGTTCTGCCCCGCTCTGTTTAATGAGTTTCGAGCACCCTGAACCTCCAATGCACTCAGATTGTTCATGTACCTGAAAAAAGAACACAAAAGATATGGTCAAATTTTATAGGTGGAGTATTCAAAATCCAAATTTAATTTGCAACAGTACGGGTTTCTAACGTACCTCTCGAACTCGTCGCGATCATAACAATAGGCAGCTCTCTTAAAAAGTCCAACCAGGTGTGCTCCATACCTGGCTAAATTTTGCTGAATATGAAAGCAACACAGCCCATGAGCCGCCTCTGGGTAGGCAATGTTGATGGCATTTTCAATGCTCCGGTGTTGATCGGACATAATAAGGAGCTGATCTGGGCATCCAAAAGCCGCACGAACATTTTGCAGAAACCATGTCCATGCTTCATCATTCTTAATGTTTCCTATACCGATAGCAAGAGGAAATATTTGATCATTTCCGTCTTGAGTAACTGCCACAAATCTGATTCCCTTATACAAACCTTTTAAGTGACACCCGTCCACCACAATTACCGGCCGTGAATATGAAACAAATCCCATAATTGAGGTGGCTAGGGCATAAAACACGTATTTGAATTTTCCACTTTCATCGGTTTCCAAGGCTGTATAAGAACCGGGATTGGTGTCCTTCAACACCTGCAAGTAGGAAGACAGGTTCCAAAAGGATTTCTTTGGATCACCGTAGGCGAGGAACATGGCATGGCGTTTCACCTTCAAAGCTGACTTATAACTTAGTGTCAACCCATGCTGCCGATTCATTTCATCAATGATCTTTTCGGCCCGATGGTCGATTTTTCCTTGCGAAGTGTGTCGGCGAAATATGCACCAACCAATCTAGAAGGAAGTCGAAGGGGAGACCTATGGTTTAGATCCGACGCACAGCTGTGCTGCAAGAGACTTGTTGAGATCCTCCAAATCCCATATTTTTGAGTTGCAAATATCTTGAAACAACAATCTTTGTGTGGGCAATGCGCAGACCATCTTTTGGTGTCGGAATTGCCGACACGATACTCTACTTTATTTTCCAGATGGTGCATCCCAACAGTAGTCTGCAGCTCCTCCTTGCAGCAAAAGGTGGAGCTTTTTTGCAGCACGTATGTTACTTCTTCATCTCCTCGTAATTGTCCTGCCGTGGGTAGCTCGGTGTCCCACATATCGGGGATAGACCACTCTGGTCTCAATATGTATGAACAGAATTCCTCATACTCATCTCGTTGCTCAGCATCCAGGGCATTCTCCTGATCAGTAGTGAATTCAAAGTCATCGCCATGATGGTCCGAACCTACATACATATAAAGATAATCACAAATAATGCGACATTACATTAATTAAGTTAAAAATGTTTAATAAATACTCAAGGGAGCACGATTACCACTTTCACCATCGTCTTCATGTTCGGATGTTCCTACACATGTTGTTTCCGTATACTGTTCATATGGTTGTATTATTTCATGTCCTGAAATGTCTAGGTCCCTATTTAGGTCGAGTCTGCCACCAAAGTCATTTCGATCATGCTTCGGTGGTGAAGGATTCCACTGCATTCCGGAAGAACTGGCAAAATGAGTAGTGTCATTTTCATTGGGGATTCCCCATCTTGCGTGAAAACCCGGGTCGGATTAGAGTCCAAGGGAAACTGAAGCAAAATAGGGACCTTGGTCGGTGTACACATATGAAGGTGGATCCGTTCGGCTTGAACAGGCTGGTTCACTCATTTCCCAACTCCGTTGGCTGTACTCATCTGTCCTGACACGGTGTTCTGGAACGTCGGAATAAGACGATCCAACACTAGTGAGATTAGTATATTCCGGCTCGGAGGACACGGCAACATCGGATTGTCCAGCGTTCAACCTCGTAAGAGTAACAAAAACAACAAGAGCCCCATCGATTTGTGACAAAATTCGCTGCAAAACTTCTGTATTCTTTATTTTAATCTTCCTCAGTCTTCCTGCAGAATCGAGTAGTGAGTGAATCGTATAACCCCACTGCGTCATATCGGCACCCACAACTTCATGAATGGAAACCATTAAATCAAATAGGGTTCGTTCCTTAAGGTGAATGACCTCTTCAAAACCGTTGGTGTATTCTAAACATTCCAAGTAGCCACCGTACCATACAGTAACTTCAATAGTCATTTTTTTGTTGGTTACTGCAAAAAAAATTAAAAGAAAATGGTGAGAATCATGAAACACGTAATAGGTAACAAATAAAATAAAACAACAACTATAGCTGATTCTAAACACCAAAGATAAGTAATTATGTAAGTCATAAATCAAATATCAACAACTAATGTTCGTTTAACCTAGAAACTAACGTTAAAATAATCGCAAAGTTTAATTGTGAAATGGGGATTACGAAAGTGGATTATTAAAGTATGTACATATTATTTAAGAGGATTTTTGAAAAAAATTCCCGAGTGAAGAATTGAATATTGAAAGGAGACTAAAAAAATGGTGGAAAAAAATTTCGTAACGGGTCGAGGAAACTATGTTGTTATAATTATGAAATGGGGATTATTAAAGAGCAAATACCTTTGAGTATGTACATAATATTTGCGAAAGATTAGGAAATTATTTCAAAATTAAGTGTTCATTAGTAAACGAATATTACAAGATTAGTAAAAATATTTACATTCAACTACGATATTATGTTACTTTAATTATGAAATTGGGATTATTAAATTTTAAATTCAAATTATGTATCTATTATGCAAGACGGATGAACAATTTTTTTATCACGTGCTGATTATTAAACGGAGATTTACAAAATTTATTAATGGGGAATTAATGAAATATAATAATTACTTGTCCAATTGTAATTATTAAATATTTTAAACGGGATTTTCGAAAAAATAATACTCTATGTGAAGAGTTGAATATTGAAAGGAGACCAAAAAAAATTGGGCAAAAAAACCGCAACGGGTCGACCCAACTATGTTGTTAAAATTATGAAATGAGGATTATTAAAGAGGAACATTTTTGAGCATGTAGATAATATTTGGGAAGGACTAGGAATTATTTCAAAATTAAGTGTTGATTAATAAACGGATATTGAAAAAATTAGTTAATATATTTTGACTTATTAGGTATTATGTTACTTTAACTACTTAATTGGGATTATTAATTTTTCAATTCTGATTATGCATCTATTACGTAAGATGGATTAAGAAAATATTTTTACTACGTGTTGATTATTAAACGGAGGTTAAATAAATTGTGAGCGCGGGGAATTAATCAAATATGATATTTAATTGTCAAATTATAATTATTAAATTTGTAAAACGGGATTGTAGAAAAAAAATCCTCGAGTGACGAGTTGAATATTGAAAGAAGACTAAAAAAATTGGAAAAAAAAAATCATAACGGGTCGACGGAATTGTTATAATTATGAAATGAGAAATATTAAAGAGGATTATTTTTCAGTAAGTAGATAATATTTGGGAAGGATTAGACATTATTTTAAAATTAAATGTTCATTAATAAACCGATAGTAAAAAAATTAGTCAGAATATTTTTAATTATTTAGGATATTATGTTACTTTAATTATGACATTGAGATTATTAATTTTTAAATTTAAATTATGTATCTATTATGCAAGGCGGATTAAGAAATTATTTTTATTACATGCTGATTATTGAACGTAGATAAAAAAAATTATTAGAGGGGAATTAATGAAATATGATATTTAATTGTCCAATTAAAATTATTAAAATTTTCAAACGTGATTTTAAAAAACGGGTCGAGGTGCGCGGGCGCGGCCGACGGGGGAGGCGCGTGCCCGACTGGGGACGGGAGTGCGCGCGCCCGACGGGGAACGGGGGACAGGAGCTGTCGAGTTTTCTCGACAGCGGGGGCCGGGGCTCCCGGCAGCTGCCGAGAAAACTCGACAGCTGCCGATCACGGGTGCCCCCGCTGCCGAGATTTCTCGGCAGCTGTCGGGAGGCGACGGGGATTTTTCACGTGTAGCCCACAAAATTCACGTGTAGCCCCATTCCCGTCGAGTTTTCTCGGCAGCTGTCGGGAGCCCCGTCCCCCGCTGTCGAGAAAACTCGACAGCTGCCGATCACGGGTGCCCCCGCTGTCGAGATTTCTCGGCTGCTGTCGGGAGATGACGGAGATTTTTTTCCCGTCGCGGGGAAAAAATCCCAACCGTGAATTTTCAATTCGTTTTCTATCCCATTTCTTTTCAGCATATTTTATCATCGAGTCATCACCAACGACATACCGTTGACCGGGGATCGTGAGTCCCGGTCAAAATCAACCTTTTGACCAAATTACCAAAATACCCCTCAATCTTAAAACACTTGAATTATAGGATTAAACGTGAATTTTCAATTTATTCACGTTTAACACTATCATTAAAGTGTTAAACGTGATTATTCTATACAATCACTATAAAATCGAAATTTATTGCATTCCAAACGTCGATTATTCCCGTTTAACCCTTTCAAACATCAATTCAAGCATATATTCAAACAAATTAACCCTATAAAATACAAAATTAAACACGTTTAACCATTCCAAACATCAATTCAAGCATATATGAAAACAAATTAAATCTAATCTCTAAAAAAATAGGGTTAAATGAGGATTATTAACTAGTAAACATACCTTTCTTATTTCAACAATAATTTTTCCACTCTTCCAAGAGCCAAAATGTCAGAAAAAAAATCGAATATTTTGTTCTTCAAAATGTTGTATGATAATTTCGTACTGAAATTATCAACCTATATAGAAGAACAAACGGAGGAAAATTACATGTGATTTCACAGTATAAAGTGAATTCACACTTAATAATGAGAATGAAAAAACAAAAATATTGGTGCACTGTCATCAATCGAATTAATTGACGTGCATGGCCAAATTCAATGAACACAATAATGAATAATGAGAACAAAACAAAACAAAAAATTTGGTGTAATAGTCATGCCCAAATTAATTGTTGCTCCCCTATTACTACACGTGCCTCATATCCATAATTTAAAAAAAAATTAAACAATAATTAATGAGTTTATATTTGTCACCATTGACCAATTAATATAATATATTAATTATCCAATCATCTAAGTTGACTTTGACAAAAATGGTGGTAGAAAGTGACATACTATTATATTTGGTGGTACAAAGTGGCATACTATTTGGTGGTAATTTGAAGATATGATTATATTTTTTATGTTAAAATGAATAATTTCCTCTTTAATCTAAGTTGATTCTAAATGTATTTTTTTATTTTTTTTATTCAAATTTAACTATTAGTTCTAAATTAATTATTACAAACAAGTTCTTTCATTCTGAAGCAATTAAACATATCACCACAATTATCAAGTCTAAATACGAACAACCATGGCTTGGGTGGAGTGAGATTCCTGAGAATGTTTGTACACTTTCAGGTGATATCATTACCTTACGATAAGATTAAATTGTAAAAGTTTGTTCTATTATATTTTAATCTAAAAGGATATTTGTTTTTGAGTGGAATTATTGTAGATGGGATCCTGAACATGAAAATGATATTAAGCGGATATAGAAACATAAAGCTCCAGCCCTCGTGCGTTCAAGCTTGGCAGATATTCGTAGAAATGAGTCAAAGGAAAAATGGTTGTCTGTTTCAGTTCTTGAGGCACTTCGAACCAAATGGGACACAGACCTCAACTTCATCAGCATGTCCGAGCAAAATAAGAAGAATATATCAGTTAATAATGATGGTTGTCTGAATCGAGGTGGTGCTATTTCTATTTCTGAGCATATTAGAAGATTGGTAAGTGTTGTTTTTTAAATTAAGTTTTAATTGTAATCAAAATTTAGTTTAAATAAATATTAATTGTGTGATTAATTTAGGGAATTGAGTTAGGTAGAGATGCTACTGTCCCTGAGGTTTTCCTAAGGCTTAATTATGATGAGGAAATTGGGAAATGACGAAATTCTAGAGCTGAGGGAGTTTATGTAAGTATTTCTATAAAATAATAATTAAATTGTTGGAAATGGATATTAGTATAATACATGTGTGTACACATATTATTTGGTTTTCTATACTTACAAAATCTTATCTTCGTATATATTTCAAACTATATGTAGAATAAGTTCAAGATGTTGAAGGCTAGTAGACTATCTGAAGATGTAGATGAAGATGACATAGATGATTCTACTGTCTTTTACGAGGTTAATGGAGGGAAGAACAAAAGAGACAGGTCTTATGGATTTGGATCGAAAACAACTTTCTATACATCCTCGATTTCAAGATCCAACGCAAGGAGTAAGACCACTCATCCCACTAATGCTGAAGTTGAAGTGTTCCAATCACGTTTGGCTACTGTTGAGAGTGAATTAGCTTCCTTTCGTAGCCTTTTTGAGAAGTTGAATAATGGATCACTCGCTCCTAGTGTCTCTTCTGTGGACGTAGCTCCCCCTTGTGATGGTGAGAACATAACTAATGTTGTTGATGAGGTTGCAGGTGATGACAATGAGGAGGATGGAGATATGGGTATTAATGATGATGATGGTTTCTAAAATATATTGTTTATACTATGAACTTAAGTCGTTTTCTTTTGTTGATGATGAGAATGGTGAATGATGATTACTATTGACGATGATGATGTTTAGAACTTATTGTTTATATTGTAACATCATTTTAGATGTGTTCTTAAATTTGATGTTTGGAGGATTTTATACTGTATTTTTTATTAGTTTTACATGATTTCTTTATATAGCTACGGATTTTTTTTACAAAAATTTCCAATAGAAAATTCCAATGGTAATATTATCGTTGGAATTATGGTTGGACAAATTTCAATGGAAATTATCCATTGAAACTCTTAAAATGAAATTCCAATGAAAAATTCCAATGGTAAAATTGTTGTTGGAATTAATATTGCACCAATTCCAACGGATCATATCCATTGGAATTTTTAAATTATCCTCAAAATTCCTACCGAAATAGGCCATTGGAAATACTGTTGGAATTTTTCCAATGGAAAGAAGCCGTTGGAAATGCCGTTGGAATAATTCCAACGGTCATTAGCCGTTGGAAAAAGCATTGGAAATAGCGTTGGAACTTTTTCCACCAACAAAGATTTCCAACGGTACTATTCCGTTGGAATTACCGTTGGAATAAATATTCCGTTGGAATTTTGAAATTCCAACACCCACTTTTCCTACGGCCTAAATTTCATTGGAATTACCGTTGGAATCAGAAATTCCAAACGGAAAAACTCAGAATTCCAACGGAAATTGTGTCGTTGGAATTTTGCTATTTTCTTGTGGTGGTTAGCAACATTTTTCTATTTAATAAAAAAAAATTATGTAACTTTCTTATGTCTGTCAAAAAGACTTTGAAAATGTAAAATATTGTGGGATTATTGTTTGGAGGTAAAGATTCTAGTGATTTCTTTTTCTTGTGTCTATGTACGAAATTCCGTTTCATTACGGTGAATTAATGATTTTTTCTAATGCGAATTTTCCACTTAATGTTTAATTATTTGATTTGTTGCTGAATGAAATTGGATTTATGTTTCTTCACTTTTTTACCGTTGTATTTTTACTTTTACAGTTGTTCATAATAATCTGATGGTGAATCCCGTTTGTTTATGTCGAAATTGCGGTTGAATGTAAAACTACTTAAAGTTTGGTTGTTTCTTTTGCCCTTACTTTAGTTGCTTGGAAATTTTTGGTAATTTTGGGAAATGAAAAGAAGTGAAATTGTTGGATGATTACTATATAACTAACTTAGCAGTACTTAAATTTATATGGTTGGAGGAATGAGTATTTTCATCTCTTATGTATGCAGCTTTAAGTTACCAAGTTAAAAGTTCAATACATCATTGTTTCTTTTTCTGTCACTTTTTTTTTTTAGCATTTTCTAAACATTTTTTTTGACCTCGATCACAATATGTCATATTCTAGAGTTAAATTGTTGAAAAATAAACTTTACTATATGCCTGTAGACATATGAAACGAGGCTTCATTTGTGATGATCAATATGCTGATACTATGATTTTACATTTGTGAAGGAATATAAATTTACATTTGTAATTAATTATCATATAATTTTAATTGTAATATTAATATTTTTGATTTATTCTACAACCATGGACAAAGATATGTCAATTGATGCTACTCTACAACGTAAATTAAATTTTGATGAGGTAGATCAAGAGAAAGAACTTACAAATGTAAGTGGGATGAACAAATAAATGAAAGACAATTGAACATTTCATTAGAGAAAATTCCAAAAATTGGTATGAAATTTGACCACGCTGTCGTGACGCGATAAAATTAATTAATTTCCTTCATAACCTCACTAACTAGTAGCTAGGGTAAGTCGGAGTCGATCCCACGAGGAATGGAGAATAAACTATATCACCTATGTTCAATTCATAAACGGAAAAGGTTTGGGGGGTTTATCGAGAATCACTATTAACTATGAAGCCAGAAAACGAATTAAATAAGAAATCAATATAAAAAGCATCCCAGTTAACAGTTCAGTTATCCCCCAATTTCAATTATGCCTTAATTAATGTGACACCCTTCTCTCAGATTATCATGGAATTATCACCCCTAGTCTAACAACAAGCTCTGTTAAACCGAATCGTCTCTTAAGATTAGTTAAATTAGGATAAGATCACTAATCAACCCTATTTAATTGAATAACCTAGAACAAGCTCTCTAGATTTAATTCATTAAATGCATTAATTACCAAGACGATAGGGTGAACTAGACTCCGAATACACAAGCTCGATTCGATAATCTAGGATTATGCTACCCTAGAGATGCACGACCTCTAGTTTACCACTAATGAAAATTAGACCACAACAATTAGGATTCATGATCTAAAATTCTAGCAATCAATTATCAACACTTAACCTAGGTGATCAGTCTAAATCAAGCATCAAATAATCGAAAACGATATACACAGATAGCATAATCAATTTCAATCAAACATCGAGAAGGGGAAACATAATTAATTAAAACATAAAAGAAATATGGGTTCGAACATCCCTGCTAACCGGAGTTACGAATTAATCAAGCATCCTTGAAATCGAATCCATAAAGACAATCGAAAAATCCATCATAAAACTAATCTAAAAAGAAAAGTAAAAATATATTTCTCTCTCTAACTTCCTCTCTAGCTTTCTCTCTCTACATGCCAATCTCCTCTCTCCAGGAGCTCTCATTGGGCTGCGTGAATCCTTCCAATTTAATTTCCTCATGTGACTTGATGGTCAAGTAATAATAAAGCCCTAGTAGAGTTTTGGGCTTTTCTACCAATCCATTTAATTTTCCAAGCTCAATTGATGCTTAATTCCTCTCTTTTGAATAGTGGGTTTCTTGTCTTCTTGGGCCCAAATTCTTCTCGAGCCCAACAAAATATAAATGGCCACATCCTTTAACTCCAAAATACGCCAAAAATACTAAAATAATCAAGAAAATAAATTGTGAAGCATTTGGAGTTCAAAAATACATATATGTAAGAAAACGGTGCATTCAATCACATCAATTAGCATAAAATCCCAAATTAATTCACAATAATATCCACCAAATTCCTACCTATCAAATCTCCCCACACTTAAATCCTTGCTTATCCTCAAGCAACAAAAGAATCGAATAATATCGGGGATACCATTTAAGAAAGAGTATCGTTTGCTCAGATCATTACTATCACTCATAGGAATTCAATTCATGTCAATACAAGGCATATGCAAGCAAAAGCACATTGGACTAAATGTAATGTTGCAAGAAATCACAAGTGTCAATAGGACATCAGAAATCAAATTTTTCATAGACAAATCATTAACCCATTCTACTACCTACATCGATCAATATACTCTAAGTCCCCTATGATATCCTTCATCTAGATCAAAATTTTATCAAGACTTCTCACATAATAAATCACCCCCTTTTCTCCATTTTTTTTCTTTTTTTTTTCTTCTCTTTTTTTTTCGCGAGAATATATATATATTTTTTTTGGATGGAGTTGGCAGCTCCACACCACTCTTAGGTTAGTCCTACCGTGCATTTTACGAATTTTTTTTTTCTTCTTTCACACGGGACCCCTAAGAGCAGGCAGCTGATTCCACACCCCATCATCTTTTCACTTCTTAATTTTTTTCAACTCAACACCTTTTTTTTTTCCTCCAACCACATCAATTTTTTTCCAACCAAGGGGTTCAATATAAGTGATTAATCCTTCAAAAATTTCAATTAAAACTACTTCCATCAAGGACTCAAAAGTACACTTCAATACATAGGTAAGCAAAACAAATCAACTCAACGTCACAGATCAATTCTCAAACCAATGTTATCCTATGTGACATCTAACAGCAATTTCCCAAAACATCATTCAGCAATTTTAACCAACAAAAAGCAATGCTTAACAACACCTCATTCAACATAAACGAATTCCCCAACACATAATAAAACAACACTCGAATCATCATTGCAAACTCATTTACTCAACGGAACCATTTTTTTTTTTATGCAAATGCAAACATAAAGTAAACATGCTAAAGCAAGTAAACGTGCAAACTAGCTAAGATAAAACAAAAACAAACTATATGCAACTATATGAACCTAAATGCAACTACATGCAAGATATGTGATCTACTCCACACTTCATCAATTATGCAACATCTCCCCATCTCCCCACACTTGAACCTTGCTTGTCCCTAAGCAACTCAAATCATAACATAAGATGTAGACAAAGCACGATTAATATATGCAAGGAAAATAGAGCAAAAATTAAAAGTGTGGAATAGAAATCACCAAATCACCACGGAGGTTTTGGAATTGGTCTCAAAGAAGGCACATCAGAAACTACCATGTCCTTTGCTCCATTAAGCTTTATCCTTTTTATTGCTTTGAGCTTTGAGAATTTGTTAAGAAGTTCTTCAGAAGATGTATGGACTTCATCCAATACGAATACTTCTTCAACATGCTTTCTTTTATCCTCCAAGTTATTCACCCTACAAGAAAGATGAAGAGGATCAATATTAAACTGAACAGAATTTGATTGCTTTACCAGATTCTCACAGTTTGACGATTTGACACTGGATGTCGGTTTCACACTGGGTAATCCAGTGTCAAACTGTTCGGCAGAATTCTCTTCCTCCTCATTTTTCAAAATTTTCTGAGGCTTTTTGGTTTCTTCCAGCTGCTCCACACTCCTTAGAGTTATTGCACTGACATTCCTTGAATTTACCTCTGGTTGAGATAGTAATTTTCCTTCATTCTGAGCCTCAAGACGATTCACAACCGTTGCTAGTTGGCTCACTTGTGTCTCAAGATTTCTAATACTCGATTGAATATCATTTTGAAACTGAATAATGTTGGAAGTCAGCATTTTCAACATATCCTCCAAAGATTTTGACGATTGCCCTTGATGGTTTTGTTCTCTCGATTGATTTGGTGGACTATTATTCTCTTCAAACTGTGCTCTTCGTTGACTTTCCCTACTTGGATATGGTTTCGTCTGTGGAACACCTGCAACAAGTTTTTGAACAAAAGAGGTTAATTCAGTTAATTTATCCTCGATGATGGAGCTGTTTACCTCATTTGTGGATCGTAGTGAAAAATCACGGGTGTCAAATTGTTGCGAGGCAGCAGCCATGCTCGTGATAAGAAGTCTTGCTGCTGATGGTGTTTTGTCCAACAATGACCCTCCACTAGCCGCATCGATATGGTATCGGTCCATCGAGGACAGTCCTTCATAGAAATATAGAATCATAGGTTGATCAGTGAGTTTGGACTGTGGACAACTTGCTTCCAACTTCGTGAAACGCTCCCAATACTCATGTAATGTCTCTCTATGCTGTTGTCGAATTCCAAGTAACTCCCTTCGAACATTGGCCACTCGAGATGCAGGGAAATACCTAGCCAAGAAGAGGCTTTCCATTTCAGTCCATGTATTTATAGAGCCCGATGGAAGATAGTATAACCAATCTTTAGCAGAGTCCTTCAAAGAAAAAGGAAATGCTTTTAATTTGATTTGCTCTTCCGTTACAGCCTTCGGTTTCATGCTTGAGCAGACAGTGTGGAATTGTTTCAAAAATTTATATGGATCCTCATCTGCAAAACCATGAAACAAAGGTAATAAGAGTATGAATTCATATTCAAGCTCAAAAGTTGTATTAGCTTCAATATTAGAATAATCAATGCAAAACGATTGATAAATAGACGTGGTATAAGCACACTCCTTCAATGTTTGATTTGCATCCATTTCTCCCTTTTTTTTCCAATCCTCAGTCTGCACAGATTGACATTGGATGACTTGAGTCACACTGGGTCAGCCAGTGTGAAAAACAGAACAAGACAAAACAATGAAACAGGACAGAATAAAGCACAACAGAACAGATCAGCATGCGAAAACAGGGCAGATTCAGAGCAGAAACAACGAAATTCAACAAACAGATTTTTTTTTTCAATTTTCAAATTTTTAATTTTTTTGTTTTTTTTTTATTAATAAACAAGAAAAGAACAAGATGACACAATAAATTCAAACCACTCCCCGTCAACGACGCCAAAATTTGACCGCACTGTCGTGATGCGATAAAATTAATTAATTTCCTTCCTAACCTCACTAACTAGTAGCTAGGGTAAGTCGGAGTCGATCCCACGAGGAATGGAGAATAAACTATATCACCTATGTTCAATTCATAAACGGAAAAGGTTTGGGGGGTTTATCGAGAATCACTATTAACTATGAAGCCAGAAAACGAATTAAATAAGAAATCAATATAAAAAGCATCCCAGTTAACAGTTCAGTTATCCCCCAATTTCAATTATGCCTTAATTAATGTGACACCCTTCTCTCAGATTATCATGGAATTATCACCCCTAGTCTAACAACAAGCTCTGTTAAACCGAATCGTCTCTTAAGATTAGTTAAATTAGGATAAGATCACTAATCAACCCTATTTAATTGAATAACCTAGAACAAGCTCTCTAGATTTAATTCATTAAATGCATTAATTACCAAGACGATAGGGTGAACTAGACTCCGAATACACAAGCTCGATTCGATAATCTAGGATTATGCTACCCTAGAGATGCACGACCTCTAGTTTACCACTAATGAAAATTAGACCACAACAATTAGGATTCATGATCTAAAATTCTAGCAATCAATTATCAACACTTAACCTAGGTGATCAGTCTAAATCAAGCATCAAATAATCGAAAACGATATACACAGATAGCATAATCAATTTCAATCAAACATCGAGAAGGGGAAAC
Source organism: Scutellaria barbata (assembly GCA_028654395.1). NCBI lineage: Eukaryota > Viridiplantae > Streptophyta > Magnoliopsida > Lamiales > Lamiaceae > Scutellaria > Scutellaria barbata. The sequence goes on from CM053644.1 coordinate 1,869,521, forward strand.
ATAATTAATTAAAACATAAAAGAAATATGGGTTCGAACATCCCTGCTAACCGGAGTTACGAATTAATCGAGCATCCTTGAAATCGAATCCACAAAGACAATCGAAAAATCCATCATAAAACTAATCTAAAAAGAAAAGTAAAAATATATTTCTCTCTCTAACTTCCTCTCTAGCTTTCTCTCTCTACATGCCAATCTCCTCTCTCCAGGAGCTCTCATTGGGCTGCGTGAATCCTTCCAATTTAATTTCCTAATGTGACTTGATGGTCAAGCAATAATAAAGCCCTAGTAGAGTTTTGGGCTTTTCTACCAATCCATTTAATTTTCCAAGCTCAATTGATGCTTAATTCCTCTCTTTTGAATAGTGGGCTTCTTGTCTTCTTGGGCCCAAATTCTTCTCGAGCCCAACAAAATATAAATGGCCACATCCTTTAACTCCAAAATACGCCAAAAATCCTAAAATAATCAAGAAAATAAATTGTGAAGCATTTGAAGTTCAAAAATACATATATGTAAGAAAACGGTGCATTCAATCACATCAATTAGCATAAAATCCCAAATTAATTCACAATAATATCCACCAAATTCCTACCTATCAAAATTTGAGAGTGAAGATGCTGCATACAAGTTCTATAATGAATACACAAAGGCAGTTGGATTTAGCATTCGAAAACACAGTGCTCGTAAAGATAGACATGGATAGGTGCTTGATAGAATATTTTGTTGTGAATGTCAAGAGCGTTGATGAAAGGATAAAAGTGATGCAATGGTTAAATCTCATCGTCCAGAAACAAGAATAGGTTGTGAAGCAAGCATGAAGGTCAATGGCAGATATAATGGTAAATATAGAATTGTCAAATTTTATTGCCGAACATCTATGCCATGATCTGGTGAGTCCAAGAAAAAGTCATATGAAAAGGTCACATAGGAAAATATCTGATGTTCAAGCTGGATGATTTAGATAGCTTAGGGATAGCACCAAAAGCAGGGTTTGCCTTAGAGTCAAAGCAAGCGGGAAATCATGGAAATGTTGGTTTTACGTTTGAAGATTTCAAAAATTACTTGGGTTCAAAGAGAATCATGGAAATGAAGGTTGGTGATACTGGAGGGGTACTAGAGTACTTGCAACAAAAACAATTAGGTGATCCTAATTTTTTTTATGCAATTCAGGTTGATCAAGATGATTTGATAGTGAACATTCTTTGGGTTGATGCACAAATGAAGGTTGATTATTCTTATTTTGGAGATGTAGTTTGTATTGATATGACATATAGAAAAATAAAGAGGGTAAGCCATTTTCTCTTTTTGTTGGCGTGAATCATCATAGACAAACAATTGTTTTTGGTGCAACATTGTTGTATAACGAAACTTCATCAACATATACCTGGTTATTTGATACATTTGCTAGAGCCATGTCTGCAAAACTACCTAAAACAATTCTCACAAATCAAGACGCTGCAATGGCAAAAGCTTTAGCAATTCAATCGCCTAAAGCTTGTCATCGTCTGTGTATTTGGCACATATTTCAAAATGCAACAAAGCATTTGAGTAATTTGTTCGCAAGATTTAAAAGTTTTTCTAAGGATTTCAGGTCTTGTGTTTATGATTATGAGGAAGAAGAAGAGTTTCATGGAATGCTATGCTGGAAAAATATGAGCTTAAAGATAACGATTGGTTGGAAAGGTTGTTTAAAATAAGAGAAAAATGGGCTCTTGTTTATGGGCGAAAATCATTTTGTATAGATATGATAACTACTCAACGTAGTGAAAGTATGAATAGTGTTCTTAAAAGATATGTGAATTACAAGCATAATTTACTTCAATTTCTCCACTATTTTGATAGGTTGGTCGATGATCGTCGGTATGAAGAGTTGAAAGAAGATTTTAGAACAAGTCAAAGTATACCAGTGGCTACTTCCAATTTAAATTTTCAAACATGCAACTAGTAATTATACACATGAAGTTTTGGAGTTATTTCAGAGGAGTTGGAAAAGGCATATGATTGTCAAGTTGATTTGTGTGGTCAAATTGGAGAAATCATTAAGTATAAAGTCATCCCTTTCATAAAACATTATCAGCATACAATTAAACTTAACTCGTCTGAAAATAAAGTTTCATGCAGTTGTAAAAAGTTCGAATTTGCAAGAATTTTATGTTCTCATGTTCTCAAGGTCTTCTCTTTGAGAAATATTATGGAGATTCCTCAATTGTATATCAAAAAGAGATGGACCAAGCAAGCCAAGAAGAATACTATTCGAGGTACAGAAGTTAATGTACAACCTGTTGAATTTGTAAATGACAATGAGGAAAAAAAAGATGATTGGAGTCCATTATAAGGAATTGTGCAACAACTAACAACACGAGGTGCTCTAACCACAGAGGCATTTGAAATTACAAAAAAATGTTTCATTAAGGGGATTGAAGAAGTTGATGCATGCTTGGAGAATACTTATCTTGTGAGACTAACCTCGAGACTCTAATCTGTTGTGCAAAAGAATATACTGATTAAAGTAGTAGCAAAACAAACTTCTGCATTTTCATCTGAAGGATGCGAAGAGATACTCAATGACGATGAAAAACCCAATGAAAGTGTGATAAAAGGATGGAAAAAAAGAGACAAAACCTGTTAGATCTAGAAAAAGAGAAGTAAGTTGTTTAGAGAAATCTCAACATAAGAAGAAGCAATGTAATGAAATTACAGCAATTGAAACTAATGACCAGGTATGACTTTTCATAAATGTCAATTTTTTTGAAATTTCTGAATCTATAAATTATTGCAATCAATAGTAATATATTTTTCAGCCATGTACTAAATATTAAAGAAACATATGCAGCAAAATATTGACAATTATTGGAGCAATGTTTCAAGCATTGGTGCTTTCTCTGAATACAACTCATTACCTTCGTTGTCTCAACTCTTACAAGTTTTTGTACCATATTTGCACGGTTGATAGTTAATATAATAGTTTTTTATGTATCTTACACGTGTTTAGATAATATTTTTTTGATACATGTACTATCATATATTTTTCTCATACTTTCATCGTGATGAATCAGGACTATCAAGGTGTTAGGACTGATTTAAACATGACTTATCCAGTTGAAGTATCTTCTATGTCACTCTTGGAATCATTTTGATTTCCTCAGGTACGTTATATTGTAAATCATTATATTCATAAATATATTTCTTACGTTATTATAGTTTATATGTTTGTCAGTTTGTTTTTTTTTTAAGATCTTCAATCCAATTATCAATCTAACAACTTAATTTTGGTCATTCTTCAAATGATGATGGATGTCAAATGAGCTTAACAAATCTACTTTAGGTAACAACACATTTAGTAGAGATTATATATCTTTAATTTATTTTCTTATGCACATGTATTTATCAATTTGCATTTCCTACGGACATGACCAAGACTAAAGCACATGATAGGGTTTATTTCAATAATTTGCTACCTCAAAAGCATAAACAAGGGAACAAATAATGGAAGCAGTGATATCACTAGGGATAAAATATATAATCTATTCATTTTTTATTTATTTTTAGTATTATATTTTTTTTTGAAATTCATTGAGAATAAATTTCTTGTTAAATGTGTCGATTTTATTCTTTTTTTATGTTTCAATTTGATATTCATCGACCATGTGTAAATTTGTGGTGTGAGAATATAGGGAAAGTCGATTTGACAAAATAATGAATAATGCAAATCTGTTGGATTTTGGAACATACAACTGTATAGTTTTTTATGTGTTACGAGAGTGAATAAGAGTGTTTCCCCAATGTTAGTTGGGTGATGTGGATTTGGGAAAGGTTCATTCCTGAGCGGAGATCTGTTGTTCTTTGGCGTGTCATCCATAATTGAATTGCTGTTATGGATCTTCTCCAAAAACATGGCTTTAATTTCCGGTCAGTATGTCATCTATGTTATGCAGACGCTAAATCTGTGGATCATGTTTTCCTTCATTATAAATTCTCAATGCTGAATTTGGAAGTGGCTCCATGCAGTATTTGGTTTCTATATTGACATTAATTCCAATTTTTTCTATATCGTTTTGCAGGCTATGAAAGTAAAATGTTGTGGACAGGTTGCAGACTTGTGGACAGCTTGATTTTGTTTTGCAAAGACAAATATTTACTATCAAATAATACTCTTGATGCAAAAAAATTGGATTATGGAACTTAATCTTTTTTTCACCATATTGTACTCTTGAAGCAAATTTTTTGGATTATGGAACTTTATCTATTTTTCACCATATTATTTCTAGTTTCTTACCATTGTAAGTAATTCTTAAAGCAAAAACATGTTACTTAGATGCACAACAAACATACCTAGTGTTGATAAGACATTAGCCAATTTTTTTTTTAATTGGTTGCCTGTGCATGTTACTTTGCTGGCCGTTCCATGGAGATGCGAGGAATCGAACCACTTGTCTCTCACATACAATGCGAGTGTTCTTCCAATCGAGCTACATTCCCTACTTGTTAATTAATTTATTACCTATATCAAAATTAAAGTATAGATATACCAAAAAATACCATGAATAAACTTTAGATACACAAACCAACTCAAAGATTGCGGCACGAGAGGCTTTTTTGCCATTAAGAAATTTCATCAAACACTTGGTATACTCATTTTAAAAGTAATGATTGAAACAAAATATCTGAAGTATGACATGTGAATATATTCATAAATCATCAAAGTAGAAATCAAAACTAAAAAGAAAAATATAAGTATAAAAAATAATTAAAGTTATTAATTACATAGACAAATAATATAACATCGGCTCTCATGCTTTAAAAATGATGTACTCATGCAAATTATTGGTATAGCGTATATAGTCTGATCAGGCTCGTAATCACAGAGCCACATCAATTTATTTTTTATTTAGAAAATCGTAAAATATAAAACTAAAAATTCAAACCAAAAATGAATTCAAATATGCATTTTGCAATACAATTACATTAATACAAGAGAATGAAAGGAGATCAGAGTTTGGTTATGGTTTGTTAGTCAATGTTTATTCAGCCCTAAAAAAATCTTCATTCACAATGGTGTTCTTAGATATCAACCCCATGAAATTTATATTATCATAGTTAGATTATTTATTGCTTAATTTGATTTATATGCTGCTTATCGAAGTAAATCATTCAAACATGAATTTTCTTATAATTAGCAAAAAGCTCATTAGGAAATAATCGTAGAGGCGGAATCATGCTCCCAACTATGTGAAATAAAAAATTGATATCAAAAATTTTGACAGAAAAAAGAGAAAAACTCACCCGAATAATGTTCAAACATGTTGTCTTCGTTGTGAGGAAGAAACCTTCGATTTTTCAAATTTTTTTTCTGATAGTAATCGAGAATATTATGGTGATCTTCATGATTATTTGTTTATCGAAGCTAAATCATTAGATTTTGATTCTTTCCAAAATTGAATCGCAAGTCTGAGTTTCCTTATTGAATGAATTTAACGTAATTTGTCTCTATTTTCTTGCTATTATATATAGCATCCTCTCCCTCCTACGTGTCAATCATCTAAGATGTCTCCTACATGTCAATCGTCTGAGATGTGTAATAGTGTGTAACAGCATGAAGTTACAAACGTAGTATAATAAAAAATTTACTCATGATGAAGATCTGATCAAATTCAATCCCTCTTTAGTTACTCAACAGAGCTCCTTGTTATGACAAATCTGCTCCATTCCAAAGTTTTGCAACATATATACTGCAATTAGATATATATTTAAAGAAAATCATATATCCATAAAAGATAAGTTTAGGAAGAAAGAAATTAGATTATGCAACAAAATTGTCACCTCAAGTTTGTAATCTTTTCAAGAACCCTTCAATTCCTTTTAATGACACTGATTTCATGTCAGGCATATATTTAGCACATTCATGGATGAGTCAAACCTAGCTTCATCTATTGCACCATCATCATCTCCGATGAAGTACAACTAGCTATAAATGGAAACATAAAGACTCAACTGCAATGATCAGATATGAATTTGGGTGGTTAAAAGCCAAATTTTTGCACTACACAAGACCACTATAACCCGGTGATCTAGTAAGCTTTCCACTACACATTGCTCTTCGAACTAGAAAAGCATCGTCCCATCTGCCTGCATCCGCGTATAGGTTAGAAAGCAGAACTCTACTAGGGCCATGAGACGGCTCCACCTTCGCCAAATTCAATGCAGCTCGTTCTCCGACATCAGTATTCTCATACATTTTACATGCTGCCAACAACGTGCCCCATATAACAACGTCCGCCTTCATAGGCATCCTTTTTACGAGATCTTCTGCTTCTTGCAACCTTCCAGCCCGGCCCAACATATCCACCATGCATCCATAATGCTTTATATTAGGTTCTAAATCATATATGGTTTTCATGCTTTCAAAATGTCCTTCCCCTGCTTCCACCAATCCAGCATGGCAACACGCACTTAAAACTCCGATGAATGTAATTGAATTGGGATTTATAGCCCGACTCTGCAAGTCCATGAAGATTCTTAAGGAAGCTTCTGCATGGCCGTGCATGGCCAAGCCACAGATAATAGCATTCCAAGGAGAGATGTTGGTTGCTTTCTCTTGAATTTGATGAAATACTTGTAGAGCAAAATCGATATTCCCACATTTTGCATACATATCTATGATAGCAGCACTTAGATTGTCACTAATGGGTATTGAGTTAATGGAGATGTAGTCATGAGCCCATCTTCCTTCCTCCAATGTGCCCAAACTGGAAATGGCAGAGAAAACACTGATCATTGTGACTTCATTAGGCTTGATTCCATTGGCTATCATTTCATGGAAAAGTTTGATAGCCAAATGAAGATGCTCATTCTGTGAATAACCTGAAATCATTGAGCTCCAGGAGAAAATGTCTCGTTCTCGCATTATACTGAACAAATGTGTAGCATCATCTACCAAGCCATTCCTCATTAGCCCTGCTATAAGAGCATTCCAACATGCCACATGATCCTTGTTTCCTTCTTCGAATTGCAAATACGCAAGTTCAATTTCCCTACAGGCTCCGTAAAAATGAACCAACGTTGCTTGCACAAAGTCGTAACAGTTAAACCCCATCTTCACTGCTAAAGCATGAAATTGCTGGCCCTCAATAAACTTTGTTGCTTGTCCACACGCAGAGATTATGTCCACAATCATAACTTCATTAGGGCTTAAGCCGATGTGCCTCATATCGCAAAAGAGTGCCAAAGCTTCATTCAACCTTCCGAGTTGTACATATCCATCGATCATTGTACCCCATGAAACAACATCCTTTCCAGGGATACTGAGAAACAACTCTCTGGCCAAATTAACCAACCCTGCCTTCACATAACCATTCAACATCACATTCCATGTCACCACATTCCTATCAAGCATCTTATCGAAAACAATTTGAGCATCATCAAGAGACGAACTTATGCAGTAAAGGAAAACTAAGTTAGTAGCAACAAGGCTACTCATATCAAGGCCAAGTTTCAACACCAACCCATGCAAAAGCTTTGCACTTGTTCTATTACCATCCAGGCGTGCATAGGCAGGTATAACACTAGCCATCGTCACTTCTCCAGGTACAACCCCAGACAACCTCATTTCCCTAAACAGCCCAATTGCATCTCCATAGCACTCGTTTTGAGACAAACCCATGATCATGGTCGTATACGACACACAATTTCTTACAGGCATTTTCACAAACAACTTATAGGCATCCTCCAAACGCCCATATTTTACATTCCCAGCAAGCATTATGTTACACGACACACAATCCAACTTTTGGGAGCTCTCAAATATGGATTTTGCGCTCAAAAACATGCCAGTCTTAGAGTACATGCTGATCAAGCTGTTGTGTATAAAGACATTGGAGTCGAGCCCTGATTTGACTATGAAGCAATGTAGCTGTTGTCCGTAAGAGATGAACAAACGTGACGATGAAATGGATTTGAGCGCAGAAACTAGAGAAAATTCCAAAGCATTGGGACTGTTCTTGAGAAGAGTTTGAAAAGATGACATTTGAAATTGATGAGTGAAGGAAAGTTGATATTCATTGATCACGCATAATAATACACTAAATATCGAATATAAATTCAAAGCTCAACTCAGAACAACCCAATTCGCACAAGAAAGCAAGATTTTTGTGAAAGGGCAGAACGTGAAATTGAACTCGATCAAAGCGAGAAATGATATCTTCTTCTTGTCTAAGATGCAATCTCTCTCTCTAATTTAACTCTTAATTTTTTTTTTTAAATGAATTTGGAGGTGTGAAAGGAAGAGAAACAATAAAAATAAGAAAACTTGCGTGATTTCGATTTAAACCCCAGTCCCACTTAAGCTACAACATTAATTATTTACTTCAAGTATTCGGAGTCCACCCCATTAAAGTTACATTTACTAATCAACTCTTCACAAAAAACAAGGACAAAAGTGAAAATATTGATATCTTGATTTTACGGAAATATTGGTGGATATATTGGTTTCGGTGAAAATATAGGTCATTTTTAAAAAAATATGAAATTTTGCAAAAAAATTGAAAAATATATTTATAAGTTTACAGATTATTATAACCGACATTAATACATATATTGAACTTAAAATTTCAAATAAAATGATATATTTACAACATATAAATAGATAAAATACTATATAAACGTTATCTGTTATGATAACATGACAAATTTTATAATGGTAAGTAATGATATTGTTTTTTCAAGAAAGATAATTGTAATCTTTTTTTAGAGAAACAAGATAACGTATTGTTTCATTGTTTGATTGCAATAAAAATTTATACAAATTAATAATATTTGAATCATAAAATTTATTTAATTGAAAGAGGTATACAATATTAATTGTATTTACGAATAGCGAAATATATAATAACAGATTATTTATTTATCCAATTCAATAATGAAATATACATTAGTTATATGTGATTTTAAATTTAGTAAACATACATTTATTTTTATATATATAAAAGTAAGACCAAATGTCCCATATCTCAAACATACAATTTTCATATTAATTTTATTTTAATTTTATAAATTAAATATATAATAACTAGAATTTCAAAGCGAATTAATTAATATGACTATTTATGATATCAATTTAATTATATTGATAATAAACATTAGTAAATAATATATGAAATTTTTAATAAAATTTTTAAAGCAACACATCATGTTAGACTTTAAATATAAAAATTATTTATAAAATTTCAATTTATTTTGGAAAAAAATATAAAAAAAGAAAGAAAGGAAAAAATAGAGGCTAGCTGATTAAAAAAATATGATTCAAGTAGCAAAAAAATTGGGATATTTTCTTGAACTTCAATGTTAAAAAGAATCAAACTGTAAAATTCAATTTCTGTCGATATTTTGAAAAAAAAAAAAAGAAAGATAATTTGGCGAAATTTCGTGAAATTGAGCCATTATTCATCGATAACGAAATATTGTCGATATTTACTGAAATAAAACTGTCTATTATTATACTATCGTAATATTTTCATCCATGATAATAGAAAATGTTATAGAAGAGTGTAACAGAGCATCCGAAGAAATTGAGACATGCAAAAAAAGGTAAATTGCAAATTACATTCCACGTATTTAGGGGGTCAAAATGTTATCCCACCTAAAAGGGTTTAGTATTCAGTTCTTTAATTTCCAAAAATAAACAATTTGAAGATCCATTGAAATTACTTTTGAAATTTAATGACAATTCGTACTGGAAAATGTCAAATGTCACCCGCTAATTTTAATTTGGGCATTCCTGCTACTGTAATGCTGAAATATATTTATTTTTTAAATTTTAATGCTTATGTGAATATAATTTCATGACGTGGCAGAAATCCCTCGTAATTCCATATTTAAATTTACTTCTTACCTGGAATTTTTTGATCTTTAAACAATTAGATTTTATATTAATTTATGTAAAATATATAAGGAAACATAATCAAAAAATTACAATCACTTTATTCAAACCCATTAAACATTACAAAAGATTGCTGAGTAAGATGCACTTTATTTGAAATTGGACGACAATTCAAACTCATGTGCACATAATTGAAAGAACAAAAAATATGGAGTCAGTTTAAGTGTTAAAAAAAATAAAAAATCAGATGAGTCAGCATCTGGGAAGATCGGACGGCGGACGAAGCAACTTGTATGCACTTCCAAATGACAATGCATGAACCACACTCCTGGATTGTCTGCTACGAACGTGATTGCAACCCAGCCACCGGAGGGTACTCCACCGTGTTCCTCTCAACCGGGTCGACCAGGTTGAAGCCATTCGGGTCGTAGTTTCCGAAGCCTAGAAGTTGAATCCATGGAGATGGAGAGTGATATGGTCGAACTCGATCGAACCGCGTTTTCACCCTTTGATCGAACTAATCGCAATTATTACATGGAAGCCACTTTGAGAAGTTAACTAATATATGATATATTCGGCGAACTAATTTAGCCCGAAATATATCGATGAACTAAATGAACTCCTACTTCAACTACAACTAGAACTCTTATTTCAACTAGAACTAGAACACATATTCCAACTGCAACTAGTCCAAGGGAGTATATATATATCTTTGTTATATTCACTTTTACATACACAATTCATCATAAAACACACACATACGCATATTACTTGAGAGATATCTTGGCAATTCTATTAACTTGAGCGTCGGAGTTCCTTCGTCGGGAACCCTTCCCGATGTTTGTTTTGCAGGTTTTTCGACCTGAGATTTTGAGTTTCTGGTTCGAGAAGAAGGACCTTAAACCGGAGCATGATCAATTGGTGCCGTCCGTGGGAAAACTTTTCTGAGTTTCTGAGACGTTGAAAAAAAAATGGTAACTACTAGAGGAACACAAAGAGTGGAAGTATGCGGATCTTCAAGAAACCCCGATGATGAGGGAGATAGCCGAACACTGTCCCGATTAATCCTTTCCACACCATCACTTTAACACCAGAAGAACTCTCTGATTTGATATCGACAGTAGTTCGAAGAGCTTTGGGTGACCAACGGGGGGAGGCACAACCGGACAATGTTGAGGTTAATATTGAGAAAGAACAACCGGATGATAAGTCAAAAACCAACGAGAGGGAGAGTCAATTCGATCATCCCAGGGGCCAGAAACGACAACATGACGAGCTGTCAGAGAAAGTGGGCAAGTTGAAGAAGGAATTGAGGGAAGTCCAACGGAACATTCGACGGGTTCCTAGGACTGCAAGAGGAAACCCCTTTTTTGATGGGGTGATGGAAGACGAACTACCGACTTCATTTCGGCCTGTAAATTTCGATTATGACGGTACTATTGATCCGTGGGACCATTTGTGCCGATTTGAAAATACTGCTCTTTTACATCGGTATTCATATGGTATCAAGTGCAGGGTGTTCGCTATTACCCTCACTAAGGCTGCTCAAACCTGGTTCAGTCAGTTAAGCGATGGAGCGATCCATGATTTCGAACAATTATCAGATTTGTACCTGCATCAGTTCGCTAGTTCTAGAAGACAAAGGTGGTCTACTCAGACATTGTTTGGGGTTAAACAAAGGTAGAGGAGACGTTAAGAGAGTATGTCAAGAAATTTACAGCTGCAATCCTAGAGGCTCCTGAGGCTTCGGAGGATTTGGTGGTTAATGCTTTCATACAAGGTTTGAGAGAGGGTGGCCTTCATACCTCATTGGTTAAGAAGATGTCCAGGAATTTTGATGATTTATTACAGAGGGCTACCAAATACATCAATTTGGAAGAAGCAGTATGGATTAAAAAAGGTGGGGGCTCTAACCGATCGAACAGACCACACGAACCACGTTAAATTGTTGTCTTTTCTTTTCTATTCGATATCATGTGATTGCGGTTATACTTAATGATTGAACAAATTGAAAATGTCCTGATTAAGCAAACTGAAACATTCCTTCGAAATATCCTGATTAAGCGAATTGATATCCTGATTAAGCGAACTGAAACATTCCTTCGAAATGTCCTGATTAAGCAAACTGTAACATTCCCTCGAAATGTCCTGATTAAACGAACTGATACATTCTCTCGAAATGTCCTGATTGAGCGAACTGAAACATTCCCTCGGAATATCCTGATTAAGCGAATTGAAACATTTCCTCGAAATATCCTGATTGAGCGAACCAAAACATTCCCTCGGAATGACCTGATTAAGTGATTAAATATGTTTGTTTATTTTCTTTGAAAAGACATCACTTTAAATATACTTATGTGATTAATTATTTATAATGGAGGAAACTCACATCTTTTTTCAAAGTTTGGCGAACTTCACTAATGTGTGTAAACACACACTACGAAAGGGGGGAGTACTTGATATGGTCGAACTCGATCGAACCGGGTTTTCACCCTTTGATCAAACTAATCGCAATTATTACGTGGAAGCCACTTTAAGAAGCGAACTAATATATGATGTATTCGGCGAACTAATCTAGCCCGAAACATACCGACAAACTAAATGGACTCCTACTTCAACTACAACTAGGACTCATATTTCAACTAGGACTCCTATTCCAACTGCAACTAGGATTCCTATTTCAACTACAATTAGGATTCCTATTCCAACTGCAACTAGGACTCCTATTTCAACTACAATTAGGATTCCTATTCCAACTGCAACTAGTCCCAGGGAGTATATATATATATATATATATATATATATATATATATATATATATATATATATTTGTTATATTCACTTTTATATACACAATTCATCATAAAACACACACAAGCATATTACTTGAGAGATATCTTAGCAATTCTATTGACTTGAGCGTCGGAGTCCCTTCGCCGGGAACCCCTCCCGGTGTTTGTTTTGTAGGTTTTTCGACCCGAGGTTTCAAGTTTCTGGTTCGAGAAGAAGGACCTTAAACCGGAGCATGATCAGAGAGGAAGGCTCTCTGGTATTCTACATCACCAGCTCCACACTGGTGTTGAAGGGCAACACCATGAGCTTGGCCCCGTTTCCGACCATGGTGTTGTTAAAATTTGAATTGCAACAATTAATGAAGATTGTGATAATTTTTACAAAATATATAAAAAAAGTTGGATTAAATTGAAATTTTGGAACGTTGGTGATTTTATTTTGCAATTTGATAGTTAAATTTGTTTTTATTGGGATGACGTGACATGTTCACCGAACATGTAGACTTCGGTTGTCGAAAAATATAAATGTGGCTTAAATTGCAACCATGAATAAAGTTCATGACTTTTTTTTTTTTTTACAATTATCCAAAAGTGGGGGTAAATTTATCATTTTGAAAAAGTGGTGATTTTTTTTTTTAATTATGCCTTTATATAATGTGTTGATGATGGTATGGTAAGCTAGATATAATTAACATGACCAATTAATCTTTTTGCTCTATAAACATAATGGTGGATTTCTTTAAAAAGTATCGATTTTATGATTACAATTGTTTTAATACTGAAAATTGTTAAAAAATTTCCCAAAAAAACAAAAAAAGTTAAGAATTTTTATTAAATGCAATGCACGCATCGAAGTGTGAAGAAATGTAATATATAATTTTTTTTTTATATTAATTATTTACTTTATAATATTCATCAATGTTATGAATTAATATAATCTAATCTTAAAAAATAAAGAAGATAAATGTATTGTTTAAATACAATAGAGTGAGTTACTAAATTTTGTAAGGTGTAAAAGGACAACAATCAATTTGGATGATAATGTATAGATAAACTCGAATTAAATGAGCAATAACATTTCATTAGTGACATAATCTAAACAATTTTTTTGGGGGAAAATTTTAATATCTGTTTGTATTGCAGATCACAAAATTAATGATATATTATTTTTGTAAATTTTGAAATCCACCACAAATTTATTGAGAAAAATATGGATTGACTATATTAACTATATTTAGCCTTTTCAAATCATCAATAGTAGGTTGCATTTAACATCATTGCACATTTCATATATATTAAAAAAAAAATTACAAAATTCAAAATGTAGATATAATGTTAATTGTTGAAATCCAATTACAATTATACTATTGTTTTATCTAATTATTCCATATTATTACTTTAAAGTTACATATTGTTCATAAAATTAACTTAATTGTCTTTTTGAATTTCAATATGTAGATATAATGTTAATTGTTGAAATCTAATTACAATTATACTATTGTTTTGTCTAAATATGTCTATATTATTACTTTAAAGTTACAGATTGTGCATAAAATTAACTTAATTGTCTTTTTAAATTTCATTTACTGTCGTAGATATGATGATGATTACTGGAACCACAGTATATATATTTATATTATTGGATTGTGCATATTTATTTTAGTTACTATAGTGTTGTTGTGTAAATATACTGATATATATTATTGTTTTTATATCAAATTATACTTCATTTAAGTACATACGAAGATAAGGATATATTAATTAATATGCATATTGTACGGACATATTCCACAACAAAACAACAAGACATATTCAACTATTAATTACACGTTTTAGTTTTTTCATACTTTTTACTAGTAAGACATATATGTAATATCCTAAATTAGTTATAACATACTTTATAACTAAGCACACATTGAATTTCAATATTACAATTGATATTTTATTTTATATTTTAATATTTTATTTTAAAATAATGCATATTAATTAGTAATATTACTTTAATTCATCTAAATTAAAGTGGGAGGAAAAAAAAAGGAAAAAACATTTAAAAATCAGTGCTCTTGCACTATATATATGTACATAGGTACATACACACTCACAACATCTCTCTCCCAAAACAACACACAATCTCTCTTTCTACTATTCACATGGCTTTAAGCTCCAACAATTCAAACAACCTATGTACATGAAATTATATGTTGATAATTTTCTCAAATTTTATTTTGACTAATTTTACTTATTTTAATATTATAGGTAGCACCTATTATTACATGGAATTCTAAATATGAATGTAAAAGGATAAATGAAGTCCTGAATCCGGATCCCATTAACTACTATCGCCCACCACGACCAAAACCACCACAATAAGAAGTTGGGGCTATTGAACATGTAACACCCCAAATGTCTAATTATATCTATTCTTATGAATAATAAATTTTTATTAATTATCATGATTTAATAATATCTTATAGAGAAATTAATTAGGTGTTATTTGAAATATTACGTCTGATGTGATGGGGATTTCAATTGATGTCGATAATATCGACAAGTCTAGATAAGTTAAATATTGATATATAAATATTTAATATCGACTAGTAATAAATTTCTAAAATTTTTAAAGTGAGAACATGGAGATATGGAAGTAGATATATAAGTAAATTAGTTGAGATATTTTAGGGATTCTCTATTTTGTTAAAAGTTCTAAAAGAAATGGGAATTTAAAACCCTAGATGTAAAAGTAGACGAGCAGAAGAAAGAGAAAACGAAAGCGTTCATCGGTGAATAACCAAAGTATACATCCTGTCAAGGTATCCATTATATATATAGCTTGCATTCTTTTTACATCCATAATTTCTAGTATGAAATAATTGTTTAGTTTAGTTATTTCACGTAATGTATGATTTGTGAAATGGATTGAGAAGAAATAAATAAATGAATTGAATTGTCATCATTGAGTGGAAAAATCATTCTATATTGTTTCTGATCACATGAATAATAGAAAATCATCTAAATTGACCAATCCATGTATGATTTAGAAAAAGTTCGAAAAGTTAGAGTTTTCTATTGATTTGGTTAAGTTAGTTTGTAATTATTCCCCTCGACGATATTTGATATATAATATATTATTTATGAGTACTCATACTGCTTACAATTAAACTACATGTATCAAAATTATAATAATAATAATAATAATAATAATAATAGGTAGCAGTATCAGTCTTAAGATAGTAGTCATACATGTTTAATTATTATTTATTCATTAGTTATTGATTTGCAGAATTCAAACACCTTCTGTTAATGCATGACATTAATTAAATAAATGATTAAATACCCCAATGATAACAATGATAGATGTTTTGCATGGTTAATTCCTTTTATTTGTTTTCTGTAGTGTTCAGCCTATTACATAGTAATTAATATGAGACGCTTGTCTAATTTACTTAGTTTAATTAAGGAACGCTTGTCTAATTTACTTAGTTTAATTAAGGATTTGACGTCAGTATGTATAATAAAATTGAGGTTTTATAATTAAATGGATTAATTAATTAGTTATAGAAATTTCCATTTGATTTCTGTCGCAGGGTTATACTAATTAAAATTAGAATTTCTTAAGGAAGTGGAAATATTAAGGAATTGATAGTGAATTAACAAGATAAAAACCTTTCTGTGATTAATGATTTGATTTAGGAATCTCAATATTAAAAGATTATAGTTTTAGTGTGTATTATGTGAGAAGGAGATAATGTCTCAATTGAGGACTGCATTACAAATAAATAACTGTCGATACATCGACAAAAGAAGAAAACCAAATAACCACCTAAAGATATATACAAAGAAATACTAGGATACGTTATTATTTTCCTTAACATATTATATTGATAGATTCTAAGTTATCAATTAATTATTTTTAGATTTGGGTTGAGAAAGCTTAGAGGTTTGTGAGGATTGTGAGATACGAAAGTTTTGAGAATTCCAGGTAAGTACATCTCTCACCTGCAGTATAAGTAGTTTTAGTTTTATCTGTTTAATGTTGATGCAAAATTTACGTGAATGCTCATTTTGTTATCTGTGAATATGCTTTAATATATGATTTGCTAAATTATGTGTTTTTGTGAGTTTTATTTATACTTCTTTATTGATATAAAATGATGTTTTGTTAAGTGATGTAAAGAGAGAAAAATATATTTTTTGAGAAAGTATATACATATAGTTTTATATATTTTCGGAGACTGGTACCGGGCTCCCAAACCGCCCACTAGAAAAAGAGTTAAGGGCTCCTAGACCGCCCTATCAGTATTTAGTTGCTCCGTTGGAATTTCGGTGGCTAGCTACCCCGGGTTCTACGGAGTTGCGCGTATTGGTACCATGTCCGGGCCCACAGTATATTATTTTCCAGTATAAGTATATATAAGGTCTTATTAGCTGATGACTTGCATTTTTTTTTCAAAAGTTATAAAGAAAAAGGTTTTGTGAGATTAGATGATGTACTTGCTAAGCTTTTTCTTATAGTATTTACCTCATACTGCAGATAAAGGTAAAGGTAAGATGTGATGCAAGGGGTAGCAGCGCTGAAGCGTGATTGGTGGTGACGGCCTCGGAATTGGTTAAGGAAATATTATTTTTAGCATTCATACTAAAAAGACTTTATTTCTGATTTTCTTAAGGAGAACTTTTCTCAAATGATTTAACTCCTTTTCAGATGCCTTAAACCGTTTTAAAACTCTAACATGTCTCTTACAAAGTTTAATTTCGTTACTTTAAAAAAAAAATCTTACGGGAATTTTTATAAGTTTAGAAAGTTATGGTGATTTAGTAAAAGTAACTACCCTAAGAAGAGGGGGTGTTACAGAACAACAAATACAAATAGCACCTTTTTATTTTCTCTATTTAAAAAAAACCTCATTAAGTTTACATACATGCAACATATAATTAATTAGAAGTAAATTAAAGATAGAGTTGATTGATAATTAAATATATGGACAAAAATTGTTACAGTTGTGTGCAGATCGTGTGCATGCAAATCACCCACAAATTTTTTTGATTATTTTTAAAGAATTAATAGGTGGTTTCCATATTTTGGAAGTTCATTTAGAGGGAATATGTCAAACAATCTATTTTTACAAATTTTTTATGATAATAATGATTATGATAATGTGCGTGGATTAGTTAAAATTCTTCGTGTGATTATCTTGTGGACTAATATATTCAACCTCACATATCAGCAATAAATTCATTTTACCATTTTATTTATATTTAATTGAAACAAAAAGAGATATTTTTTTATCTAGTTAGTTTTTGATAAATTAACATTCATACTTTTTCAACAGGAATCACGAGAAATTAATCAAAGTAATCCACGACGTAAAAAATGCAATCTGACTGCATCTCAGGTTGTGGAAATGAAAAAGTATTCTTTTCAACTCTTCTTTTGTGAAGACACGAATGAAGATATCTTTGAAATGCAAGAGGTTAGTGGTCTTTTGCTAAAAAGTTACATGTTCTCTTTGTTAACTTATTAAAAATACTACACATAATGTATATATAGTGCTTATAGAGAGAATAAGTGATGAGAATAGATGAAGTTATGTAAATACTTATATTGCATGTTAATATTAAGTGCCAATATGTGCAATGTACAGAAAGTGTGCACCATAATACTAATATATTTATTATAGGAATATGCAATTTTAGTTGAATATTTTAGAGTCGTGACTGTTGGATTTTGATTTAATATTTTTATTAATTTCAGATTTATTAACATTTATCTAACTAGAAATAAATCATTTTTATTTACAGGTTGGAGATTGAAGAAGTAAAAATATTGTTTCTTCCTTTTACTCATAACCTCCATCTTAAATTAGATTTGTATATTTTGTATTAAATTGAATTTGTTTTTCCTTATTGTACATTATGTTTTTATTTGAATTGTTTTTTCATATGCAAATATGTTCAAGAAATGTGTTCGTGCATTAATTGTGCATTAAACAATTAAACAAAAAAAATAACTCATCGAAGTTTAGCAAATGACATTGTATATAATAAATGTAGCGACATCAATTATAGATCAAAAAGTTTTATTGACCAATTCATGGAAATAAAACTGAAGTTAATAGAACTCATATTGTATTTCTTGATCATAAATCAAACATTATTTATTAAAATTTGGTTTTGGGATTTTTATTAATTATAGCTAGATAATATCAAATAATAATGAAGGACGGAAATATCTTTTCGATTTTTACAGTTAAGATCGTTATTGACTTCTAAAGTCCATGTTCCTTGATTATCAGTATTAGTTTAAAGTTCTCCAACATGGGGAACAATTATCCTTTGCTCAAGAGAGATCTCTTTGACATTATCAATTTATACATGGTATGAATTAAAAATAATGTAATATAAGATGGAACACCAATATAAAATAGATGATCCAGTTCGATAATATAAGTATCTATATAACACCATTTATTAAATCACTTATTCTTTATAATCGTTGTGTATTATGTGATATTTGTAATAAGTTAAAAATAATTATATAAAAAAAAAAAGAACATATATCTTGTTACAACTCGAGTAAGGTTTTAGATTTATTACCTAAAATATGAATAGCTCATTTAGTATCACATTCCAACTTTTTTAGGGTACTAAATTTATCAATACTCCATTTAAATAGTAGTATTCTCATATTTTGATTTATTTTTATTTGACCTCTGAATATTACTTATGGAGATCAAAGTCATTAGGTGACAATATTGAGGGTTAATTGTCTTTCACTTTTGTACCGACCCGATAACTTTGGGCAGTCAACTAATAAAAAAAATAGTTAAAATCCTATATTTTAATAGGACCGTTCTGAAAATACAAGTTTTCATTTTCCTTTTTTATTGTACGAGAAAAATGGCAAAGAAATTTATTTCTATAATTATAATGATAATGAAACCAAAATAAATATTTTTTTGTTAAAAATGATTATTCCCTTGTTGAAGAAATTTATCGTATAATTATATGGGTTTAAATCAAAAAACACAATAAAGTATGGCCATTTTTGCACTTTGCATCTCAAAATCTACAAGTATTTAATTTTACAACCGAGCCCATTTAGTAATTATTTTTCCAGCGTAATGTGAATCACGTGACTAGAGCGCTCTTTCCTTAAGGACAAAATTGCATTTCTTTACTATCTTTAAAATAGCATAAAAGAAAAGGAAATTGAGTCACATAGTGGTTAGTGAGACTCTGGTAGAGAAGAGGTGCGCACTACAACAATAAAAATATATAATTTAGACAATACAATAATATTACTATGGTAATTTCATTTCAAATTAGCAGTAGAAAATCTACAAAGAATTATTTATACAATCATTATGCTGCTAATGGTATGATAAACTAGATATAATTAACATGGTCAGTTAATTTTTTTTTTTCTCTATAAATCATAACGGTGAATTTCTCTTAAAACCATCAATTTTTCTGATTATATTATTTCAATACTAAAAATTACTAAATTATTTCGCCAAAACCAAAAAGGTTAAGAATTTGTAATAAATGCAACGATAGTATGTCCCACATTTAATTTGAGATTATCTATTATCATTGTTATAGCTACATTTGGTTTCCACTTAATATTTAACCTTTCAGATTTTGTAAAAATTAGTAACTACAATTTAGTAACTTACACCACAGTAATTAAAAAAAAATGTAAAAAATTATTTTGCATTAGAGATCAGAGTAAATTAATTTCCACAATAAAATCATATTATATTAATTAATTAATGACATTGACTGTAAGAAAATGTAAATAATTAGGAGTAATAGAGAATAAATTATGTTTTAATGACCCTTTTCGGATATGTTAAAAAACGTAATATAAAACTTACTTTATAATCAATGTAATATAATCTAATATATAAAAGCAGAAGAAGATAAATTTGTTTTTGAAATACTATAGAGTAAGTTACTAATTTTTGCAAGGTGTAAAAGGACAACAATTAAAGTGCATAATAAGAGATAGGCCCAAATTAAACGTGGCACATCATTGCATTTACGACACAATCTAAACAAGTTTTCTTTTTTTTTTTTTTGGAAAAAAATCTTAATTTCTATTACTATTGCAGATCACATAATTAATGATATTTTCTTTTTCTAAATTTTGAAATCCACTGCAAAGATTAATTAAGTAAAATATTTGATTGGCTATATTAATTATATTTAGTTTTTTCAAATCATCAATAGTAGGTTGCATTTATCATGATTGTACATTTCATATATATTGAAAAATAAAATCAATTACAAAATCAAATAGAAGGTTGCATTCATCATCATTGTACATTAAATATATATTGAAAAAGAAAGTCAATTACAAAATAATATGTAGATTTAATGATAATTGTTGAAATCCAATTAAAAGTTAATATATTGGTATTATTGTTTTTGTATCTAATTATATTTCATTTGATTACCTACGAAGATGAGGATACATTAATTAATATACATATTGTACGGATATATTCGACAACAAAACGACAAGTTAGTACCATATATTCAACTGTTAATTACTTGTTAAAGTTTGTTCATACTTTCAAGTTAGTTTTAACTAGTAAAACATGCATGCAATGTCGTAAATTAGTTATAAGATATTTTATAACTACGTACACATTGAATTTTTTTATTACGATTGATATTTTATTGCATATTTCAATATTTTTTTCCTATAAATGATGCACATAAATTAGTAATATCATTTTAATTCTTCTAAAATGGGAGAAGAAAAGGAAACAACATTTAAAATTTGAGCCCTATATATGTGTGTGTTCGCATAGATACATATACACACTCACAATCATCTATCTATCTACTCTCTCTATATCTCTCTCAAATCTCTATTTCTACTCTTCACATGGCTTCAAGCTCTAATAATTCAAACAATGTATGTATATGAATTTAATCTACATGTATGTTGAGAGGGAGGGTATGATAATTTTCTCAAATTAAT
The DNA here is from genome assembly GCA_028654395.1 of Scutellaria barbata. NCBI lineage: Eukaryota > Viridiplantae > Streptophyta > Magnoliopsida > Lamiales > Lamiaceae > Scutellaria > Scutellaria barbata. The sequence continues at coordinate 1,891,178 of CM053644.1, forward strand.
TTTATTTTGACTAACTTTACTTATTTTAATGTTATAGGTACCACCCGTTATTGCATGGGATTATGAATATGAATGTGAAAGAGTAAACGGTGTCCTGAATCCGGATCCCATTAGCTACTATTGCCCGACACGACAAGAAGCTAGGGCCTTTGAACGACAAATACAAGTAGCATTTTATTTTTAATTTTCTCTATTTCAATAACAAAACTTGTTAAGTTTATTATTTGTGATGTTAATTTTGCATATATTTAACTAGAAGTAAATTATAGCTAAAAAGATTTGATTGATAAGTACTATAAAAAAATAAAAAACTGGTTGATGCCTTTTTCAAAGTATAAGTTAAATTGAAAATCCTATTATCACAAACAAAAAAAAAAACTAGATTTTTATTTCTAAAAAATCAAGTTTATTATTTTTAAATATTTAATTAATTTTGGATATTGTGTGCTGAAAATAGATTAGGAAAATAAATATTTTGACATTTCATTTATATTTAATTGAGACAAGAAGAGTACTTGTTTTATTTAATTAGCTTTGGATAAATTGACATATTTTTTTTACAGTTGGAACCATTAGAAATCAATCGACATAACCAAAAGTGTAGCAGGCGCAACCTGACTGCGTCTCAAGTGTTGGAAATGAAGAAATTTTCATTTCAACTATTACATTGTGAAGAAACGAATGAAAATATCTTAGAAATGCAGGAGGTTAGTCATCTTCGATCTCTAAAATGTTGCTTGCTCTCTATTTTAACTTACTAAAAGTATTACACATAATACATAACAATTATAAAGAGAATCAGTGATGAGAATATATGATCTTATATAAATATTTATATGGCATATTGATTTTAAGGATCAAGAAGAAATAAAACAAGTAAAAAATGTAATTGTAGTATTTATTTTGATAAAATGAAATTAGAATAGCTTGTGATTATAGCTTTTTTGTAGAATCTTAAAATATGTGCAATGTGCATAGAGAGTGTGCAATATAATACAAATATATTTATTATAGCACTATTCAATTTTAGTTTAATATTTTAGACTTGTGGTATTTCATTATAGGTTGCTACGGGCAATAAAACTTTTTATATTTTATCACCATGTGAGAAAAATGGGAAGAAAATAATCGAAACAAAAGAGATAGCTCTTGATCAAAGGATAATTGTTCAGCATGTTGGGGAACTTTATTCTAATCTTGATAATAGATATCAATTATCAATTGAGGAGCGTCTTCAAGGAAAATGGACGGTAGAAGTCAGACAACGATGTGAGACTTTAAAAATCGAAAAGGTACATATTTCATTCCATTATTATTTGATATTTTACAATTGATTTCGATCTAAAATTCTTTACAATCTATATAAAATTCTTTTAAAAAACCCATCTATTAATCAGTAATAGTTGACTTATGAAGAAATGTATCGTGATTTCTATTAATTTTCTTATCAAATCTTTTATTTTCAGTTTTATTCCCATGAATTGGTCAATAAAACTTTTCGATCTATGACCGGCGTTGCTACATTTATTCTGTATAATGTCATTTACTAAATTTTGGTGAGTTTATTTTTTTTCAATTGTTTTTTTTTTTAATTACAACTTCTTGTTCCCTTTATCTAACTATTAAATAGATCATTCTTATTTACAGGTTGGAGACTGAAGAAGTAAAAAAAATGTTCTTTTTTTGTTATAAACTTAAAAAATCCATGTTGTACATTATATTTTTATTTTATTTATTTAAAGTTCTAGTTCAGTTTTCATTACTAATCATTATTAATTTAATTTTAATTCTTAATCATGGTACGGCTATGCAGGGTTGACAAACAACTTATAATCGGTTTATCAAAAAGATACAAAGTGAATTTAATTTTCATTATAGTTAACAATTTAATAAAGATACTAAAAGTAAAAATATAGAACTACCATGTAATAATATGTAAATAAATGTTTGAACAAAAAATCCTCATAAACTTTGGTGTACACACATCCTGCACGGTTAATGCACGAACACACTTCCTAAATATGATTGTATTTGAAAATTTAGTTAGCTGCTCAATATTGCAATAAAATGTTAGTACCATATATATATATATATATATATATATATATATATATATATATATATATATATATATATATATAACTATTAGTTACGTCCTAGTTTTTTGGTATAATTATTTGTACTAGTTTTTGGTAAAATTGCTTGTACTATATACAGTGATGAAGCCAAAAATTTTGTTCAGAGGGTCCAACTTACAGTGTATAAAAATTCAAAATATGTTTGAATTATACATATAACAGTGAATATATGTTAAACCTTTGTATTTTTAATATTCTTATAACAAATTTATATTAATGGTTTGATATTAAAATGATAAAACTTAAATGTTGGATACTTGAATAATATAAATATAGGTGACCAAAAGTATAATTTACACATTTAAAATTATCTAGAAAACTCACACCATCAATATTATGTTTTTTATTATGAATTTGTTATCTAAAAAATAAAAATAAAAAATAAAGTTGAATAACAATTTATTGTAAAATATGAAGATATGAAATTTATTTTAAAAATCAATATATTTACATTTATGTTTATTTGATCTCTTAATCTTAGGTGATGGAAATTAGTGTTTGTCCTCACTTCAATGATCATAACTTTGAGCATTCGGCGGATAAAAGAATCTCAATGATAAAATATTATATTATTTATAGGACGATATTAAATTTTTATTTTTATTTTTTGTTATTGTGCAAGAGAAAGGGGAATGTGATAATGGAAGTCAAATAAAAATAAAAATATTTGGGGTAAGATTATTATTCTCCTTGAAGAAATTTATTTTTATTGATAATCATTAAAATCAATAATAACCTGAAGTGTAACTATTTTTATATTATGCATCCTAAAATCTATGAGTATTTTATTTGCAACCAAGCCTATTTACTTCACTTATTTTCCAACCTAAAATAAACTATGTGACTTGAACGCTATTTATTAAGGGAAAATTGCATTTTTTTCTTATTCTTAAAACAACTAGAAAAAAAAGAAGTTGAGGCACACGGTGGTCAGTAATCGGCATACAACGACGACATATAATTGGACTTTTTCGATGGATTAGCAGTTGTCGACAATGATACGACTCGACTATGGAGAAGTATGACAACGACAAAACTTGAGATTGAGGCAATGGAGGTTGTTGATGTAATTGATGGATGTGAAACAACAACGACAATGTATTGACAGTGGAAGATGATGAGCAATTCAGATTTAAAAAGGTACTATTTGATACTATATAAATTAATTAGATATATAGTTCTTTTCCAAAAACGTATTATTGATTCATAATGCTTCACATATGAAGAAATATGGTGTGACTTCAATTACTAATTGATCAAAAATCACTTCATTTTAGTTTGATTTTCATGCAATGGTCAACTAAAATATAAGATCTATGATTGATGTTGCCACTTTAATAACATGCAATATGATTTACTATACTTTGTATGGATAGGCAATTTTTTTCTATTAATTTCATTATTTGTATATGTTTGAAAATTGATTAATTTTAAAGACTAATGATTAACTATGACATGACAATTTTTTCTATTATTTTCAAACTGAATTGCAAACTGTGGTCCGGTTAAAGAGTAGAGAATTAAAATTGCAAACTATCAATTTTATGATTACAATTATTTCAATACTAAAAATTGTTAAAAAGACATTCCCAAAAAACAAAAAAGGTTAAGAATTTGTAATAAATGCATCGATACCCCACATTTAATTTGAGATTATCAGTTATTATTATTGTAGCTATATTTGTTTTCCACTCTTTAATTGCAGGACTGATATACTATACTATATTTCAAAAAATGCATTTTTTTTTTCTGCTTTTAAAGATCATATTAAATTAATTTTCAAAAACTAAAATTATATTATATTACTGACATTGACTGTAAGAAAATGTAAATAATTAATAGAGAATAAATTATGTTCTATTGACCAATATTTCTGGATGCACGAAATCGAAGTGTGAAAAAATGTAATATAAATTTTTTCTATATTAATTGTTTACTTTATAAATTATTAATGTTATTAATTTGTATGATATAATCTTTAAAAGCAAAGAAGATAAATGTGTTTTTGAAATACAATAGAGTAAGTTACTCAATTGTAGTTACTAATTTTTGCAAGGTGTAAAAGGACAACAATTAAATTGGATGATAATAGATAAGCTCAAATTAAATGTAGAATATCATTGCATTTATGAAACAATCTAAATAAAAAAAAAATTTGGGAAGAAAATCTCAATATTTGTATTGCAGATCACAAAATTAATGATATTTTCTTTTTGTGAAATTTAAAATCCACCACAAAGATTTATAGAGCAAAAATATTGATCGACTATATTAATCATATTTATAGTAGGTTGCATTTACCATCATTGTACATTTCATATATATTGAAAAAGAAAATCAATTACAAAATCAATATGCAGATATAATGATATCTAATTGTTGAAATGCAATTACAATTATAGTCCTGCTCACCTACCCACTGTGAGTGTGTCCACAGTTGATGTATTAAAAATGCAGAACATGTATTAATTTTACTTTTCATATAAAAAGGGGATAAGATGATTACACATCATCGGTGGGCATAATAAGAGTTGTCCACGATGGGCATTTGAACAAAATCAATTACAATTATACTATTGGTTTTGTCTAAATATATGTCCATATTATTAATTTAAAGTTACAGTCTTGGGATTGTGCATATAATTAACTTAATTATATATCATATATCTGATTTTGTATTTGATTTTCTTTTTCAATATATATGAAATGTACAATGATGATAAATGCAACCTAATATTGATGATTTGAAAATAGTTAAATATAATTAATATATAGTCGATCAATATTTTTGTTGTGGTGGTTTTCAAATTTTACAAAAAAAAAGAAAATATCATTAATCTTGTGATCTGCAATACTAACAGATATTAAGATTTTTTTCCCAAATTTTTTTTTTAAATTGTATCTTAAATACCCCTACACATGGTCAAATTGATAAAGTTTGTGGTGATATGGGGAGAAATCCTCTAACATCGCAGGTTCAAACCTCACGTGTAGATTTCGTGGAGGTTTGTTATTGGGCTGGTACCCACTTTGACTCTCCCACAGTAATCTACTACTTGAGTACATTCTTCGATTTACATCTCATTCAACTGAGGTCACTTGAGCACATCCTTCGATTTACATCTCATTCAACTGAGATAACTTGAGCACATCCTTCGATTTACATCTCATACAATTAAGGCATTTACAATCGAATGAGGAGAGTTCTATTTATCTTTCCCTAATAAAAAATTGTATTCTAAATGCAATGGTATTCAACATTTAATTTGAGTTTTATCTATTATCATCCACTTTGATTGTTGTCCTTTTACACCTTGCAAAAACTAGTAACTACAATTTAGTAACTTACTCTATTGTATTTCAAAAACACATATAACATTCTTCTGCTCTTAAAGATTAGATTATATTAATTAATAAAATTAATAAGTATAAAGTAAATAATTAATATAGAAAAAGATATATATTTCATTTTCCCACTTTGATTTCGTGCATCCGAAAATATTGGCCATTAAAACATAATTTATTCTCTATTAATTATTTACATTTTATTACAGTCAATGTCATTAATATAATATTATTTTATTTTTGGAAATTAAATTAATCTGATCTTAAAAGTAGAAACAGATACATATTTGAAATAAAGTACAGTGTAAGTCACTAAATTGTAGTTACTATATTATTAGATTGTGTGTGCATATATATACTCTAGTATTGTTTTGTTTAAACATATTGGTATTATAATTTTAGGCATAAAATAGTAATCTTGATTTTAATCTTTAATCGGATTGCAGTTAGCAATTCGGTTTGAAATTAATAGAAAAAAAAATGTCAATTCATACTTGATCACCTTTAGAATTAATCAATTTTCAAACCTACAATAATGAAGTTAATAGGAAAAAACCATCAATACATACAATGTCTAGTAAATCATATTGTATGTAATTAAAGTGGCAACATCAATTATAATCTTATACTTTTGTTGACTCTTTCACGAGAAAGAATCTAAAATGAAATTATTTTGATCGAGTAGTAAATCTTATAATTGAAGTCACGTTGTATTTCTTCATAAAGTAACATTTGGAATCAATAATAGGTTTCTTTTGTAAAAAAAACATTGGATAACATCAAATAGTAACATAATCAAATACCTTTCCAGATGTTGTAGTTTTGGTAATTTCTCTAACTTGTAATTGTATCGCTCATCATCTTCCAAAGTGAATGCATCGTCGCTGCTGTTTTGCATGGCACCAGTACTCAAGGACCTTCATCGTCTCAATCTCAAGTCCTACTGCAGCCGCGCCTCTTTGCACTCCAGTCGCACACCAACACTACCGTTGCCAGCTACTAATCGCTCGACAACATCCAATCACTCAACGTCTGCTGTAATCGCATGACTATGGACCAATTCGACCCATCCACCCATCCATCTATATGCCTTTTTTTCTTCTTTCTTCTTCAAATGACATCATCTTCTTTTATATCTTCTTCTCCTCTTCTTCAATTAATTATTTCATGTTTTTGATTTCTTTTTCGAATCATGATTTTATATATTTGACTTTTTCTTCTTCTTCTTTAAATTAGTTGTTTTTATTGTGGATTATTGATTATTTCAAAAATCATGTCATTCATCTTCCACTCCTACAAATATTTTGAGAAAGAAGATGATGAATATTTTGCATTTAAAATTTTAAACTTATACTCTACAGTGCATTGATACCTATTGAATATATGAGTAATACATTAGCATGTAACAAGTAATACCTTAAATAATATCTTTCACCAGTAACTAATATCTTAAGTAATACCTTATAATAGATATCTTATGAGTATGCAACTAATATTTTAAGTAAAACCTTATGAGTATGTTTACATTTTACCTGTTTAGTGAAAAATATTAGTTGTATGAGTATAAGGTATTATTTGCACATATAAGGTATCAATTGAAGAACTAAAATATATATTTACATTTTAATTAGTTGATCATTCAGTGAAAAGTATTAATTATATACTTTTAAAGTATTATTTGCATACTCATAAGGTATTACTTTAAGGTATATTTTGTTTTAATGAAATATATGAATTAAGGTATTAGTTGTATAATTTAAAGGTATTACTCATATAGTCAAAAGATATCAGTGTAATATAGAGTAATTTTAAAGTTTTAAAATTTATTTTAAGAGTTATTGAAATATAAGATATTACTCATATAACTTAAAGACATTAATCATATAATTTAAAAGTATCAGTGTAATGTAGAGTGTAAGTTTAATATTTTTAATGTGATTTTTTATCTTCTTCTTCCTCAAATTTTTTGTAATTAATCTTATATGATTGTAGTAATTGATTTTCAATGTTTTAAAAGATCATAATGAAATTGAAATTGTAATCAATGATCAAAATGTATTAAGATGAAAAATAGAAAGAGGAAGAAGTAATCATAAACATGAAAAAAAAAAAAAAAGATGAGAGAAACATGGGAAGAAAAGATCGATGGGGGCCATAGAGGAGATGAAGAAGAACAAATCATAAATAATTCTCAAGCTTCATCTTTACTTTTCATTTAAGAAGAAGAGAATAACAAGGTGAGGACAAATCTTCATTTCCATCACCTAACTAATTTGATCTTATAAGAGATGGAAATAAACATAAATATTAAAAATATGGGAATCTTGGAAATTAAATGGAATAATGATGAATTTAAAAGCGTAGAGAAAGTTGGAATGATGAATATTGATGATTGTAGGTAATCCGTAATCGTCCCCAAAAAATGGGGGAAAGCATTACACAGCCTAACGTTTAGACTTTGCCAAAAAATTATTCGTAACTAAAAGAAATGTCTTGACACCACTCTAATGTTTGTGTTCCAACTACACTGTAGGTCCAAGAAATGAATCTATATTTGTTTTATCCCTTTTATTAATTTCTTTTTCTTTTTTGAGTATTTTCCATTTTCCAGACATTTTAAATAATTAATTATTCATCACCTAATCAACCAAACTTCCCCCCTATAAAATCTCAAGAGTGGCATTGTTCTAACAGTAGCACAAAACCAACAAGAATAAGTTCACTATACTCTTCATATTCATATCTTTAACCTTCCAAAAAAAAGTGAAAATGGGTTGTGTCTCTCCATTAGTGGTAATTTCTATAACATTGTTTGTTGCATCTAATTCTTTTTGTTTTTTAACTCAACTGACTCCTTTTTTTTTTTTTTTATTTAATCATTTAATCTTTTGTAATGTTAAATGAGTTTGAATAAAGTGATTGTCATTCAAATATTACATTTTTCCATGTTTCCTGAGATGTTGTCTGACATAAGCATTTGGAGTTTATACTGCTTTTTTTTTAGTTCAACATGCCAAAATAGGTGTAAAGTAATTTGCTGATGTTAGGAAGTTGCAAGTGGTAATAAAATGCATAAACATACACCAAAGATGCTTAAGAAAATAGTGAAAATATGAAGTTGAAAAGTATATGTAATCTTTATCTGTTTATGCAAATATTATAGCTAGTTACAAAGTGATGGCATCTTCATTTTGGAGGGCAGAAAGTGATGAGATATCTTGAAGCCCTGCACTTATTAAGGCTGGAAGAATCATCAAAGGCGTAACTATAAGCCTTAGGACAAATCGCCTTAAACAAATGCGCGAAAAGTGTAGGCTTACACGTGTTAGGATTCGAGTACTCCCCAGTACAGCAATACTTAGCAGATTGCATAGCCAAACAGGCACTCTTGCATCCAACCACTCTGCCCCCGACTCTCACCTCCAATGCAGACGGGCAGCAGACGTTCAAATCAACCTCACACGAGGCTACGCCACACCCAATCCCACCCCCAACGGGCTTCATTGAAACCGGCAAGTTGAAGCCATCTACCAAGCTCACATCATAGAAATGAAGGGGTGAGGTTTCTGAGCCTAGTGTCATCTCCACCACCGTTGCTGGTGGCATGCCGCCCAGCCCCAGGCAGTGCAGCTGGCCTGAGCAGTCTCCGGTGGCACACGAGCCCTTCTTGTTGGTGTCGAAGTTGCAGCCTTGCCTCCCCCAGATTCTGCCTGACCACTTCTCAGGCACATCAATGACTGCTTCTTGGCCACTGCTTAGGACAAAGCCTCCGTCTTTCAGTGTCTGTTTGCCGGCACTCGCCTGGATTCCGGGCCATATGGTTTCCTTGCAGTTGTTTACTATGATGAGCTGCTTTCCGATCCCATCTGCAATCAAGATTCTGTGTAACACAATGGCAAATAAGATTCAGCATGAAAATGGAAAGGAAGCTTACTTGCTCTGGTTAGAGACAGGACAAAGCAGAGAGCAATGGTGAAGAGCATTTTTGTGTTGAGCAATGATTATAAGTTACACTTGTTGCTGAATTTAAAGAGCAAATGTTGTGTGACTATTCATCTTTTGGGGAAAGCATTTTAAAGGGTATATATGCATTGCTTCTAACTGAGGATTAGTACTAATCAACATGGTTATCATCTTTTGCATTTTCTGCTTAACATTTCTTTTTGTTTGGATAATATGGATTGGTCTAAGAAGGAAAGGGTATTTCGGTTAAATGTTGCTTTTGTTATAAAATTAATATAATTGAAGCAATCTTCAGCATCATGCAAAGGTAAAAATAAGATGTTTCTTTTAGTAAAGAAACTAAATATTCTATGGCTCTAATAACTTCTTTAGTCTTTTGCGAGTATTTTTGAGTGTTAAATGAATCTGATAGAGGCCAAAATTCAAAAGCAAACACTAATCTTAGCAATTTTCTCAGCAATTACTAATCTTAATCACTTTTTAAAAAATATGAAAATTTTAAAATCATCTCAAGTCTAATAATGTGTCCTTTAAAAATTACAATGATGTATGTTAAATTAAATTATAATTTAAAAAGTAACCAAGATGAATTGTATTTTGATATTTGATAGAATACAATTTAATAACATTATATTGGGCGTTTTCTTTTTCTTTTTGTGCGTAAAAAGATGATAAAAATCGGAAATAAACAATTTTGATTTACACAATTCCAAAGGGAAATTGGACGTTTAAACAGAAGAATAAACAAGATTTTACAACAAAATCTCTTCTTTTGTTTTTTTTTTTTTTTTTCTGGATGAGTTTAGATTCTTCTACGACCCCCAATCTACATACAATAATCTCCTGTATTCATCTCCATCATAGCTTCAAAGAGGAATATCAAGGCCTTTCCCCACCTCCACCCCAATTATCTCAAGTATTCCCTTGTTCAAAATCTGGAAATATTTATGAAATGAGAAATATCAGAACCGAAATTGGGGGTGGGGGGGGGGGGAGAGAGAGAGAGAGAATCATACCAATTCAACAATGAAAGTTCCGATGAGGCCAATCATACAAGCTCTGGAATTCCAAGTCTCAGCCGTTCTAGTAAACCCTAGAAACGGAGCCTGGAATTTAGGCTGCTCTTTCGGAAATTCCACCTGAATTCACGATCAGAAACACAAACACAAACTCAAAATCCACACAATAAGGTGGCAATCAATCTGAATTTAGGGGAAAACGGAAAGCATACACCGGCGGGAAGCTTGGCGGCTTGAATCCTGAAATTGACCCGTTTCTGATTATGGAGCAGCGCGGCATTGTGGCGGGTCGGAGCCTTTACTGTCGGAGCTCCTGCTGCAATGAAAGAAGACGACAATGCTGGTGAAGTTGCCATCGTGAATGGTGGCCAGAAATCTGTGATTTGTAATATATCGCCATCTTATCTACCCTGCAGCTGGTATAAGGGTTTGGGCATTCGGGTCGGGTCAACAATTTTGTGATATCGTATCTACTTGACGTGGCAGCTCTATTGCCTCATAGCAGATAGCTTTTATTTTCATGTAATTTTTTGTATTTAAAGTTTATGGACCAAGGTTTAAATGGATTGGGCCAATGGACTTAAATCACTATTTATATGACTAGATCAATACGGCCCGGCCCAACTTATAATGTTTGGACTGAGTTGACGACTGATTTTGGAATAAACTTAAAACAACTTCTATTGAATGCTACAAAATTTAAATTAAAATATATATATTATTGTAAGAATCTAAGTGTCCATTTGGATAAGTGGATTTGAGGAGAGATTTGAAATCCATTATATTAAATCTATTAGTAGTATTTGGATAGATGTAGATTCGAAATCCATAACTTTCATTTTGAACTAATTTTGCAGTCATTTTGATGGATTTCAAATCACTCTAATTTAAGCGGATTTGAAATCAATTCATTTGAAATTTGAAATTTTAAATCACTCTATTCAAATGGAGTTGGTCAAGATTAATTTTTCAAATGTATGAATGGAAATATCTAATTTTTTCTTTATCAAATATAAATAGATTATCCAAGAGACTATATTGTTTAATTTATTTCAATAATGAATTATATTTGTTGTGAAAATTAGAAAAATAAATTAATATGATACCCTGCTTTTCTTGTATAATATATATATATATATATATATATATTAAGACAATTTTTTGAAATGACAAGTACCAAATAACATCCTTAGTTCATCATAATTTAATTATATAAACTGGTAACAAGAGGTGTTTTCTTGCAATGGGATAGCAACATAATGTTTGTGATACATATCCATTCATACACACGAGGAATTCTTGGTCATTCAAGATGGTCTGAGAACAAGAGAGAACAAAAAACAAAGGGATAAGAATTTAAAAAAGGTTTTGATGATTCTTGTGGTTAAAATAAAAAAAAATGTGCAAAAAAAAATTCTCACGAATGTTATTGGGTTAGAGATGTCTTAATGACTCGAACTAATGTTAAATTGACTTGAAGAAACATTTTCGATACCATGAGCCATCAAATTTGTGAGTCACGTCATATTGAATGTTACTCATGGATTAATCAGGTAAATTGTTGTAATTAATAATCAAAAAGATTATGTGTATTAGTTGAATAGTCAAAGAGTCAAGTGAGTATTAATTAATGTAGTTTTAAGTTACAAAACACTTTTTGATTACTTCTTAAGTGATAGGTATTATTATAATTACTCAAACGTAATTTCCTGTTCTATAAATAGGTCATATGATCACTTGTAAAATGCATTCAAGTTTGAATCTAAAAATTAGTTTTTAAACCTTTATGTTTTGAATTCTCCCTCTATGAGGTTTTCAATTATTTAAGAATTTATCAAGATCTTGTGATGTTAAAACATTGGATTTGTATATATTTACATATATCTCGCGAATTCTATGAAAAAAATTAACCCTAACATCCAAAAACTCGTTGTGGATTTTGAAACAAATATCTTATTTATCAACTAAAAATCAATTATTTTGTGTAATTAAAAAAAATTATATTCTTTTTCATTTCATCACTACTCATTTGATTGTGAGAAACACACAAGAATGATGGACAAACTAGTACGATATATTTATTCAGCAACTGGATAATTTTTGCAAGGTGATGATATATACCAAAGTGGTGCTAATTCAAAATGTCAAATTTATCATCACAATCGATCATATTGGTTTATATAAAATCTCCTATTTAGACTCTTACCCATGTACTCATCATGACTTAAGACATAATAACAAATAAAAGATTCCAACAAGTTTAACCAAAGACAATATCAACTAAATCATAATCTCATTCAACGACAGAAGATCATCACTAAAAAATTCAATAAAATACCACATTTTATAAAATTAATTTTCAAATCACAAAACATAGTTTTGGTTACTCTTTTTTACAGCAAATCAGAAAAATTAAAAGAATTGCCTTTTAAAGTTAAAAATTAAAAAAAAAATTTAAAAACAAAAAACATCAACTTTCAGTTGAATATTACACAGATGTGATATCGTGTAACCTTATAAAAAAATATATTGTATAAACTTGGACACAACAGTGGGAAATTTTATTAAATCATTCTTAACCATATCTACTTATAAACTTTTTTTTTTGTTAAGTTGTTAAATTTGTTCTTTTTAGTAAAGAGAAATTATTTTTGTCCAACTATACCCTTCTAACAATTGGGTGTAATATAATAGTAAGGGCTACATTAATATTGGCATGGGATATGTAATATGGAGGTACAAATCACATTTGTTATAGTATATGGATGTATTATGATGGTATGGACTGGTATTAGATGAAATATGGTGGTACGGATTGGTACGAAATCAATTTTATTAATGATACAATGATCTAAAAAATATTCTCTTAACTAAAAAAGAATAGTTTCAAACTTTTGAACAAAAATGAATGTTTCATTTTATAATAAGCTAATTTCACTCCAATATAAAATTGATTTATTTTAACTTTTTGAAAAATATTATTTTATCAAATTTCTTAAATTGTGATGGAAAATTTATAAATTATGAATTACGATATTTTAGCCACAAGACTCATATTTTATTCACAAACTAATGAAATAAGGTATAATAACAAACAAAGGATTCCAGCAAGCTAAACCAAGACAATATCAACTAAATCATAAATCTCATTCAAGAACGACACAAGATCATCACTAATAACAAGAATTAGCAACAAAAATGATCATAAATATCTATCTAAAAAATCTTTGAAATGTTGTACATAAATATCAATAAATTCAATCACATAATTTTCTCTTTTTCTCCTCCTCAAGAAAACCATATTGATTTCGTTGTATATTTGAGATATTAATATGTTTTAGTTTTGGAGTAATACTCATGCCCTTTCATTTGCCAATATAACTATCTATCTACACCGTAGATCATTACAAATTGAAACAAAGAATCAAACACCTAACGGTCGATTTTCGAATCTGAAAATGCAGCTCAATCCGACCAAGATCTCAACAATGGCGGCCTCGGTTTTGTCCTTATCAGAGAAATGCAAGCTCTGCAAGAGAAGCACACTCGGCCTGGCATCGAACTTCATCTTCTCGAAGCTTCTCTCCATCTGCCACGTCACCGTGTCGTCGGCCATCGGCGCCAGCCACTCCAACATCTCCGCCACCGCGTCCCGCCACCCCTCCGCCAGCGACCCGTCGTCCTCCGCGCATCTCATGTTCTTGCTCAGCTTCGTCCTCACCACCGCCCTTAGATTCTCCGGCAACATCTCGTAGAACGATTCACGCTCGTCGTTGCTCACTGAGATCGTCGAGTCCAAGTACTTCTCAGCCAGTAGCACTATGTTCGCGTAGCGCATCGCCAGGCCCGACCCGCCCACCGTGGCCGGCCCGGCAGAGTTGAAAACGGTGTCGTTTTCCACTGCCTTTTCCTCCTCGAACTTCCGGCTGTAGAATCGGACCAGGACGGGCTTCGATTGAGACAGGAGGGGGCCCGAATGTGGGAAGATCTTCTCTTTCAACGATTCGGGCCTCTGCGGCCCGAATACGACGCAGATTCGTGAATAAACTACGCACACCATTTTCGCCATTAAATCGACGCACTTGTCGAACGATTTACTCCAGAGAGAAACCTCTCTGAGGTATCGGACTTCTCTGCGCTGATCTTCGAGCTTCTGATTGAAATTCTCGAAATGGGCTTTCTGCAATTCGTTCTGTTTGTTCTTCACCTGCTTCAGTTTCCTCTCCGAAATCTCCATCTCCGTCAGAGACTCCAACGCCGCGTGCAGAGATGACGTCAGCGAGATCAATTTCTCCATTTTCCGGATCTTCCTCTCCGTCGCCGTCGACCCGTATTTCAGTTTCCGGAATTTCATCGCGCCATGTTTCAACTCCCTGTAAACAAGATCGAACCGATTGAGCCCGAAATCGTTGCACTTCTTGCCCAACCGGGAAACGGCGGCGGCGGCGCGGTCGAGATCTTCGAGCCGCTCTGCCCACGCGAGGCTGAGGAGAAAGCCCTCGTCGCCGGAGTTCAGGAACGCGACTCCCTTTGATCTGACAACGCTGTTCTTCAACCGGGACATCTCATCGCCGGTGACGGATTTGTAGAGAGAGACTAATCTCGACATGGTTTTCGCCGTCTCGAAGGAGAGAATTCCCAGACTGGTGTCCTTCTTCGCCTCGTCGGATACGCGCCGGTGAGTGGGCTCCGGCAGCCAAGCTAGATTCTTGAACCCAACCATATTAACTGTATCAACTTCTTACCAATGGAGGCTAGTTAGAAGAGTGGAGGAGAGAGATTCATGAAGGGTTTTATCATGGGGAATCCGCGTTGGAGTTGCAGTGAGAACGGATTGAGCTCTTTTGTTGGCGAATGGACAGGTTGTGTTTTTCGAGCTGTAGAGAGAGAAAGAGGAGGGAGAGAGGGAGGAGATCTAAAGTGTTTGACCATCACATCATGGGAAATTTATTGAGGAAATTGATGTTATGATTAATGGGGGATGGAGAATTCGATGAAGTGTTTGACGAGTTCTTTTTTTCTCGCCGGAGTTGTGTTTTTTTAGTACTATAATTCTTTTTTGTTTAATTGCACTCCGCCCCCACGTAGTTCATACTTTTTTAATAAATAAATGGACAATGATTGAAATTTGAACCTTCATATGTAAATAATTAGGTGTGAGTTTTGTGAGATGAATTTCGATTTTAGTTTCATAAATTCAACGAAAAAACCCGAATGGCTCGTATCACATGCGATGACATTACGTATTATCGTGTTATGTTATATTATTGATCATGCACGACAATACAACAGCATGCGTCGAGCGTATATGATCGATATATTATTGACCATGCACGAGAATACAACAACAATATGCGTGAAGCATATATGATCGATTGGGTGCGGCAATAATATATAAATATGTATTTTTAATTTATAAATATATTTTAGAATATAGATTTTATTTGTTATCACGTAAGATCGTTCATTTTTAGGCTCGACACTATCGTACGAGATTCTGTCGCACATGAGACGGTCTCATAATTCATACTCTAAATTGAATATTACATTTTTACTTAAGAGGTAAGTAAAATTGAGAAATATCAAATACAATTATGTTCAGATAAAATTGATCTTTATAATTTAAGTCATGAAATAACTATTTTAAAATATATATATAGAAATATTAATACTTATTTGCATCATAATTCATCATTTAAATTTGCGAATATAAAGTGTATTACAAATTTGTCTCTTGATAAATTATTAGTGCACTTTTATGTGGAGTCACACTATAAATTATAGTCTGATCAATCCTAATGAAGATTATACATTCTTTTCTTTAATTTCCAAAAAATAAAAAAGAATCATGACTATAAATTATAAAAAGGATAAATTTTATAACAAGACCCAATTTATAAATTAATTTTTAATTTTGGACCCAAATTTTAAAGTTTTTTAATAAGGAGCTTAATTTAATATTTTTTCTTAATTTAAGACTTAAAATTTAGATTTATTTTTTAATTTAAAACAAAATTTCATATTCTTTTTTTTATTTATATTTCAATATGTATTCATATTTTGGATAAATTGAGACAAGTAAGTGTGCTTTAAAAATAATTTTCATCTAACTTATCTTCATTTATATGGAAAAAAATTATAATTAATTCAATTCATAAAATATAAAATTGGATAATATTAAAATCGATTGTCTATACTTTTATTCATAAAATTAAAAAAATAAAGGAATCTTAATTTATTGAATTGCATTTATTATATATGTATATAAATTAATACAAGTTGGATGAAAATAATTTTTAAGTTACACGAACTTGTCTTAATTTATCTAAACAATATATATACACATATTAAAATATAAATAAATTATAAATATAAATAAACAGAAAATGAAAATAAAATTTTATCTTGAGAACTCAATATAAGTTTCAAATCTTAAATTAATAAAAAAAATATAAAATTAAGTCTTTTATTAAGAAACTTTAAAATTTAAATTTAAAATTAAAAACTAATTTATAAATTGAATCTTCTTATGAAATTTATTCATTATAAGAATTGTCTCATCCAATCCAAGAGCTCCCAATTTTCATGTATAAAGAATCCTAGCCGTCCTTAGCATGTTCTTCTTATAAAATACTCCAAATTTTGTATTGATCAACAATCTCTATTTCAAAATATGTAATTGTTATTTTACTAAATAAAACTTGTTTTGACTTTTCTGCTGTTTTGGGTGAACCGATGTACAATAATTGTCATTTTTCTTCTAATTTTCTCATTATCTTTTTTTAATAAAGTTAATCACAAATTTATTGTATTTTTAAAAATCTAAAAAAATGTCCTAACTTCAGTTGACTTTTTTGTTAAGCCTAATTAATTTCAACAGAACCAGCTTCATTGAAAATTGAAATTAAAGTATTTTTTAGATTGAACTACCTCAGATTCGAACAGGGAGCACACCAGAAAATAAAATAAATAAAAATGGTGTAAGAAACACGAGAATTCCCTCTAAAACCGCAGCAGAATCAGCAAATTAAAGAAAATAATTTTGATTTATAGTGCACCAAATAATATCAATTATAATGAGAAATAGAAAGTAAAATTGTTACACAATATAAATATTATTATAAATGTTGTTACGCTGTACATAATAAATTTTGAAAGCAAATTTTGTCGATAATATTGGCAACACTGCAGACAATACTGTGACAATAGAAGCTTACTGGAAACTCGAAACGTTTTCGAACTTCAAACACCAGTAAGATCTTTAAACTTTGGTTATATACAAGATACAGAGAGTAGCAACAACAACCCTGCAACAAAGATTCTTGAAAATGCACCAAAATGAATTTTGTAAAGTCGAGTCAAAGAGACATTTTTCCTCAAAAACGAACAAGTCCCAATCAATGTTCACCGTACGACGTGATGTTCCCAAAGATAAAACGACTTACAACTTCTAGTTAATAGCACCACAAAACTACAAGCACCAACGAACTAAAATAGTGGAAGAATTAGATCACACTTCTATATACTTTTTTAATAGGTTTGGGGGAGTGGAAGGGAGGGGACCAATAAGAATAAGAAAACTTGCGTGACCCAGGTTCGAACCCTAGTCATCACAATCAGCACCTTTATAAAAGTGGGATACCACTTGAGCTACAAGGCTCGTGATTGATTTTACAAATATGCTATGAGAATGATTTTTTAGCAAGAATTTTGTGCTCTCAATGATGTATATTTTATTGTGCAAAGGTATGAAAATCATGTCCTATTTATAAGCACATCCACCAAGTGAAGGGACACTTTATATTAATGAACATTTAAGGCATTTTTAAGCTCACTAAGTAAGTGGAACTCTCCACTGTCTTACACCATTAGTTACTGAGAATTTGGAAGGACATTAGCCACAAGGGTTTCGAGATGGACCTCCCCAAATGGGCTATTCAAAGGGCTTTTATATTTTGGGCTTTGCAAACGAGCGATATTGTCTGTCATGTTGCCAACATTAGATGCAACATCTGATCATCAAACAGGTTTTGGTCACTAACTTTGTGCATGAATTTTCACTCATCAAAAATCGGTTTTAAGAGCGTAAATGCATTACGATCATCTACTCGAGACGTAGAACGACCTTTTGTCATTTACTTTCACATTTGTCCAACTTTGACTCCTCAAAATAATATTCAAACATGTGTGGTCAAAACTTCCTACAAAAGTCAACATTGACCCACATTTTTAATTAGATCAAAATTAATTTTCTCCAACACAAATTATATTAATAATTTAATTACTGAATTCAGAATTACATTGTTTCAACATAATAACTGGTTTAAGATGAAATTGACCAAATTCTTGAGTTATGACTTATTAAGAAAAATTAAAGTTAATTAGGGTTCATCCTCGTCCGTTGTATGAAATTAAGAAATATAAATTAGACCATCAACATTGTTTTAATTTATATTGTATTTGTTTTTAGCAATACCAAAGTGTTATTTTTGTTATTTAATTCCAGTTGACACAGTAGGACTTATGTGGGACAGAGCTAATTCATAATTTGCAAAATATAGCATATTTTTCAATCTCAATTTTATCTTTTCCAACATTTTCATGTAGAAGTAAAATGCATTAGGGATGATTACATTCATACATAAAAACTACATAAGATTGATTATAAACACATGATGTACGTTGTTGTCTTAAAAAAGGATAAGAAAAGGAGTAACTTTATTTGATAATAAATTTACTAATTGTATACTAATATCTTGACAATTATAATAATTCATCAAATACACTCAATACCCAATATTAAAAAATACACAGATAGAAGTATACCATACATGTACATAATTGTATATACAAATGAATCACTGATCTCAATTGATGTTATTCCTGATGAAATACACATAATAGTTGTCAATAAATTTACACACGAATATATTCATACTAACATGTAAATGTATAATTTGTGTAATAGATGTTGCGCGTATAAAATTTTATGAAAATAAGCATCCACAAACATATTCCATTTGTTTCAAAGTAATTTTAGATTTACAAATAAATTTTGTTAATTTCAACTTGTCTATCGTTTTTTGGATCATCAAAAAAAAAAAAAAAAGTATTTTTTTTTTCTTCTAATTGTCCGTTGCCTTGTTTTTCTTTATCATATAAGGTCGTCATTTATTGAAAATATTCATCTTTAGTTGGAACTCCATTATGTAATACTTAAAAAATCCTACTTCTTAATCTGTGTACGTAAATGTCAACTTTGAATGACAAATACACTAGAACTGGATGAGTAAAATTTAGGGTTAATTTTAATTTTGATTTCGAGCTCGTATGTAAAAGTCTTTTTATTTTAGATAAATTTTATAATTAAATCTAATTTATTAATTAATTTTTAACTATAGACCCAAATTTTAAAGTTTTTCAAATAAGGGATCCAATTTAATTTATTTTTGTCTTAATTTAAAACTCAAAAATTAGATTGAATTTTCAATTCAAAACAAAATTCAATTTTATTTTTCTTTTTTCTTTTTATTTTTATTTATAGATTTATTTATATCCCAATATGTATTTATATTTTAAATAAATTAAGGCAAGTTAATGTTATTATGGAATGATCTTTATTCGACTTGTATTAATTTATATATATATATAATGTAATTCATAAAATTAAAATTTCTTTATTTTCTTAATTTTATGAATAAAAGTATAGAAAATCATTTTTAATATAAATTATATTTTATGAATTGAATTGATTATATCTTAAAGTGTACTAACTTGTCTTAATTTATCCTGAATACATATTGCAATATAAATAAATTTATAAATATAAATAAAAAGAAAAGGAAAAAAAATGAAATTTTGTCATGAATTGAGAACTCAATCTAATTTTCAAGCTTTAAATTGAGAGAAAAAAATGTTAAATTAAGCCTCTTATTGAGAAATTTTAAAATTTGGGTCTAAAATTGAGAACTAATTTATAAATTGGGTCTTGTTATGAAATTTATCATTTTATTTTTGGATAATTAAGTATACGTTTTTTATTTTCATCCTATATGTTTCAAATTTTTTTTCCAATTTTGGTCATGTATGTTTCATTTTTTTTCCAATTTCAATCCAATTTTGGTCGAATGGCCGTCGGGAAATCTCACATGACATCAACGATTTTTTGGAATTCCAATCAAAATAAAACTGAAATTGAAAAAATAAATTAAAACATACATGAGTAAAATTGTAAAAATTGTTTTAAAAATTAAAAGAAATTGAAACACACAAAATCAAAATTGAAAAATATATATTTAATTTCACAAAATAAAAATAAATCTTCCAAATGATACCAAAATTGAAATTGACTCTCAATAATATATTTACACATATTTCTTTTGATGTAACAAGTAGGAAAAAACAAAGAAATCTCTAGGGTTATTCTACATTTTTACTAAGTCCGCAAATTTGTTTCAAACTCGTGTCAAAGTCGCGTGTCCCATTGAATTAATTCTCCGTGTCAAATGAATTTGTTTCTAAGACGTTTAATTTTTGTCTTTATCATTGCCTCAAAATCATTAATTTAGTTTCACAAATTTCAGATTTTCCCATTCTTCTTTCTTCCAGATTAAGTTTGTTTTTCCACAACGTATTAATAAATTCAACAAACAGTTGATTGGTAATTGGGGACAGATTTAGAATTTATGTTCAAGGGAACAAGTTTATTTATATTGTAACATAAAATACTGAGCTAATTTACGAAATAGCTATAAATATTTTACGATATTAATTGGACGAACATTTATAAATTAGGGGTGATTTTAATTTTGACAATCAAATAGCCATTTTTTAATTTTAGTTATTTATATATTAATTTTTTCAAATTCAATTCAGATTTTGATTGGAATTTTCAAAATTATTGACGGACGGATCAAAATTTGATTGTCACTTTAGAATTTCCAACATCCATATCAATCATTTTAAAATTTTCAAACAAAATAGAAATATAAAAAACCCAAAATCAAAAAAACGAATACTTAATTGTCAAAAATGAAAAATAGTTTACATACAAAACAAAAATTCAAATTAATCTTATAAATTAATAATATAAAAAAAAATATGGAAAACTATATAAAAATAATATTTCTTAAAGTTGGAGTCATGATCACCTCCATCCCATTGGTAATTGTCCAGTAATGATTTGACCAAATGCAATAATTAATTCCACCGATTTCAATGATGATTATGAACAAATGTGAAAAGGAAATTATATATAATATTTTTGAGGAAATGCGAAAAGGAATATTTTGATGATCATGAGTTATAAAGAAGTTAAATTTAAGGTTCTAGCACTTTGTTCAATCTTCTTTAATATTTTAATCAAATTCCATGAGTTATAAAGAAGTGAATTTCAAGGGTGTACAACCTTTGTTCATACCCTTTAATATTTAAAGTTCTAAAGTTTGCATCATTTTTCTATTAATATTATTGTTCTATTGACATACTCAAACTGCTTTTAACATTAACATTCATTATTTGTGAATCTACTCACTACCTATCAACCTATCTTTATAATATTTTCACCAATTGAATACATTTAATTTTAAATTTACATTTATAATAATAAATTAGATATTCCCCTTCTACCACCAAATATAATTTTGTGCACAAAATATCATAAAACCTAAAAAAATACTATTATACCCCAATTTTTGTATTTATTAGACATTTATTGGCTCAAACACATTTTATCCGTGGCACTGTTCACACGTGACGGTCAAAAATTTGTGATAGAAAGAGATAAAAAGTTGTCTTTTATGGTATAAAGGATAAAAATTATCTTTGATAGTAGAAATAACCTTATATTATATTATATGTTTGGTGGTATATATGATTATTTCCTCTATTAAATTATTCAATTAAAATTATAATTAGACACGAGTAATTTGTAAATATGTTCAACTTATTAAATTATTGTATGAAATTTGTACTTATCGAAAAAACGACATTCATCATTTTCGATTAACAAATTTACACTTAGAAATTATGCATATCCTAAAAACCACAGAAACATGGGGCAAAAACAATGTTATACACATTTTTCAGCAATGTGGTATTGAAAAAAAAAACTATAATAAATGGCTGAAAAAAAATTAAATAAATTCTGCCCCTCTAAGAGCTAACTCTACTCTATGCATGTGAGTATTCTATTAGTGATTTTGTTTTCTTTTTTTAAAATGTATATCATATGTTATGTTATATATCATGTGGTGTTAAGATAATACTGATATGAATAGAGTAGAATATACAAACTCTAATAAGGGAGTGTTAGCGTTTCAAATTGATTGCAGCTCCTGATATTGACATGTAGGATAATGTCTATTTGATCTGAGTTGTTGATAATTTCACAGCACTGCCGACGTGCTCCCTTTATCCCAAAATAATAAATACATATATATTAGTCCAAGCGAAAGTAATAATCTCCATAAAAATTAATATATAATTAATATTCCATAAAAAATTGAAATAATACATACCTTTTTCCATATTTGTGGATCAAGAACAGGTGCATGTACATTAAACCTCTTCACAAAATAAGCATCTTCATAATGTAGTTCCTCCTTGCATTGCTTCCTTTGCTCGAGATAAGGCCTCTTGTAAAACGTCGTCGTTTGACCATTCTCCGACCCATCAACCCCATCAAAATAATGGATAATGGGCCGTTCACACGGGTCGATGCTTACGGGTCGAGTATTAAACGTGAAGGGCTCTTGGCTCCAACTCCCCCACGTTAAAAATGTTAGCATTGGAGTGCTTAAATCTTTGGCAGGCACCAAAAATGGGTAAAGCTGCACGTTGTAGCCCCACGAAACGGATACGGTCCAGTTCCGGGTCGGGTCGTAGCAGAAACTGTGTTGCAGTGCCCGGCTTGGATCCGATTCGTATGCTCGGGTTAGCCTTCTGATGGAGTCGACCCGGTTCAAGCCCGAGAATATGGGCTCAATGTAGTCCAAATGGTGTAGTGAGATCAGAGGTGCTATTGGATGGGCTGAAAGTAGGCCCAATGGGCTTCCTCGTATATCCATCTGTTAGATGACAAATTTGGCCCATCAATTGTTTATTCATGATTTCATTTTTGTTGAGTTTATGAAGTTGTTTATAAGTTCGAATTTAAACAAAACTTATACATAAGGCTAACTATAACAATGATGAATATATACATATTTACCTTCATATATACATATTTTAATTACTAAAGAACTAAAAAAATTATATATTTTTTACATCACTCATCTACTATTTAATATTAAAAGCCAAAAATTTAGACGAGACATTATTTTAAAGTCAAAGCAATACCAAGAGCATTTTTATTTACATGTTCCCAAAAATCTTGTATAATTTATTTTAATTTGTTTGAACATCGATCCTGACAGAGAAAAATAAATTAGTGAAAAGCTCTTTGGCTTAGTTATAAGGATACATTTGTAAGCACCACTAAAAATTTATCGATAATCATTTTTTGATATAATCTTGTACCCTTTATATATGCATCTTCTAAATTAACATCTAATAAGAGAGTTTGGTCATTTTTAAATGGATAATTGAGGAAAAAACCACAAACTTTTCTAAATTTGTAAATTTCACTTGAATTTTGGCTATTAACAAAATTTTACATGATTTTCAAGATCTTATGCATATAACGGGCATATTTCGAGTTGTTCAAAAATCTCCAAAGTTTTAGAAATTATGAAGAAAACCTTCAATTAATGCTACTTACATACAAGTTTAGAAATATGAATTTATAGAGTTAAAAGATGTTCCAAATCCATTCATTGGTTATAAATGTACATAATATTGAAAATTATATTACATTTAATAATAGCTAAAATTCATATTATAATTGCAATTTTTGGAAAAATTCATGATTTTTGCGTGAATTACCTCCCTTATAAAAGATCAATGTGGCATTTATAATTAAAAAAACATTACAAAACATGATATCTAACATCAAAAATTTATCTTCCTCGTAAACAAATCAAACATACTACATATCAATCATGTTCTAAACTAACAAATCAAACCAACAAATTTCAATTGTTTCATAAAATGCGAGATTGAAACACGATGAAATACCTGATGAAACCCCGATTCTTTCGTAAGAGGCACACCGATCTCATTTACACACGAGGCAATCTTTTGATCCAACCCGTACGCATCCGAGTACCGATCAATGCAGCCATCCAAGATCGCCACCAGCTCGGCCGCCAACGGAAAGCTGATCGCAAAACCGCCGCCGCCAAACGCGGTCGTATAAGAATGCACCATGTTCTGCTCAACGCTCTCCGAATTTCCACCAATGTAATACATCTGATTATGATCATACTTATTCAACATACTCACCAAATTCTCAGTGAAAAACACAGTGTCATCATCCCCCATCACAAACCACCTCACATTCTCCAATCCCAGCTCGAAGCTCTCCTTCACGATCCGGGCCAGCCTCACGGCGGACCTGGAGCCTTCCCAGTTGGTGTACTTGAACCTGGCGGTGTCGCCGGAGACCTTGTACGGCGGCGACGTCTCCGGCCAAGGCTCCCCAGGCTCGGTGTCGAGCCAGATGTGGCCGCGCGTTGTGTTCGGCTTCCACCACAGCTCGCAGTAGTGGCGGCGGCGCCCCCACGTCTCGGCTGAGCCGCCGATGCCAAAGAGGATGTGGGATATGGTGGTGGGTTTTTCCTCTCCGGCACTGCCGTTGATGAACTGAGTGTATGTTGAATGGATTAGGGTTTGGTCGTGTATCCGCCATTTGTACGTCGGAAAAGATGAGAAATAAAAAAGAGATAATGCTGCGAAGATGAAGATTGCTAGAAATCCTTTCATGGGATTTTAAATTTCCAGGGTTTTCTGATGAATATGAAATCTTGAAATTTTGAAGAAATTAAAATGTTGAATGAATCAAGAAGTGGGGGAAAAGGTTTTATGCTGATGATTCAAAATGTGATGCTGATGATCTAGATGTAATTAGTGGGGTATTGATTCGGAGAATTTTGTTAATAAATTTCAGGGTTTGATATTTTATCGTAATGTTTCAATAATGTTGGCGCACAACTTTGGCATTATGGGTTGTTTGGTGTGTTAAAAATCATTTCATTGAGATGTGCCCTCAACTATTTCACAGGAATTTATTAATAATGAATACTTATTCTCGTGAGAATCGTTTCAAAAAATTTATTTTATTTCAATTAATCTAAACCTCGTTCCACGATTATCACTTAAATTTTTCATCTTTGTCATCCAAAGAGAAAACTGTCCACCAAAGAGTAAATTGTCCACCTTTGAATATGACATAACTACTTTGTATAATTTTATTATATTATTATGGTAATCTTGGGTAAACAAATCTTTGTAATCTTTACAGATTGTAGTTTTCTTTGAAATTTAGAGGTAGCATTTATGATTTTATAAAACTTGTTTGAGATTTTGGATAACTTTACACGATTTTACTTGCAAATTTAGAATTTCCTCCTTTTAGATTAAATATATATACAAATTCTCAAAATATGTAGCCAAATGACAATATGAAAGATTGTCATAAGTTTGTAATCTGAATTTTATAGCATTTTTCTATACTTTTTATTTCATAACCTTTTTCCAAATTAAAATTTATGAACTTTTGCTGTATATTTTTTCAATTAATAAATAAAATAAAATTTGGATGCTCGATCTGGCATTTAAGACCTGGATATATTAGTGGATTCTCTCAAACTCTACATTCTTAATGTTTCGTCTTCTATAGGTTTCAAGTGCATGTAAAAAAAACATGAAAACTAAGTCATTTTATATCAAGAATATTAATTTGTTGTTTCACCAAGATTAATCAAACCAAAATTTCATGTCATATCATACAAATATAATGTGAACTACCACCAAATTGAATGATCGATGTTCATTTCAATTTTCAATTTTGTATCAACCTTATAATTTTAAGACACAAATTTCATGCCAATCTAACTTTTTGGCATGATGAACCAATCCATCTTTTATTAAAAGCATCTTCAAAAAAAATTATTATTTTTCATGTATATTGGCTAGAAAAGAAATTATTGTTTCTCATATGGCTAAAAAGCAACATTAATTTGAATTGAGTCTTGCAAGTTGAAAGAAGCAACCATACATATATATATAAACTAGTATAATCAATTTATCTTAGCATGATGAGGCTCATACCCTAATCGAAGTTCAAGGTCCAGTTGATCAGCATGGATCAACAACTCCATTCCTCTCTTCTCCAAACCCTTATCTTCCCCACCGGTCAACGATGGGGCCTCTGCGAATAAACGCAAACCAAACATCGAGTTCTCATCAGAACTCATCCCAGCAAGACCATCATCAAGCTTACTATCGGAACCCATCTTCCTCGTCTCCTCTTCGCCATTCTCAGAACCCTCTCCGAAAAAATCTGCAGTACTAGCGATATCCAAAGTGAGCAAGTTTTCGTCTGAAAACTCTTTGAGCTTAGCTCGATCCTTCCTATGGATGTTCATGTGGCCTCCCAAAGCTTGAGCGTTGGAGAAGCCACGTTTGCAGAAACTGCACCTGTAGCACCTGGCTTCATTTATCGCCAATTTATCGTTGGTTTGATCATCGCTTGGCCGGCCAACGTTCATCGCCCAAGAGTGCTAGTGGAGGAGGAGGGATTGAGAGGAGTTTGGAGTGGATTGTTATGGCAGATTGTGTGATTTGTAGAGATGGTCAAATTAAAGGGGAGTAAGATCTCGCGTGCTAAACCTTCGCATACGCATTTCCTCCAACGCTTATCACTCTCTATTTGCCCCAATACTTTATTCTAATTCCTCACTACTATTTTATTCAACCACACAAAATTCTGAATTGCAAAAATAATATTTACATTAATTTAACGTACTAATATATTTAATCGAGATATAATTATATTTTCAAGTTTTGCCCCAGCACAATGATACAAAGGGAAAACTTTTAAAGAGTTGGTCTTCCATAGCCAGTAATGCTTTTTTTTTGTTTTTTTTTTTTAACAAAAAAGGAAAGGGAGGGATTTTAAATTTGCTTAAATAAAATAGACTTTAAGTAAATTCAAATCCATACAATAATTAACTAAAAGTCAAAGTGGTAGATTTCTATATAATTTGATATGACTTTGCTATGTTGAATTTCAAATTTAATAATAATTCTTTAATCCAAACATAACCTTAAAGTATTTCCATATAATTTTCGGAAATACTTTGTTTGGGATTCAAACGGCCCTAGAATTTAGACGTATAAAGGATATTTGTTGTTTATTTACATATTAATGCATATAGATTTGCATTGATGTGTAAATAAACAATAAATGCTATATTTTCTAAAAAAATTAAAAATTAAAAAGGAATTCGTCTTTACGTAATTAATTCCTACATTTATGTGACGATCTTATAAAAGTAAAATACTATATAACTTATTATTTCTATCCTTCGTTTGTCAGATCAAATCTCTGATTTTTTGTTCTTTCTTTGGCAGTATCATCAATATCATGTGTAATTAAAATATTTTTAATATAAAAAAACTTATGTTTAATTATGTATTTCCTGATCACTAAAATTAGAATCTTTTAACAAGAAATGTACCGATTTTAAGAGTAAAATCATGGACAAATAATTATCTAAATTGTTTCAATCACCACACCAAACTTTAAACTACTTACAGAGATGAAAAGTATATGCATCAAAATATGGTTGTTAGAATATAAATAAACATTAGATACTATATTTAATTAAAGATTCAACAAAGTATAAACTACACCGTACATTAAAAAGAAAAAAAAAAGGCACGTCGCATGATAATATAACGTCGTTTTGATGATGATAGTCTTTGTCTTAAAGGCAATATATTTTATAGTATTAGCAGGCATGGACGCATAGCCAATAGTATACCACTACGTGGCATCAAAAGCGTGCTTTGTCTTAAGGAAGCACGCTTAATATAAAGCCTAACAAACAACTAATTAATTAATTGCACATTTTCTTTTTTTACTTTTCTTTATTCTTGAATACCCTGTTTTAATTCGATGCTACTAAAGTGTATACTGCATACATAATATAAATGCAAGTCGAATATATAAAATATTATTTTCGTATATATTACCCATATACTATGATATACACACAGTAACAGTAGATTGAAATATAAAGAGGAAAAAGAAAAACAATTAATTATTTACTTAATATAGGGTGTTGTTTCTTTTATTAAGTAGGTGAAATTAACTCTTTCTTGAAATATATAAATAAATAAATAAATAAATAGAGTTGCTTAAATACATTGTCTTCCTGCATGACCTCATCATGCATGTGTGGTAGGGAAATTGTATTGTTCCCCAAATCCCACGCTTAATTTTCTGAATTATATCTCTATTTGTTTACTTGTCACCATTCCATAACATTATTTTTTTTAAATAAAAATATGCTTTGAAAAAATAAAATGAAGTAAAGAACTTTAGTTAATCTTCAAGAACCTAGTAGAACTATATAGAAGACAACTACAAAGGGAATAATAATACATTGAATCACAATAGGTTTTCTTTTAACTCAAATATTCTATTTTGATTGGTATTCGGTTCCGTTTTGAGATGAAGTCTATACACTAATTACATAATATGAATTATATTTGATTTTAGATAACTTGCAACACTCTAACATGAATAAAATTAGTCAAAGTGATCCTCACTATTAATTATATAATTTATAATTTAGTTCGATCATGGAAATGATAAAATACAGAATTTCGAATAGAATATACCCTATGTTAGAGGTAGTTGCTTAAGTATTTATAGTTGCAATTTGGTGTAGATCCAATGGCTTTGCATCACCCGACTTGATGATTCGGGTTGAGGACAACTAGACATTATGTTCATATCTTTCAACGGTATATAAGTTACTCTTTTTTGTTTCTAGTATATCAATTTTAAAATGAAAAGGTTATTAAATTTGAAGTTATTGTTTAAAAAAAAAACACTCACATCTCCTTACTTAACATAATAAAAATTACAAATTTAAAATAAAAAATATGTTAATAAATAAAACTATAAATAAGAATGATAAATTTGATTTATCATGCATTAAGATAAATTTTATTAGAAGCTATTTATTTTAAAATTATGATTGAAAAATGTACACCGTACCATCACTTAGGGGTGAGCACGGTCCGGAGCAAGTTGGGGAAAAGAAAATCTCCGAAATTGCTCTAAAGTTCGGAGAATTTCGGAGAATTCCAAAAAAAAATCTCCGAAATTGCTCTATCACATCGAGTAGGTTCCTTCGGAGATTCGGATATTACGGATCGGATCAATTCGAATTTCGAAAATTCGAATTTTATAATATAAAATAAATATTTATTCAAACAAGTCATAAACTAATAAAACAAACTTGACAAATTACTAAAGTAGTCGTCTCTTCTCGAAAACAATAAATTACATTTAAGTTTTTCTTCTTATTTTATTTTTCGAATTTTTTTTAATCTACATCTCATTAGTGGTCATTAGAAATTTTCCATTTTGAAAGTGAAATAAATATAGGTTTTATAGTAATACTTGAACGTATGTATAACCTAGAATTAAATATATCATGGATTAGTTTATCTAAGTTATAAACTACTCCCTCCGTCCCTTAACACTTTGCACACTTTCCTTTTTAGTTTGTTCCCAAACACTTTGCACACCCAAAAATGGTAAAATTTATCATAATTCTTACCCTCACAATACACACTTATTTACACACAATACCATTACTTTTTCTCACACAATGCCATTTAATATTAAACTAATCACTCCACTAGAAAAAGTAAATTTGACCATTATACCCTCAATCAAAAAGCAAATATTCATTTTTTTCTTAAAAATTGTGCCCAATTTGATGTGCAAAGTAATTCGGGACGGAGGGAGTAATTATTTAATTAATATCTATTATAGTTATAATATTTTATATTTCCAAAATATTCATTATAAGTATTTTACTTTATTATTTAATTATTAATTTCTTTTATGAAGTCTTAAAATTATAATAGTATTAAATAATATTAAAATTCAATCATATTTGTAACTAATTCAGTATAACAATTCAGAAAAATGAATTAAATGATACATATAAATTTATAATATAGTCACTTTCTTGAAATCGGTTCTACTCGATTCTAAATTCACTTCTTCGGTTTGGTACAGTTTGGTTTGACATAAAAAAATATTTGAAACAGTTCGGTTCGGATAAAGTCAAAAAGTCAACGGTTCTTTTCCGATTCGGAGTGTTTCAATTCAGATTTCTTCACAGTTCGATTATCTTCGAGATCCATGCTCACCCCTACCATCACCCCATCCTACCCCTTACAACCAGCATCCATCAAAATTATAAATATAGAATAAAAATGACAATGAACAAAATTTCAAATAAGAAGGAGAAATATGATACATATGCATTAAAATAAATTTCAAATGAATTTGTTTAATTTGAGATTCTTTATTTGATTTAATTATATATTTTTTTATTAAGTAAATTTTTTATAATACATTTCTTTTTTTTTTCTTTAATTTCTAGACTTTAATATAAATTTACAATAACTTAAAGTTATATAAATATTTAAAGTAAATAAAAAAATGCATTTTATTATGTATACAATATGAATATCAAATTAAAAATCATTAAAAGTGATTAATTTGATATATTTATATAATAAATTTAATATGAAATATAATAAATGATATTTTCTAGAATGAAAAGTTAAAATGAACGGGAAAATACTTTTGATATTTTTGGCAGACTATTCTGCTTTTATAGATAGATAGATATGAAAATAATTTAAATAAAATTGTATACAAATGAGTTTAAACTGATCATAATTTTTAAGTATTTATTGCTTATCACGTAGAGCTAGATCTTCAACATTCCCAATCCCACATGGACAATAAGTTGGAAAATTAAAAACATCATAGAATTGTAACATATATACTCTCGTGGAATTTTTCATTAATATTTCGAATCGTAATATACACAAATTTTTTTTTTCCTTGCTAAAATTGAAAATCATATTAAATATATGAAAAAAAATCCTTTTTTGTTTTTTTGTTTTTCCTTAAGAAATATGTCAAAATTTAATTTGATATTTTGATAAGTACAATTTAAGCAAGCGTTGAGTAATTTGTTCTTAAAATAAGTATGTGTAAATATATTTATTTGTTTCAACGATGTGCATAATATAGATTATCTAATAAGCGAAAGTGTCCTTCACAAAACTCTTCAAAATGGGAATGTTTGGTTTCATTTCTAATCTTCATTCATTATTTAGAAAGAAAAGACATACTTTTTTGGCGAATTAATTAATTTTACCATTTTATATAGTAGCTATCTTTTTTCTAGTTGCTAACCTAAAACAAATATCATACTTTTCATCATATTTTCTTCTAAAAGATCAAAATATTACCAGATATACACTATTCTATTTGACGATGTTAATTTCATTTGGAACTCATTCCATTCTAATCCTTTGTTAAAAATTATCCATTTGTGTACTGTAAATTTAATTTCGTGAAATATTCGTATTGTATTTTAATTTTTCTCTCCACTTTTTAAATTGTACTTCATTTATTTCAAAATAAATGTGGTTTTAGCAAAAGAAATTTGATCCTAATATAAATATCATTTTATGATTTCAAGATATATTTATCAATAATCTACTAAAATACTCTAATTCACCCATACCGAATTAAAAGAGTTTGTTAAGAAGGAAGAGGAAAATACTTCCATAATAATTATAATTGTTAACGTCGGAATTTGTAGATTGATTAATTCTTAGTTTAACACTCAAATTATGTGGATTCGGACCGAAATGAAGCAAATTGGGTCAAAAAATGGATAAAAATTGTGTGTGAAAGTGCAGAAAACACTGACCCGGAGCCTACTCGGACAAATTAGGTCGGTTGATCATGGACAGTCTATAGTGGCAGGCCAAAATCTTGTGTTATTTATGTAAGAGAAATCAGTTCTCTTGTGCTTAAATACAAAAGTGTTGGAACCCTTTACAAGTTGGAAATTCTCCTATTTATAGTTTAGGAAGAGCTCGAGTAGTGGGGATCATACCCACTACCTCCTTAATTTTCGTCTACTTTCCAGGGAGTAGGTAGTTTGGCAATCCCACGATCTCATAACCGTCGGAAATATCCTGCCCGACACATCCTGCCCGGGTCGGCCACGCTCCTTTGGACCCGTCACGAAAATGATCCTGGTCGGGTCGTCAAGTGGCCGTCCAGGTGAAGCATCCTGGCAGGGTCATGTGGATATACTCAATGAACTACTTGGGTCGAACTCATAAAGGCCACCTTTGTAATCTAGCCAGATTGAGTAGTCTGATCTAACTCGGGTCGGGTGGTCCAACAATAATTAAATAAAGATAAATTAATTTTTATATTATCTTATTTAATTTGTAATAATTATAATTAAATAAAGGTAAATCAATCTTTATATTATCTTTCTTAATTTGTATGAAAATATCTAAATGACGTTTATTTTGGGAAGGAGAAAGTATTACTGGGAAAATAGCCCTTTATATCTATTTTTATATAATTTGATCCCAATTTACCCATCAATGTAATAACACGTTCCCAAATGCCCCTAAATATAACATGTGATCTCAAAATACTCATTTTCTTATCCAAATCAACTTGCAATAGTGTAACGGGCCCCCAACTGTGCAATCAATCACATTATTTTACATTTTGATTTGATGGAGCATACACGGGTCTCATTTACACGAAATTGTTCTTTGTAAAGTTGGGCTAAAAGAATATTAGTATAGCACGAGAAGTACTGTTAGTACAGTATTTTTTCCCCTTTTCTATATAAGCAGATTAAATCTAACAAATTCAATATTTTCGGTTGTGGATTACAACTTGAAAGCCTTGAAGATATTTTCGTGTATCATAGTTTAAAGATATGTTATTTCTATGTGAATATTGTAACATTGTATTAAATCGTACATAACTAATTTTCGTGCAATTTTCGTGTTTAATTGAATTATATAGTTTTGATATTTATTTAATACTATGTGTTATATGTATCGCCCAATGTTAGATAATTTTTATTTTCGTACACGAAAATGAGATTTATCATACATGAAAATAGTTCAAATGTAGCATACACGAAAATACTTAATATTTAGCATACACAATAATACTAAATATTTATCGTACACGCAAATAAAATAAAATTTATCATACACGAAAATTCTTAAAAATTTATCATAAACGAAAATACTTAATAATTTTCATACATGAACATACTAAAAATTTAGCATACACGAAAATACATAAAATTTAATATACACGAAAATACTTAAAATTGATCGTACACGAAAATACAAAAAATCGATCATAGTGTTAATATAAATTACACATAATTTTAGGTTTTAGACTCATAATAATTAAACCGTACACTAAATTATTTTTTATACTACTGATGATATATTTTCATTCTTACACTATAATTTCATCATTTTGAGTTGCATGAAGTATTATAATTTTTATCCTACACAAAATTTCATTCAATCCAGACTTGCACAAATTTCATGATTTTTATACTATTGAAATCAATGTTAGTTAATATTATATTTTATATTATAAAAAATATAAGTAATTTCGAATTAATGTTAGTTAATGTTTGAATAAATGTTAATTATTGTTTCAATTTTGCCAATTTTTGTATAAATTCATCATAGTAATTATTTTGATAGTAAAGTTATCTTATATTTTATTATATACAAAACTAAATATTAAGTAATTATATCTTATGTGTTATCACATTTTATTCGTGTAGTTTTTCAATTAATATTTCTTGATGTACTTTTTGTTACGATTTTTGTGCACAAAAAATATTACAATATGTAGCTGAATATTGTAACACATTATATATGTAGAATCTTTGTTTTGATTAATATTTCAAAATTATTAAAATATATAGATGAATATTTTCTGATGTGTTTTCTTTTTATTTTTTGTAAATTTATAAGAAAATATGAGTTTCATATCTGTAGTGGTTTGGTTCGGGGGTTATTAAGAAGGTTTAAAGTATAAAAACGGTTCCCAAGAGCTTCTTCACTTTCAAAGAATTACATTTGTTGATCTATTACAGTCAATTCATGGACTTATGTATATTGACATGAATTGTTGGAGATATGTGATCCATTCACTGGCGGAGATAAATTGAATAGGGAAAAAGAAAAAAATTAAGAATGATTCAGATTTGAAATGATTATTGTCCATGATCGATGAGTGTCTTATCGTTTTTATTTCCCTTAAAATGATGAATTTTGGAGCATCTAAACGTGTGTTGTCAACTGAATCTCAAAATACCAATTTTGTAGGGGTTTCATCAAGAGTAGTAGATAAGAGCACATGCCCATATCCTTCATTTGACATTCCCGAACAAAATTGTGATTTTTCAAATGTTCCCCGAACTACAAAACGACAAAACATTTTATAAGAAATAGGGTATACCAAATGAAGATGAAGTTAGACAAGTTGAGACATCATCAGTGGATCAATGGGCATATTGGCCTTCATCTGTGGTCGTGTGAACTTTACATCAGATTAAGTGTCGACTATATCGATTTGAATAGGTCTCCGACTGCTTATGGACATCACGAGTCTATAGAAAGTGAAGAAATCCCACAACCAGCTGAATCAGAAAGAGGACCAGAACAATTATATGATGATGATAGTGGTAATTTTTATATATGATTTTAATTACTTCATAACATGTTGCAATTTTAATATATATTATATATATCATGTTTTAGGTTTGACTAATGATGAAGATGAATCAGCACCAGCGACAGATGTAAATGATAACTTTGAGTTAGATGAAGATGTCGAGAATACTTTGGATGATAAGTAACGATTGACGTATGAGGAATTCTTAACATACATTATAAGACTAGAATGGTTTATTCCAAAAGTACCATCTCATGAGCAGCCCATCTTAGTGAACGAGCCGACTGAGCATGTTTCTCTGCACAAAGGAGCCACTTTTTATAGTAAAATTGAGATGAAAAATGCGGTTGAATTTTATCATTTTGAGAATCAAGTTGAATACTGTATGGATCGTTCTGATAAAAATAGATAGTATGTGAAATGCAGTAAAAAAATTGTTCATTCATACTGAACGCACAAGAGAAATTTGGCATTTGGAAAATTTCAAAGATTATTTTACAACATACATGTTCGAGTGATTTGAACAGTAGTGCACCTTGTCGACTTCAAGCAGTTTTGATTGGTGAGTACTATGCTGAAACACTTTGAAAAGAAAATTCCAAGTTAGGTCCTAGGGGCATCATTGAAGAAATGAAGGAGCAACATGGTGTACATATTAGTGAAGGGGCAACATTGAAGAAATTAAGGAGCAACATGGTATAAGGTTGCATTGAGAGCAAAACGTCATGCAATGAGGGTTGCATACGGTGATCCAAAAAAGTCATTTGCTCTGCTCCCAATGTATATGGAGGTCTTGAAATTTTCTAATTTCGGGACATACAACTTTGGAACACATGAAAATGAAAAATTCAAATATGTGTTCTATGCACTAGCAGCATCTATTCACGGATTTAAGCGATATTCACAGCCGGTTATAGTTGTGGATAGGTGTCACTTGAAAGGTCAATATAAAGGTGTTAGATTTGTTGTTGTGTGGATGTGGAGAATGATGAGTCTTGGACCTGATTTATGAAACATGTTCGTGAAGCATTTGGATGCCCAGTTCAATTGCTTATAGTGTCCGATCAACACACCAGCATCAGCAATGACATCAAGAAAGTGTACTCTAATACAACTCATGGTTTATGTTGTTTTCATTTACAACAAAATTTAGCTAAACATGAAACACATTTGGTGGGACTTTTCAACAAAGTTGCATATTATTATCACTCCACAACATTTGATCGGTACGTTTTTTGTTCTATGACTGTGAAGAAGTGTAAAATTATGTTTTATTAAAAAGTCAGAATTTTACAAAATATATTGTATTTATGTAATGATTATTTTACTTATAGGTACATATCCAATATACAAGCTTTTTTAGAATACAATGTGCACTAGCTACCTTGTCCAAGGCTGGAGAACAACGATGGGCTCGAGTGAGATGTCCTATTAGAAGATTTAATTTCATAAAATCAAACACTGCTGAGATATGAAATAGTCGTCTTGTTTGGGCAAGAAAGCTACCTATATGTTCTTTTTTAGAGTGTGCTCGATGAATTTCAGAAAAATGGTTTTACGAGAGAAAGACTACTGCTGGAGATAGAGAAAATACTCTGACGAAAGCAACGCATGAAAGGTTAGTCGAATCTGTGAAGATTGGTCGATATATGTAAGTTGATGAATTGGGATGAAATAAATACAATGTCACTGATGGAAGTAAGATTTTTATTATTGAGCTAACCCAATACGAGTGCACATATTTTATTTTTCAAAGAAATCTGATATTGTGTTCGCATGCTGCAACAATAAGATACATATAAAAAATATATTTTAATGATCGAAGTCCATATTATGAGTCATGAAGTCGCTTCAAAGATACATATACAACTTGACCTTTGTATTATTATTTGTTACAGTTTTGCAAAGAAATCGTTTACGTCATATGTCGCCCCATATTACACCACTGAATGATTGAGGGGATGTGGAGCAGTGAGGTTAATCCTATACCTGACCCAGAAGCTTGGGTTACGTCAGATGAAATCCAAAATCAATTATGTAGAGCACTCGACAAACCTTAATAAGCGGGATGACCCAAAGAAAAACGGATCCTTCTGGCCGTTTCAGAAGATGCTGTCGATGCAGCCGTACCGACCATAATAGAGCAAGATGTACCAAACGCGTGCCTATGCAGTATGACTATCGAGGTGTCCAAATCGAGAATGAATGCATTCGCCCTGCAGCGATGAAGGCATTCGAAGGATGAAAAAAAAATGTTCTATTTGTTAGTTAGAAAATCATACGAGAAGAAAATGTCTGATTTATTTGACGTCAACAACGAGGTAAAATGATGATTTGTTATAGTTATATGTGCACTGAAAACTACATATATGTAAAATATGTGTAGGTGGCTCCCAACTTATCAACTGGTCGAATTGATTTTTCATTTTATGTCATACGTATTAGTATCACGATATAACATTTTTTAATGGGTATCAGATCAATGTTGTTTGGGAAAAAATTATCGCAAATTTCTTAAAAATATAAAGTGAAAACGTGGATTCATAAGCAAAAATATAATGAAAAAACATCTGATATAAAACTTACTCAAGCTGATCAACGGCATAAACATCCGTCGACCACTTATATAATGTGAATGCAAAATCATGTCTAATCTAAAATATTCCCTTAACAATGTTTAGTCTAGAAAACATGCAGCTAATACAACTCTCGATCACCTTTAAAGTCCATATGCCACAGCTCGTCGAATTGTCCTGCTGGTAATAAAATCTGAACTCGACACTCTCGAGGTCAACCATCGCTGGGCAATAAGACATAATGGGTAACCTATCATAATATCCACAGTGGTGTAACAACCTCGGTAAAATCCGACAAATAGGAATAGTCTATCTTAGTCGGAGCTTTTCAACATCCTTCGTCCAATTATGCCGAAGACCGTCGAACAAAACTAATGTGTAGTTTCGTAGATTAAATTCCGCCGCCACCCAATGCCCGTCCAAATTAAGCACTATAATTTGAAAGAAAAAATTAATATCTTTACAAATACTTATAATGACGTAAATTATAAGTTATAGAAAAATCACAATTTACCTTATTTGTCTTTTGCCACCATGACTTGATATGTTTCCACCTCGGTCTCTTACCACAAACATAAGGTATGAGACTATCCAGATCTTCACGTGAGAATTCCTCTTGCACTCCTTCGATGTAATGTATTCTTGGGTCATCGTTTGCGTGCTTAGCATTTCAAATTTTCTTGCACGTTTCCTACAAGATATAAAAAAATGTAAGTATATAAGTTCTAAAATTTGATTTTAATATTAAACAAAATACATACTTACATTGAAGTTGCAATCTAATATATGTACAAACCCCTTAATGGATTCATCAACTCTACAATCAAGGTATTTAGGATGGCTCTGAAGTATACCAAGATATGCGTCAATGACCTGAAAGAGTTATACACAAGATTAGAAAACAAATCAAAAAAAGCACAATGTACACATATATGTAAACAATCTACATAGATATGTTACCTCTCTATCCAATTGGCCGTTTGGATCCATAATGTCTGTGAAGAATTTTATTCCAACAGGATAAACCCGATGCCAACATTTCACCTGAAAATAAAGACCGTTCAGATGGTTAGATCTTTTAAATACAGTAATGAATTAAAAATGAAGACATGATCCGTAAAACATCCAAAAGGTATAGTTTTTACTCATCAGTTGTTTCTCCAAGCTCGGTCCATAATAAGAAGTCCTCCATGAAATGGTCAACCTGTCTGGTCAATATAGCTGTGAAAGGACTTTGTAAGTAATGAGATCTTCTACTCAAATGAACTTTACGTATATTGGTGGCACTTGTGACCGTAATGCCTGGTACAATTATCTCTGCATCGGAGTCATACATGCGATCTGATGGCTCAAGAATTGGTGGCGAAGAGTGTGAAGCTGCTTGTCCAAATTGCAACGTCTGATAAGAAACAATAGTTGAAAATAGATTGACAACAGATGTACAAGTGGTGCATCTAATGGCTAACTCTCCCAAGATGCATCTGATGGAGTATCATACTGATATCCGAATGGGTCAACATGCAGGTGCGTATATGGACCCTCAAACTAATATGCATCAGGATAATAATGTGAAGATGTATGTGGACAATCGTATGTTGAAAAAGTGCGATGAAAATCAGATGGACGATTGTAACAATATTTATCAGAGGAATCTGTCTGATGTCTAAAAAAGTCTGCAGCTGCTCACGCATAAACCCTGGGATCTGATGCTCTAAATGCTTGTTCTCATCCCTAATAACGACCTAAAGATGTGAAAAAAGTCCATCAAAATATGAGTGCGTCTGTGTAAAATGATCGTCGAGCACATGGGTGAATTTGGAGAACAACTCATCATATCCGGATGTAGCCCCAGGATCTGTAGCAGCCGAAGAAGCTATATCATGTGATGAAGAAGAGACCACACGAGCCCATCGTTGAGGTGCCCGATGTCTGATCGGACTAGCAGCGATAGACGAGTTATGTATATCTGTAGGTGGGTGCGTCGGTGAAGAGCCATTAAAATTTTCATGCATCTCCGGCATGTGGTACTGCTCAGTACTATGTTCAAATGATAAGTTAGCTCTACCCATATAATCCACATCAGGGCGATGAGGAGAAACTGTGGATGTCGTTACATCAGTGGTTGGAAACATGGTCGCTCAAGTACCTTGTCGACATCTCACACGGCTCGATGAAGCATCTCTCTCTGATGGGCATGTTGGACGTATGTATGCTCGTCTGAAAGGACCAACATCTACTATTAGAGCACCACGTGGGGCAGGATACAACTCACTAGGAGGTCTACGACTAAGTCGGTGCTTAGAAGGTTGCACAGACAATAGGTCCATATCAATGAACTGTCAATATGACTGACACTCTTCCTCAAAAGTAGGAACAAGGATCTCAAATAAGTCAGGTTGTAAGGTAACATAAAAATTAAGAATAAGTGGGGTTATTTAAATGCAATTTTCATTAGAAATTTGTGTCATATAAATTTACATAATCATAAATACCTTAGCATCCAATGTCCTATTTGTAACATTAATAATGGACTTCATCAAACACCACTTTAAACATCGAGGTATATGACATGGTGTGTCAATTCTTCGTGCAACAAATGTACCCGTCAGGGGAATGACCTCATAAGCCCAAATCTAGACAAGATACGCACACATTGTAGTATATCGAACTTGAAAAAAAATTAATATCATGCACATATTATTTATTTAGAAAAAAACACACCAATAGAGCGATAGAGAATCCATAAAAGTGGTATGTGAAGGTCCGATTTGTCTGTTGTCGTGGAATAGAAATGGAGAGTTTGTCGATATTTCGTAATAGTGTCAGATAAGAGAATTTCCCCCATGGAAAGCTCTCCGATCGCTCCTCTTAATCCACTAAATTCCAAACCCACATATCCACATGGGTCTTTCTGAAACCGACTTACAAAATATACAATACACTATGAAAATTTTAGCAATCTTCATAGTATCCTCCTGACGCTAGCGAAACTCCTCATTAATGAATCGAATATGGAGATTTGAAAGCTTCACCTTAAGAGAACCATCAACAACTCGATAGTATATTTCATTTTCATGTGAAATATGTACGCCAGAGGGTTGAAATATGAGTCACCAAATCGCAGACTTGTCACAAGAGCGAACTCCCTTCTCGAAAATCGACAACATCGTGATCCGATATGGAACCATCTCTTATGCTCGTTCGGTTGGATCCTATGTCGCATCTCACGAGATACAAAGACATACAGCAAAATCTTACACGACACTACTTCAGTAGTCCAATACAAGAAGTAGCAGAATGATGTTGTATGAAAATGACGCAAACAGTTTCTACCTATGGATGAGAGCTCCGTCTTGATATCTTCTAATATACTCAAACACGTATACCTATTAATGTCAGTTTGATGACTTGACAACCCTCGTGGACCCAAGCCCAATCCAACTAAAATATGCAACATATATCAATTATTTCTAATAAAATTATTTCTTATTTCAATTTCTAATGAAAGTCAATTATTTATATATAGATTTAGCTAACTTTTAAATCAATGATGAAATAATACAATAAATATATTTTATAAAACAATAATTAGATTTATATTTATTTCATTGAAATTTTTTAACTCAATAACAAATTTCACATCAATTATATAAAATAAAAGATTAATTACATTTGTATGTATTTTATTGAAAGGTCCTATGGATTTGTATGTATTTTATTGAAAGGTCTTATAGTGTGATTAGGAATAAAAAGGGAAAAAATATGAATTAAAGACCAAAAAAACAGAACATCCAATTTCGTATACAAGGTCAAATTGGTATTTTTGTGTAGACTTTCACATTGGTATTTTCGTGTAGGGTACGAAGTTTCTATTTTCGTTTAAGAGTACACTATTCAATATTTTTGTGTAAGATTACTTTCGGTATTTTCGTGAACGACTCAAAATTAGTGATTTCCATGTAAGGTTATCTTCGGTGTTTTCGTATAAGGTTATTTTCGGTATTTTCGTGTAACGATATGAGTTGGGGATTTTTGTGTAAGTGTAAAAAATTGTGATTTTCATGTAAGGTTATTTTTGTAATTTTTGTATACAATAATTTTCGGTATTTTGGTGTACGGTAATTTTTAGTATTTTCGTGTAAAGCTATGAGTTGAGAATTTTCGTGTAAGACTAAAAATTAGTGATTTTCGTGTAAAGTTATTCAATATTTTCGTTCGATATTTTCGTGTGAGGTTATTTTGGCTATTTTTGTTAAGTTTCGGGATTTTCGTGTACGGGTTCAGCTACAATTTTTGCGTACTACAACAAGTCCTTGAGCAACCAATTTTGGGCCAAAATAACTATATTTTTCTATTCC
Organism: Scutellaria barbata; assembly: GCA_028654395.1. Taxonomy (NCBI): domain Eukaryota; kingdom Viridiplantae; phylum Streptophyta; class Magnoliopsida; order Lamiales; family Lamiaceae; genus Scutellaria; species Scutellaria barbata. The sequence continues at coordinate 1,933,319 of CM053644.1, forward strand.
AATTTTGGACAAAATAACAACTAATAAATTAAATCAAGTCCAACAAGCCTCAACTAACAACAATATTTTCGTGGGACAGTTTCAATATCACAGATTTCAAATTTATCAACTCAACATTATATACTCAACTAATAAAATCAAACACACTCAATATTATATACTCAACTAATAAAATCAAACATAATATATTATCACGAAAATTGATAAACTTCAACTACCACAAAAATAATAATATCATGAACATAATATATTACCACGAATATTTCAAACAATAGTAATATCATAAATGCATATTTTCATGTATAAAATTCTACTGCCAACAAGTAAGCAATTCGAAACATATTACCACTTTAATACTGATTAAAACTAACCTCTTCGACCATAGTTCGTACACTAAAATTGCTGGCCAAATTGCAGTGTCCTTTCCACTACACCGCCGTAGATCTACTGTCGATTTTCCGCCGCTTTACGATATCCAACGATTGGGGTTGGTCACACCTTTTTTTCAATTTCGGCCGACGACCTCAGAAAATGTTTGTTCAATTGATTGATGAACTTACGAAAATGAGGTATACAGAGAAGGTAATGACCAAATTGAAGGGGTGAAAAAGTGAGGGGAATAAGTCATTCAAAGGTAAAAAAAAATTAAGGGAAAATTAAATCAAATGTGGGTGGGTGGAAATCTTTTAGCTGGTGGGACCCGTTGTACTATTGCAAATTGACTTCGATTAGAACAATGAATAGTTTGAAATCAAACGTTATATTTAGAAACATTTAAGGATGTGTTATTATATTAATAGATACATTAAGATCAAATTATATAGAAATGGATATAAATAACCATTTTTCCAAATAGTTTTTGTTGTTGAACCATTTAAAAAAGAAAAGATAAAGATAAATCTTGGCAAATAGGAGGGTCTAGATTTGGGCATTTATATATACTAAAACAATGATTAAAGAATTATAAACCTCGAACTCAACGAAATCTGTCCAACCACGTGTCGACCAACTGTAAGAAGTTGTCCCCGAGTAAAGAAGATTCCAACTTACCTTCACCTTCCAGAAACTTCCAGCACTTTCTTGGCTCAAATTGCATAAATTGAATTGAATAATAACAGCACCATTTACTGTCCCCTTATCTCGACACGTGTCCCACCAGGACCACGCGAGTCCGATGTGGCACTCACACTGAGCTAGCAAATGATACGGACCAATTTCTTTAACCCCAATCTTTCATATTACACTTTTACCCCTATCGCTCTCGACTATTAACACGCTTACAAACTGCGGCTTCAGATCAGATAATGTTGAAAATTTTCTGTTTATTTGTTTGATTTCGTGTTGTTTGCCGAGCAATGAATGGAGTTGAAGTTATGGAAGAGGATGGAGTTAATGGTAAGAATGAGAAGCAGTTGAAGGTGTTAATGTCGGGCTATTTTCCGGGAGTGACGGCCCAACGATCGCCGTTGACTTCGCCGACGATTGTACAGTTTCCGGAGGCGGAGGTAGATGGAGATTCGTGGAACGATGTTTGTCCTGGCGGATGTGGCTTCGGCATGGCTCTCTCTGGTTATCCATCTCTCTCTTCTTTGTTAGTATGGCTGATTGCAGTTTCGTATATGTTTCATCGTGATTGCAATTTTTTAGATCTATAACTGTGGTAATTGGAAACTAAAAGATATATTTTGCTGTAATGAACTAAACTTTTCCAATTGTGAGCTGATTTTGCTTTGAATGCATCTACAAACTGATATGACAAAATTTAGCGCTTGGAATGTTTAAAATTTTCCGAAGATTAGATAGTGTAACTATGAAGTTTGTTTCGTAGAGAAATAAAACTATTAATTTGAGAATGTTGGGGAAATAGGGGACAGATTTCAATCTAGCTGCTTTGTTTGGAGATTATGCTGGGAGTGAGAGCTTCCAGAATTAAATAGGGTATTAGAGCATCATCAAATTGATGAAGTGTACGTTCCACTACAAACTGCACCTGTGGTTTAGTTTGAATTACTTTTACGAGTCATGGATGTTTCATCGTCTTTGAGTTTCTTGAACTTATTGCATTACTTTGCAGAATGTAGAGAATAAAAATGGATCTTAGTTAGTAAATTAGGTAATTAAGCATGAGCACATTTGCTGGGATGTATTAATGGCACTGAGCTGGATTATTTTTTCTGAGAGCAACAAAAACAGCAATACCTTCAAGAAAAATTGCAGTCTTTTTTAAAATTGCTGCTTCTGTGATTTGAGTTCAACAATGCACCCATTTGCTTCAACAGAAACATTGATATCGTATTATAGTTACTTTGTCCTCTTTTTTGGACAGCCTCTGGAAAACTAATCACATGGGGATCAGCTGATGATCAAGGCCAGAGCTATTTGACCTCAGGGAAGCATGGGGTAATCTAGTTTGTTTCGTAAGTACTATCTTACCTATTTTTTAATTGGTTTACTATTCTCATTCACTGTGTTATATGTAGGAGACTGCCGAAGTGTATCCTCTCTCGACAGCTGATCTGATTGTAAAAGCTGCTGCTGGTTGGGCACACTGTGCTTCAGTGACAGGTATTGCTAAACAAATTCTGCACCACATATGAGCTAGTTTCCTTTTTTCTATAGGCCGTTTCATTCAGACGGATCACTTCTTTTCAATCTTCTTACTTAGGTAACAGTAAGGTTAGACCTTTCAGTTCCATCCATCCTTCCACTTGTATTACTAAACTTAGTAGTTGAATGAATTGTGTTGGCATGCAGATAAAGGTGAAGTGTATACATGGGGTTGGAAAGAGTGTGTCCCATCTGTAAAAATCAGTCGCAGTTGGACTAGTATGAGAAACTGTGAAGATGAAACTGCCACAAAACAAAGTTCAACAATAACAGAAGAAGGTATCTTAGAGACAATTATGTTGTAAGATTTTTACTTACTTATGTCCCTGGAAATAGATGTATGAACTCTACCTAGATAAGATATATGTGCTAGATCGTTGAGGCTGACCCTTAAGCTGGCTGTAGCAGGGAGCCCTCAGTCTCATATTTTGAAATCTAGAACAGGATCAATTTCCAGTCCAAATGATAAAATATCTGGAGATGAAACTATGAAGCGAAGAAAGGTGTTAAATCAAGAAGAATTTGAAACATCAATGCCTGCAGATGAAACACTTTCAATGCCACCTTGCCTTGTGAACCTGGATCCTGGGGTGAGGATCAGTTCAGTTGCTGCTGGGGGGCGACATACTCTAGCATTGTCAGGTAAACACACTCTTTGGGAGCCGCACCTTATGGACTGCGCCGTTGCAGTGTAGCTTCTATCTCTTTGTGGTTACACATTATAGTTTTGTAGGTTTTGAAGTATGAAGATACAGAAGATTTTTATGTTAAGCTTGAAGATCTTTAATGTTAAGGAAGAAGATATTTATATATAAACAAGACCTGACGCATCATACTTTTACCGGATTTAGATGTGGGACAGGTATGGGGTTGGGGCTATGGAGGAGAAGGTCAGCTTGGTCTGGGATCTAGGATAAAAATGGTGGCATCTCCTCATCTAATACCTTGTATTGACTCATCATCAAATGGAGGCAACTCTGCCGTAAATAATCAAGATAGTTTGGGTGCGGCAGCTGAGCAATGTAGATCCATGGGAAATTACATCAAGGAAATTGCATGTGGAGGCAGGCACAGTGCGGTGGTGACAGGTAGCTATAAAACAATTGTCCATGCCATGATCCATCAGTGGAAATCGTTTTTCTATCCTTTTGTTTCATTGATAAAGTTATTTCCCTTCTGGATCAGATACTGGTGTGCTTCTTGCTTTCGGCTGGGGTCTATATGGACAGGTAACTCTTTTTATGTAACGAGTTTTACATCACATGCGTTGCATGTGAGATGAATTCAATTAATACAAATATCTTATATATAACCCTTTTATATTAGAATTTTAATTATAATAGGATTTTATAAGATTTTTAATTAGTTAAAATTCTAATATTAAATTATTTAAGTATGAAAAGCCTAAACTACTATTATAACCTTAAATAATAATCTTTAATAGGGATATATTCGGCAATGCATATTTTGTAAGAAACATCTACATTTTTATGTAAGTAATAGATGTACAATCTTTGTTCTTGAAATTTTGTGATGACACACTATGACCAATCTACCTTGTGTTTGTAAAATTTTCTAGCAGAGTTTTAATAGTCATACCAATGTATCCATCATCATGTAGTTCTGCAGACATTTTGATTTTAGTCCAATTGGATGATGAGTGCTATCCTTGCCGTTGTCAGTGTAAAAAGCTATATAATTTTTGAATCAAAATAATGAATGTTTGATGGTGAAGGTAAGGTAGTTGCTTTCAATTATGGAACCAAAATTTAGTCTATAGTTGTACATTTCAGTTCAGATGCTGACATGCCTAGTCATTTCTTTCACATTCAAACAGATCATGCTTACTGGCTACTGTATGGTGCACTTAGCATATATGTTTTAAGGCGAATGATGAATGTTGCTCTATAATTCAGGGTTGTTGACTGTATTGGATGGCTTTGGCAGAACATCTTCCTTCTAAAGTCATTCTTGGGAAACACTACCACACATGTGTCATGTCCTCCAACGCATTTTCCTGCTAATACATCTCAATTTTAAAACTCACCCCACCCACCCAAAAACTTCATCCAACAAAGCATATCCAAATGTTTCCTCTATCTTTCTTTTCATGTAAATGCATGTTCGAAATCTTTTCAAGCATGGTCAATGGCTATCCTAGTAGTTGTTATCAATTGCCTACTAAGCAATAAAGATCTCTTTGTTTATCAGTTTTCTCATTGTACAGTGTGGACAAGGAAATACTGATGATCTGCTTCGACCAGCTTGTGTGCCTTCTCTACTGGACTCTCAGATTGAAACAGTTGCTGCTGGATTGTGGCATACATTATGCATATCTGCAAATGGTTGTGTTCACACTTTCGGTGGGAATCAGTTTGGGCAACTTGGTTTGGGAACAAGCACCGATCAGTGTGAGGTAACTTCATCTAGTGTTGTTTGATATATTGGTTCTGAATCTGGCTACTGTCTTTTCTTTCTTATAGAAGTTGATCAGAAACCATTATTATCAACTACTCTGGTGTGAAGTTACAAATTGGAAAGAGAAAAACAGGTATTCTTATTGTGTAATTTTGAGAATATATTGTTCACTTCTGAGCCTGAAACGGATTAGAAATCTGTGTAATCGTCAAAATGAAAATTAACAAGAGGGATAAAAGGAGGGGAAAAAAAAAAAAAGCTTCCCCTCAAAACAAAAATCACCGTCAAACTCTCCCAAAACTGCTTTCGAGTATCTGAGAGCATGTAAAAATTAGCATCTGCTTATATGTAAGTGCTTCTCTTCAGAGGGGCATTACAAAATGTTAAATTCAAGGTATTGAGACTTTTCAAACTGAATAACTGTGATGTTACTCGAGAAAGATCTTAATGTACCTCAAACTTTGGGAATCACTTCACTACTTTAAATGTATGTGTATTTGCTGTGCCATTTTCGTAAACTCTGGTAATAAATTCAACCGGGGCGTTTGACTTTGGGACGTATCATGTTGCAGAATGTTCCCAGGCTTCTAGATTCTTCGTTCCTGGAGAATAAGAAAGCAAAATTGGCATCGTCTGGAGCTCGTCACAGTGCTATACTAACAGGTAATATAGTCTATTACTTAATACTGTTGACATATGTTGAATCAGCTCATCTTTTGCTCAACTTGAGCATTATGTCGGAGGCCAGAGAAGAGATCTGCCAGCTTGATTACATAAACAAAATTGAGTTCAGGCCTCTAGAGATTATTATGAATGAATCAGGAAAATTTGTAGTCGAGTTTATAATCATATGCTTTAGCAGTAGTCCTATTAAAACTCATAGCAACCCAACGAGTGATATCTGGTTTCGACATTTGTACAGAGGACGGTAAAATCTTCAGTTGGGGATGGAACAAATACGGTCAGGTAAACGTTATCTAAAAAAAACAAAAGGGTGTCATCCGATTCTTTCTATTACATATATTCTCATGACACGTTTTTCTATTACATTGGTTCAACTCCAGCTTGGGGTAGGAGATGCAGTTGATCGAAACACTCCTGCCCAGGTTCCTCTCGACAATTACATGCCGAAGAACATTGCCTGCGGTTGGTGGCATACACTATTGCTGTGTGAGACAGTTCCATCAAAGTAATCAAAAGCTAACAAAGGTTCTGTTGGATGTTTACATCATTTTAGTTGATGTACAGTGCTGTTTGTTGTGCCCCTGAATGTTTGTCTGCAGTTTCATTTTCTGTTTCTTTTTTGCCTGTTTTAGCTCCCTTTTTATGGTTTTGTTTTGTATCTTACACAATTCATTTATGGCTTTTAGAGTGATTAAAGATGTTTTCACACTGTTGTATGTTTAAATATAACACGACGTTTGTGATAGTTTGGGACTCAGAAGCCCTGGGCTTATGATTGGCTGGTTAGAGAGTGGTAAGATTATGTTATGTGGATATAGTGTATATTGAGTTCAAATAAAACATGATAAGTAAATACAAGAAATATAATTGAAACATTCAAATTCAGATTTGGAGCATACACAACATGGGGAAAATATATATTTTCTCGCAGATAATTAGCCCCTTTTGTTTTTTTTTTTAAATGAGACTATAAAATTGCTTTTAATCACACGGTTTCAAGAATTCAACGACTACTTGGGAAGATGATACAAATAGAAAATTAATTATGCAGTCACTAGATTATATTGTGATGCGTGAAATGACATCATCTTCTTATATAAACTAAAAAAGCATTAATGGAGTGGGTGTGGTCACAAAAAAGTTAATAACATATTGAAAGTCTTTTGGGTTATTATAGTTTGATTGAATTATTATTATTATTATTATTATTATTATTATTATTATTATTATTATTATTATTATTATTATTATTATTATTATTATTATTATTATTATTATTATTATTATTATTATTATTATTATTATTATTATTATTATTATTATTATTATTATTATTATTATTATTATTATTATTATTATTATTATTATTATTATTATTATTATTATTATTATTATTATTATTATTATTATTATTATTATTATTATTATTATTATTATTATTATTATTATTATTATTATTATTATTATTATTATTATTATTATTATTATTATTATTATTATTATTATTATTATTATTATTATTATTATTATTATTATTATTATTATTATTATTATTATTATTATTATTATTATTATTATTATTATTATTATTATTATTATTATTATTATTATTATTATTATTATTATTATTATTATTATTATTATTATTATTATTATTATTATTATTATTATTATTATTATTATTATTATTATTATTATTATTATTATTATTATTATTATTATTATTATTATTATTATTATTATTATTATTATTATTATTATTATTATTATTATTATTATTATTATTATTATTATTATTATTATTATTATTATTATTATTATTATTATTATTATTATTATTATTATTATTATTATTATTATTATTATTATTATTATTATTATTATTATTATTATTATTATTATTATTATTATTATTATTATTATTATTATTATTATTATTATTATTATTATTATTATTATTATTATTATTATTATTATTATTATTATTATTATTATTATTATTATTATTATTATTATTATTATTATTATTATTATTATTATTATTATTATTATTATTATTATTATTATTATTATTATTATTATTATTATTATTATTATTATTATTATTATTATTATTATTATTATTATTATTATTATTATTATTATTATTATTATTATTATTATTATTATTATTATTATTATTATTATTATTATTATTATTATTATTATTATTATTATTATTATTATTATTATTATTATTATTATTATTATTATTATTATTATTATTATTATTATTATTATTATTATAGGTGTAAGTTCTCCGGCCATCTTTTTATGATCTCTTATCCTTGTTATTATTATGAATTTTTCCTTCAATCATCGAAGTTTTAAAAATTTACTCATATACAAATTAGTTAAGAACATTCTTGTGAGATTATGTTGAACCAAGACAATCCACAAACTTGTAGTTCAAAATAAAAACCGAGTTAATCATATATAAGTTTTTGCGAATAAATAATGAATAGAATAGGTTTGACAATATAATGATGCCACAAAAGATATGGCTAGTTCATCATATCTTAATGCGTGCAGCCACATTGTGGAAATTAATGAGTAAACTACATACATCTCACCTAACTCAATATTCTGTCACATATTATTTATTTTTTCTATATTCTGCATATAACTTGAGTGACTATATATATTTTAATAAACATTAAATTATACTTGTTGTAATTCATTCGGACAATATCTGTCAAAACGTGAGTTCAAGTCGACATGACAAATGTTCAAATCTTGAATATTACAAACTCAATATTTAAGTTTCGTGGAAACATTAATTTCTTATTAAATAATTTCAACTAAAAGTTATCTTTAACTAGCCAATATGATTAAAAAGTAGATTATTGCCACCAGAATTAAAAAATAAGACTTAAAATAACCATTAGCAAGTATAGTAATGCATAAGACACTAATATTCTATCAAGATTTGGTGAGATGTTACGGCTATGTATTTAAAATATAACTTTCGACCAAAAATAAAGAAAATTATACGAACTTTGTAATTCAAAATATGTCATTTAAATTTCTTTATCCAAATTTCTATCGATACATTTTACTATTTGAAGTGTACGAATTTCATATTTTGCCACTTAAAGCTACCCAAAGATTGAATATTCAATGAATCCAAAATTATTCAAAATTAGAACTCATCGACATCTTATAATTTAAAAAAGTCTGAAAATCGAAATTTAAACTTGTTAATTTTTGCAACAATAAAATATAATGTTTTCCTACATATAAAATATGAACAACCCTTTGGTTCCATTTATTTTAGTAATTTATATCTTAGTGTAAACAGCTAGTCTCCAACCCAATTGATTACTATATCCCATCATCCAAACTCTCCATTTTTTTCAACATTAAATCCCACATCCAAAAACACGAAAAAAAAAAAAACGAAGAATTGTACACACAGAAACACACAGTAAGAAGAAATGGAAGGGCTTATTCCATTTGTGTACAGAGCAATAGCTCAATACAAGAATGGTACCGGACAAGAGGTTATTGCCACGTGGCTTAACGAATCCCCGTCAGCTTCTTACATGAGACTTGCCAGCGACTCTGGCCGGTTTCCGATGTCCGATTTCCACCTTTCCCAGCCCGATTGTCGTTTCTCTGCCACGAAAACCGGCGCGGCCGCCTCGACTCCGCCGCCTGCACAGAGCCGGACGACCAATTCTCGCCGTGCAGTGTCAAGTGGTGATTATAAATAATTGTTACATGCATGAAGAAAGCTGATGGCACGTGACGTGGATTTTTCCAGCAGGTTTTATGATTGGAATTAATTGATTTTATTTTAATTTGTCTCGTAATTGAAAGTTGTGTGCGTTTTTGTGTGTGTGGAAAACCAGAAAAGGGTCCACACACTTGGAAGTGTAGTGTGTGAAACGTCTGAAAATGTACATGAGATGATTTTTTATTTTAAGGTAATTTTGTTTTGTACTTTATGTTATTAATATATATATTTATTATCATAGTGGAGAAGTTACCATTTTCCCAGTATATTCTATGAGCTAGCTGAACTTTATAATTAGGTATCGCGTGCTTTTTTTCTTCACGTGATATAATCAATTATGTTTTTGCAACAGTTCAGATATTCGATTCATCTTGTTTTTATTTAATCAATACATAACCAATCATGGCCTAGCTTAGTGGAAACTTATAAAAATTCTGGAAAAAATTGTATAAATAGAGAAACGTTAAATTTGATTGATATCTAATAAATATAAAAAAAATTAATGTGAACATTATAATATATAAATAATAAATATTGGTTGAGGAAAATGTTACTCATCCATATTCTAAAAATAAAGTCATCTCTAGAAATAATTTTATTCAACACTAACAAATCCGACCAAACATGTGAATTTATAAATACATAGTAGTGAATTATATATAATATAATAACCGTGATTTGTATTTTCTGGCAAATTACAAAAAACTTAGAGGAACGTATAAATTTATTCTATTTCTTTAAAGACCATAAAATTCGACCAAATTTGGTCAAAGGTATTGCATATTAGACCTATTCCTTACTGATGACTAAATTTTTGTGTGTATAAATCACCCCTTCATCTCCTTTCACAATATGTCCTTTGCCTCTAAGAATCCTACATTCACAATCAAGAAATGTTGTTGAGCATAACAGTTTGGACATCTCATTTCAGTCTTGTGTTTCATTTCATTACTTCAAGTGGCATGTTTTAGTGAAATATAAGACAAGGCTTGAACATGATATAGATGAACACATTGTATACATACCACTTTGTTGTTAATAGTCCTTCAACTCCAACAGGGCCTCGAGCATGAATCTTGCTTGTGCTTATTCCAACCTATATTCGATAAATAGATTGAAACCACGAAATGTGAATACAAGTATCAATAAATACTCTTGTTTCTAGATTTGGTACCTCTGCCCCAAGGCCAAAACGCATCCCATCACAGAATCTTGTGCTCGCATTGTGAAAAACCGCGGCACTGTAAAGGCCAGGAATAACGGGACGTTATATTACATGTAAAAGTCGAGTAATGTAGTTTCAGATTGTCAATGCAGGGTGATTCTGTTGATTACCTGTCAACTTGATGTAAGAAATATTCAGCAGTTTCTTCGTCTTCTGTGACAATGCATTCTGTGTGGCCACTGTAATTGAATTACATGTTATAAGGCTATAAATTGTGGATGATGGTATCCAAAGAAAGAGAGTTACAAACCTTCCATGTTGATGTATGTGATCAATAGCAGCTTTCACATCATCCACAAATTCAATCGCACAAGCTTTTGAGCTGTACTCATGATGAAATGATTTGATCTCTGAAATGTTTAGCTGTGAACTTGCTCGTGGCCCACCATACAGTGTAACACCTGCAATGAAAGAGTACGTTGTAGCTGCCTCATCTACAAAGGGTTAAACGGGGCTGTTTTGTTTTGATCAGAAGTACCTCCATGGCTGAGTTCCATGAGAAGATCCTGAAAACCATTAGACTTTGCCAAATCGTGGTGAACAAGAAGCGTTTCCTGGAGAAACAGAGTGGAAATTCAGCAAGTGCAAATTGTAAGGATAAAAACCTAATGGCTCAACCGAGGGTACCATGGCGTTACAGGCAGCAGGATAATCGATCTTGGAGTCCAAGATGATGTGCCTTGCCATGTGCATGTTAGCTGATTTATCTACATAAATATGGCAGATTCCATCTGATAGAAAGAGAAAAAATCGACTATAAGTCATCCATGCTTCATTTACATATCCCTTTTTCGGACTCTAAAAGAAATCACAGAGATAGTTTACAAATAGGTAAAAAATAATCCTACCGGAATGTCCAAGCACAGAGATTTTTGTGGAAGACTTTATCTGTGAAACAAGTCTATTGCTGCCTCTAGGAATCACAAGATCTATCACATCATCAAGCTGATGCAAAAATAATGTAGTCAGTTAACAGCCTATAAAGAACGAGTTGGAGACTGTATCTCATTGCTTACCTTGAGTAAATCAGGAATCTCCTCTTTCAAAGTCACTAATCCGATAAGTTTTTGACCAACCGTATCAGGAAGAGCTGCAGTAATTATCTAATACAACAGAAAACAGAAGATTCAGATCGGCCGGAAGAAACAAGAAGTAGAACTCAGCTCGTATTGAAGTAGGAAGAAATGATAGGCGAAAACTTGCCTTGTGGAGGATTGCATTAGTGTGCCTAGCTTCTTTACCTCCTTTGAGCAGCAGACCATTCCCACTACGTATTGCTAGTGAAGCAATCTATTGGGTTAATTTCCAAAAGTTAGTTACTGTATAAAGAAAATAACTCATAAACTTCATTGTGATCTCAAAGAACGAAGAGACTAATCTAAGACACTAGTGATAGCCATGGAAATTTAAGGGGGGTGCAAAATACCTGAACTAGTGCATCAGGCCGAGACTCAAAAATAATTAACAGAACGCCCAAAGGGCATGTAGTCTTTTCTAAGACGAGCCCTTCTGCAAGCTAGATGGAGTAGAAGTCGATAAAAGAAGTTAAAAGTTCAAAATAAATATTCATTCAGATCAACCTGTACAAGAAGTAATTGACCATTTATATCTTCAATCATTTACCTCGGTTTTCCTCAATATCTGACCTATAGGTTCTTCCATATCTGCAATGGTGCGAATAGACTTTGCAAGATTGGAGATCTGATGAAATTTGTGAAGACATAACAAGAAGATACTGAGTTCCTTTAGAAAAGCAAAAGAAACAAAAGAAAGAACAGTGTGATTGCTTATATCAAATTTAGATCCTCCACATCGTTGATTGATTGATATCGTTTAATGAGCTATTGTTCATAGGCCCATACTAAACTGGGAAAAATATATGTTTTACTTGCCTTCCCAGGCTTCAACACTAGGCGAGAAATCAATGATTCATCATATCCAGACAAACGAGCAGCGACAACATCAGCGTCATTCTCAACATTAATTAGACTTTCTTTTTCCTCTAATGCTTCTGCAACATCACACAGAATCTTTCTCCTCTCTTGTGAAGAAATACTCTGTAACAATAGCAGTTATTAGCAACTATAAGTCATTTAAGGTTTAAAAGGCTGAATTCTGCAGTGATGGAATTACATTGTTCAATTCAATATCATAACTTAAATTGTTGAAGCCATTGAGAGAAATATTTGACCTGTAGGCGTATCGAACACTCTCTTGCTGCAACAGCCATCTCACGAGCACCAAATTCATCAATTATAACCCATGAATGTGCGTCTTTGTGAAAAAGAGTCCCTATACATTGGCCTTCTAGCACCTTAGCAATGTTTTCTGAGACGAAACCACTTCCAAGAAAATGAAAACACGGATCAGAGGAGATGCATAACAGGTAAAATTAGTTATGAAAAACAAAGAATGTGATCGTTTAGTTTATACTTGGCTATGACAACAGGTGTGCCAGAATCTGCAGCATTGATTGCAGCCTTTACTTTAGCCGTCATTCCTCCTCTTCCCACCCTGGATTTATCTCCAAATGTAATTGCTCCTTGATGCCTCTTTTTGATATATGTATGTATCAGCTTTGAACTGGGATCACTTGGAGGACCCGTGTACAGACCCTCAACATCACTCAGCAATACCAGAAGGTCTGCTTTTAGTTCAACAGCCAATAAAGCTGCCAAACTATCGTTATCCCAAAAAATGCCTGAAGAATCCTGCTGATAAGAAGTTTGTCCCAAACTACCATATTTTAGCTTTGATACACCACGATATTACTGTGTACTTGAAGTAGTTGGTTAGATTAAACTTGTCTTTAAGTCAATTTCTAAAAAGTTTCAATTTTGGAAATAGAACCACATTTCGAGAAACCACAAATGTCTTCTAGGAAGATTTCATTCACTTGAAACTGCCAAGTTCTGCACAGTGGCTCCTTGCATTTTATGCACAGATTTACATGTTTGTATAATATGGGAAAGATGAAATTTCAATGGAAACATAATACAATCAGGCCACAAATTGAGTAATTCTAACATATTCAGAACCACATATACGTTTAGAAAACCAGTTGAATGGTTGAAGGAAAATGAGTGATTAACCTCGTACGGAGCTTTTCTTGTACTGATTGCATCATTTTCATTGAAGATTGGGATACTCCGTAGATCCAACAATGAATTCACAGTTTGAGTAAGTTGGTTTCTGAAATCTGGATTTTTAAAGTCATTGTCTGTAACTAGAAGTTGGGATGAAGTAACGTCCAACTGTTAAGAAGTACAAAAAGAAAGTATGAAGAAACAACTAACAAAACTGAATTGGCTGGAGATATATGATATAGCAATTGAAGAACTAAGTAAAAATCACGAAATTAAAATTAGATGCCTAAGAAAATGTGTACAAGACTGTTCCATTATTACCTGGGTGAACAAAGAATCATACAGTGCCATAAGACCATTCTGTCCAACAGCTGCACATGCCTTTCCATCTATTTCAACTTGTGGTTTTTGTAAGTCCGCAAAACTGCCAGAAAAGGACTTTTCAGGCAAAAGAACATTCTTGCATTGACAAAAACTAACACGACGTTCAATCAAGCGAGAATTTGAATGATAACATGCTAGTTTTCCCAACAATTATAAGTTACATTTCTATCTATAAACAAAGAAAAACCATTTAACCTGCTGTTAAGCAATTTCCTATACTTGAGCCTTTGGCGACCAGCTCCAACAGCACCTGATGTCACTAAGATTATTTCGTAGCCTTGAGAGTTCAATTCTTGAAGCTGAATCATGACCATGTCCAATAAATGTTAGAAACACAAGAGTATAGAAGCCAAAATCTTGTGTTGACAACTTGGTAACGAATAGTTTGAAGCAAAGTACATAAGGACAAGAAAATATTTGACACTGAATATTAAACAAACCTGCTCAAAGATGGCTCCGACTCTTCCAACTGCCAACCTTCCATCCTTTCGTGTTACAACAGCAGTACCTACCTATGGGATATACACACACGAAATGAACAAAATAGGATTTTGATAATCCACATGAGAACAGGTATCCTAATCACTCAAAGAAGCAATTGTATGGATGTTATTTGAATCAACAAGCACATTCCCCTTGACCATGCTCTAATTCTATATTTCATGATCTCCTCTCTCTAACATCTTCATCTAGTACTTCGAAATAGTCAAATTCATTTTAAAATTTTCCAGAATTTTTGGAATCACACATTATTAATAACACATTAAACTCTCCTTTTTTTAAAAGAAAAATCTTCGTTTGCAAGTGAATTCTGACATGCAATCATTAGCAATTTGTGGAGAGAGAGAGAAGACTCTAGAAATAAAACAAAATATCAATAAATATATAAAGATCATACCAAAGCAGATCGCCACCTTCCATATACTGCATCTGCTCGATTTACACGCAGAGTACGATTAAACAAAAAAAAATACATCTAAAATTCCATTGTACAGTGATAGATACATTATTATCGGCAGCCAAAGCAGTGACCATCATAAACACATTGGATTGGAATCAAGTAAATGCATGAAGCGTTTACAGAACAACAAATCAGTAATTTAATCGGAAATAGTAGATTAAAAAAAAAAAACAATAATAACACCTTGAAGACGACACGCTTGACATTCTTGACGAATGCCCTAGTAGGATCCATAATGTATGAAATTTTAGAGAGAGAGAGAAAGAGAGCTTTGTAGTTCCAGAATATAGATAGATGTGTTGCTTTAGAAACGTCGCATTTTAGGCGCGAAGGACTCGAGCAGGATTTCGACACTTGGAAATTATTTATTAGGCCTTTTTCACTAATCTGGAAAATAATGAGAATTTATAACAATCAATATTTATCTTTTGTCAAAATGTTGCTAAATCAATGTTGTTTTTATTATGTTCTATACATAGATGCTACCCTATTAAGAATTAAGATGTGTGATGATTGATGTGTTAAAAATTTAAAGTATCTATTAATTTTATTTTATATATAACGAGATAATGAGATCATTATATATGATTAATGGATATATTAAAAGTTGTTCACGGTCAATATTTTAGTTTTCTTCATGTTGTATATGGTATTATATATTTTCTTTGTTCGATAGAGATAGCTGATTTTTTTGTCCGCCCAAAATTATAGTTTGTTGTTAAATATGTATTAAATAATGTCTTTCCTAATATGATTTGTATTCAATGTTTTTGGGCTTATTCTCTTATACTATTTGTTATGTTTAATTAACAACTTTACATAAGAATAGAATATCGATTACATTAAATAAAATTCTTGATGAGTATGAAAAATGGGATTTCATTCATTTTGAAACAAAGAGAATAAGCGGTTACCTTAAACATTGCATTTTCAACCAAATTTGATATTCAACATTATATTTTTATATCAATTTTAATAGAATGTATGAGTTTGTTTCGTAACTAAAATTTGTAAATATACCAAGGTCACGTATCCTTGCATTTTGCGAAAAATTAATTGGCCTACTAATTTGTTGCAAAATATAAATGCATGTTGTCATAATATGCATAATATATCTTCTGCGTATGGGAGAACCACTAATAATATATATTTCAAAGTTCGGTAATTAAAATAATGAAAACCAAAAATTGATTACATATGATTAAATATATATAGTTTATACATATTATCTAATTTTATACTATTATTATTAGCGGAAGCAATATATTATGTATGAGTAGGACACTTGTGAAAGCTATCAGCTATCTTACGTTATGCTATTTCGTATAAATTTTTCTATTTTATATTACATAAAATTATTTCATTGTCAAGTGCATCATAACAATATCAAATGAACACAACTCAATTTTCAAGTCTTTTGAATTTGATTGAATAAATATAACCAAAAGAAAACTTTTTAAAATTCTTTATTATGTTTATACAATTTAATCCTGTAAGAACATTTAAATCGACGAAAACATCATCTCACACACAGCGAAAAATTATATCCAGTTCTCAAGAAAATGGAAACAAGTTAAATATAATTTAGAATTGTCGATACAAAAATTAGAATGAGAAGAAATAACACCAAAATCAGAGTAATAAACACTGCATCTGCTAAATTAAAAGGGAGAACTTCATAATAAATGTTCAAATTTCCTTTGCTCTTTAAAAATTCTTATCAATTCATTTAGAGCTAGCAGTCTAGCACAGTAATTTGATTTATAATTTTACACACTGCATAATAACAAAGTATCCTTACAAGACTGACCACTATCTATTTAACGGCAATAAGATCTCACCGTGGACGATAAGAATATATCGTTTTGTCACATCATAGCACAGATTTATCATAATCAAATTATTATGGTAACTCTCCAATTACCTAAACAAGGAACTCGAGAAATTTACAACGCCCGACTGATCTCCAGATCATAGCACCTCTGTCTTCTTAAAATTGATATTGCATGAAAACCCAATGTGTTGCAGTCACAAACAACACAATCCCCTACATAGAGAAGCAAAAATCATCAGGACATAATGTTTACAATCATAAGAGTGTAGCAGGCATGAAAACACTTTTAGACAGTTAAGAAGTCAAATTGTTAAAAGACACATGAAGATCTTCTCCAGAGAGCAAGGGAGCAAGAGAGAGAGAGAGAGAGAGAGAGAGAGAGAGGTTTATATGCAGAAACACTACCAAATACAGTTCAGCTACATGATTTCAATAAATCCATTTCATTCTTGTAACCAAATGACCAAAAGAGTTTTACACTCAAACATCCCTACAACTCAGACTACAAAATCAAAATGGGACAAATAAAATTATTAGTGCATTTTGAATATCTAAACACACACACATCTTTCCTGGTTGAATAACTAAGCCAAATAACCCATGCAGTACTTAGCAAGGACTTGTCACAAGCACCCAAATTCCAAAGTGGTGGTTCAGTGTGACTATTAATAAACCCCATACTGACCATATCTTCAGCAATTTATAATGGGAGTGCAGAAACCCATTCCAACAGATAATCCAACAAAACGGGGCGAAAGATGAAGTCTATCACAAGCTATCATAGAAAGATTATAAGGAAGGAATTGAAGATAAAGACAGAATTATAACATTAAGGCATTCAGACCCAAAGTAACTAACCTGTGCTCAGCAATGGACAAGCTACAGCTCACTATAATTGCGCCAAACAGCACGAAATTCTTCACGGAATGTGTTCAGACGAGCTTTCAGGTTTGGAGTCCTAAAGCTGGCATGGATGACTGTGGCTGTGAGGAAAATAGAGTGTTAAAAAGAGGAAAACAAATGCAAAAGAATCATAAAGAGGAGAAAAATTAGATTACCAAGAAGGCCAATAGCAGATGCCCACAAGACCATAAGAATGCCACAAGAAAAAATCCAGAGGAAGAAACTGACTGCAGAGAGAATACATATGAGAACCACAATTATTTGTACATGAAATTTCATAATCTAAACCTTAACAATCAGTGGACAACAGTAAAAAGAACAAACGTCTTTCACCTGAAGAGAATACCAAGACAAACACCCATCGAGGCCGTCCACATATGTATATTGCTCGTTTCACAGATGGGCGCCCCCGGATAACAGGCCTAGATAAAAGACATGTCTAAGTAAGATGCAGCATTAGATGCTTAGAAAATTTATAGCAGGTAGTGTACTTACGCTAGGGGAGCTCTCATTTTAGCAGCTAAATGAGGAGAAAACTGCCGGACAGTTCTTGTGACCTTTTCATTGAACGTAGCTGCAAAACTAAAACATACATCCGCAATGGGATAAAGATAAAAGTAATGATGTCTTAAGAGTTATCAGTACATATCCACTTAATCATCAGTCATCACAGGGAGGAAAAAAAACCAGTTATTACCAACAAATACTTTGCTGAGGAAGCCAAAATTCAGGCTTCTTAAGATAAAAGAATGATGTACAAGGCTCACATATGCTACCACTATTACCCAGTCTACAACCCCCTTGAAAATTCTTGTAATTTTACATTTTCACTCCATGGTCTATGCACATCTTTCCTGAAAATTTTCCTAATTTATGTGCTCATACCATTTTCCTTTCATTTGCTTTCTTCAGATCACTCTCCTCCCCCCTTTCTAATGCCCCTATATCATAACCAATGAACAATCCACTTTGATGATTTATCTGAAAATGCATACCTATCGTTCATCAATGCTATACTCAAAGCAGTCACTAACGCAGCAACGATTGCAAGTGGTCTTCTAAGAAATCCCATCCCTGAAACTCACATGGGTTAATATTCTAATTAGAAATCATTTGTAAACATAACATAACAAGTGCATATCTAATTCATCATCATCGGTAATGGCTCTCTTACCAAGAATCAAAACAATCATTAAGAAATAGTTGGTCCTGTAGCTGCAAAACCAAAAGAAAATATAATAGTAAATACATGAAGCACATGAGAAATGCAATTTCACTCCAAAAATGCAGAGCATCACGCTTCTTTTGAACAATTGCTCAGAATGAACAAAAAGTCATATAATTACTTGAACAAATAAGCAACTATATAGTTTTCCATTTTCCTCTTCTCATCATTCCTAATACATGAAACTTTGCATACGGGATTCACATACATGATTATACTGCAAATATTGAATAAGAAATCGTACTAATAGAGGTTGCACTTTAGACGACTGTTCCATTTCGCGTATGAACGGGGCACAGTGAATCGAGAAAAGAATTCCGAAAAAGGACGCGGCGGCGACGACCAGTCCACTTCTCGCAACGCCTCAACCAGATCCTCCGCCGTCACGTTACTCCAATCCATTACTTGTTCAATTAAACGGATCGCAAATTATGCTGGCGATAAACCCTAGGCGAAAAAGGATAAAAATATCCTATAACAAGAACTTGATAGTAGAAGAGAAAATTGAGACGAATTTCTTCTCTCTAAAACTAAGATGAACTTCCTCTCTCTCTCTCTGGATCAATTTCTGAAATTCAATTAATTTAGGAATTGAAATAGCAATTTCAGAAGAGACGTGTAAAAAGCAAAAATCAATTAAAAAAATATTTGTCTGAGCCCGGGTTCGAACCGGGGACCTCTAGTGTGTGAGACTAGCGTGATAACCAACTACACCACCCAGACATGTTTTACTCTGTTCAATCTCGTGTATTATTTAATAAATATTATTTGAAAAATCACTTACATAAAACCTGATATAAATAATGCACATGCTTGTATTATTATTAATAGTTAAATAACTTATCATGTGTAGTAGAATATTCGAATTATTTTTTTTGATGTGTTTGATATTAAAAGTTTTAAAGGTAAATATGGTCTTTCATTTGAAAATTCATTTCGTCTTTTCTAAACTTCAATCTCCAATTTGTTTGGATATCGAGTGAACTTGTTAGAGAGAAAATTGAGCTTTCTTGAGGAAAGCATTTGTACCAATAAGTCACTGAAAATGACCTCCCAATGCTAGGGTAGAAATTTAAGGTTGTGTTTCTTCTGAATTTACTACCCCCTCCCTCCCGAACTACTTTACATATCAAATTGGGCACAATTTTTAAGAAAAAATGAATATTTGCTTTTTGATTGAGGGTATAATGGTCAAATTGGGCACAATTTTTAAGAAAATTTTTGAATATTAAATGGTATTGTGTGAGAAAAGGTAATGACATTCTTTGTAAATAAATGTGTATTATGAGGGTGTTAATTATGTTAAAATTTGTTATTTTTGGGTGTGCAAAGTATTTGAGGATAAACTAAAAAGGAAAGTGTGCAAAGTGTTAAGGAATGGAGGGAGTATAACTTTTGCAAGTTTGGATTTGAAATTTAACTTGCATTTGAGATTTATAAATATTTTATAAGTATGAATTTTGAAAATTATATTTTGAGATTAATTATATCTATTTTCACATATGAAATTGTACAAAAAATAGATGTTTGTTGGGATTTGTAGAAAAATGGAAAAAGTAGGTGTTTTTGTTGAGAATCGTAAAAAAAAGTAGGATAAGTTGTAGGATTTTATAAATATTTGTCCAAACATGACCTAAACTGAACTCATTTAAAATACGAATGGGCCAAGTCCAATCCAAATATCCCTAACTTTCTCTGAAAATTTTAGCATCTTCTCTCGATCTCTATATATATCTTACATTCGTCTTTACATCTAATATTTTAGGATTCATTTTGTCCTCTTATCTGATTATTTATAAGCATTCTAACATGGTCAGCTCAAATAACCAGCTCGTTGTTGTGTGGGTTTTACCATAAAAGTTTATGGTAAATTCTTCATACTTAAACTCACTATTTCCTTTTTATTTTTTATTGATTATTGATTTTATTTTTGTTGATTTAATTATCAATTAGTAGGGAGTATTTAATATATTCATTCTTTTATTTTAATGTAGTATGAAGTGAGTAAAAAAAAACTCATTCTAGTTCTTTGTTATATCATTGATTATTTAAGTACTATTATGTGGATTTTTTTTTTCAGTTATATTTATTGATAATTTAAATGTATATAATTTGTATACTAGCTAATTTAGTTTTAAATTATTTTACAATTCAATTTTTTGTTTAATCTTTCATGGATAAATATATTAAGGAAAAATACCATTTATAGTAGAAAAAAGCTTCATATTGAACATTATTAAGCGTTCACACGACAATGAAACGATCAATACTCTATTGAACTGTTGTTTAATAACATGCATCAAAAGTTATGTGTTTGGAAATGTTAGCAATAAAGCTATTATACAATTGTATAAAAATAAAATATGAAAAATAGAATAAAAATGGTGTAATACACTATTTATTTTTTTGATAATACACCGTCTTTATCAAAATATGGACTTTTCAATTTATTTGTTTAATTTATCTATAGATTTATATATATATATATATATATATATATATATATATATATAACAGGATTATATTATTATAATTTTAAATTTATTACATCTTATGTGACACATGTATGGACACACTACTAGTTGATTATAATAATTGAGTAGCTGTATGGGTAAACTTGTTCACTCAATTTCGATTGTTTTTGCTAGTTTCATATATACTAATATCTATACTAATTTAAAAGTTAAAAAAAAAAAAAGATAAAATTAACAAATATACTATTTTCCCACTAAAAAATGTCTATGAAAAAAATGTTTAAAAAACATGGACAATAAAACTTTCTTTACAAGCTATTTGTATATCATTAAAATTATTATAATATTTGAGAGAAGGAATGGTAGTATGTTCTAAGGTACTTGTATATCATTAAAATTATTATAATATTTGAGAGAAAGGAATGGTATGTTCTAAGATACGATGTGTCTCCGACCCCAACTCTAATATCTTTAAATAATACGATTAATATATTTATATGTAACAAATAATATTTTAAATAATATTTTTTACTAAAACATATATTTCAGTTATACAAATAACTAAATGAGAAAATGGCCCAAATTGACCCATCTCCACATATTTTGGGCTCAAATACCCCCCCCCTCCCCAATTTAAAACCAATCCCTAAATGTCACAATTGCTATACTATAGTCCCAATATACTCCTTTTTTTATTTTTGGTCAAAGAATACAACTATTTTACCTGCAACATATTGAAAATCTACAGATTCCACTGCAACCAAGGCTGACTCACGTCGTGATCATTGGGCCCACTTGGCCATTGAAATTGAAAATTCGTGTACCCATGGATTATCTTGTTTTGTGCTTAATTTTTTGTGATAAATGTTCAAATTACCACAATTGAGTTAATAAAATGTTTTTCTACCACAATACATATACATATAACATGTATATTATATGCCACATTGTACTTTCAGACAACACTGTGCATGAAATTGAGGCTGTATATAGTCCTATGTTTAAACGGTAGTTTTAAATTACAAGTGACTAAAGTAAACGGTAATTTTCATTCTAATTAAGTGATAATTAGTAATAATTTTAAATTTTAAATAATTAATAATAATTACAAGTGTTTATTTAAATTTCATATTTTAAATTTTTTATTAGTAATAATTTTAAATTTTCATTCTAATTAGTAATAATTTTAAATAATTAGTAATCATTTTAAATTTTGAATGATTAAGTGATCTAAAGTGATTCATTCTAATAATTTTCCACTAATTATAAGTAAACGGCAATTTTTATAAAAAATTATGGGGTACACGGCAATTATTGTAAAATTGTCGTGTACCCCACAATTTTTTTTAAAATTACCGTTTAGTGGGATAGGATATTTAATTAAGAAATTCAGTACATGGCAATTAAGCAATTATTGTAAAATATAAGTGGGATAGGATATTTAATTTAAATGAATAATAGGATAATGATGTAGTGTAGGATATGATTTGTGGAAATCATGTGATGTATAAAATGGGGAGAGTAGTTATACACGATAATTTTAAAAATATGTTAAGGGGTACACGGCAATTATTGTAAAATTACCGTGTACCCCCAAATTTTTTTTAAATTACCATTTGGCCCTCAAATCTTTTTTCAAAATTATCATTTAACCCTCGAATTTAATTACAAACCTACTTTGCTCCTAAATAGTGTTAAAATGCAATTTTTAGAAAAAAAAAATGGGGGTACACGGCAATTTTACATTTGCCGTGTACCCCCTAATATTTTTCCTAATATTGCCGTTTGACCCTCAAATCTTTGCAAAAATTGCCATTTACCCCCTATAATTGCCGTTTAATCCTTAAACGGCCATTTTTGGCAAAAATTACATTTTTCCTTTTATGAAGATTGAAATGGCTTTTATATTACATTTATAATTTATAAATGTAAACGACAATTATAATTATATTTATAAATATAATTATAAATTATAAACGGCAATTATAATATAATATTACATACCCTAAAATGGCCCCGGGCAGAGCTACTTTGTTCCAGGCGGGAATCTTTTTAATCTCGCTCTCAAGTCAAACTGATGCCTAGCTATTATTCTAGATGCTGAGACGCGAGGATATGATACTGACGGCAGGGGACCGCTGAAAGATCAGATGATCTATCTTTCTTTGACTTCCCCCCTTAATTAAGGAGTATAGTAAGGACATTGACCCCCAACAGAACAGGGTAAATGCCATGCAGCCGAGCAGGCACCGGTCAGAGCTCAGCACCAAGCCGAGCATTATAAATTTATAAATGTAAACGGCAATTATAATTATAAATATAATTATAAATTATAAATATAATTATAAATTATAAACAGCAATTATAATATAATATTACATACCCTAAAACGGCAATTATAAATTATAAATGTAATATAAAAGTCATTTCAATCTTCATAAAAGGAAAAATATAATTTTTGCAAAAAATGGCCGTTTAAGGATTAAACGACAATTATAGGGGGTAAACGGCAATTTTTGCAAAGATTTGAGGGCCAAACGGTAATTTTAGGAAAAAAATTAGGGGGTACACGGCAATTTTACAATAATTGCCGTGTACCCCCATTTTTTTTTTTCTAAAAATTGCATTTTAGCATTATTTGGGAGCAAAGTAGGTTTGTAATTAAATTTGAGAGTTAAATGACAATTTTGAAAAAAGATTTGAGGGCCAAACGGTAATTTAAAAAAAATTGGGGATACACGATAATTTTACAATAATTGCCGTGTACCCCTTAACATATTTTAAAAATTGCCGTGTATAACTACTCTCCCCATTTTATACATCACATGATTTCTACAAATCATATCCTACACTACATCATTAGCCTATTATTCATTTAAATTAAATATCCTATCCCACTTATATTTTACAGTAATTGCTTAATTGCCGTGTACTGAATTTCTTAATTAAATATCATATCCCACTAAACGGTAATTTTGAAAAAAATTGTGGGGTACACTACAATTTTACAATAATTGCCGTGTACCCCATAATTTTTTTATAAAAATTGTCGTTTACTTGTAATTAGTGGAAAATTATTAGAATGAATCACTTTAAATCACTTAATCATTCAAAATTTAAAATGATTACTAATTATTTAAAATTATTACTAATTAGAATGAAAATTTAAAATTATTACTAATAAAAATTTTAAAATATGAAATTTAAATAGACATTTGTAATTATTACTAATTATTTAAAATTTCAAATTATTATTAATTATCACTTAATTAGAATGAAAATTGTCGTTTACTTTAGTCACTTGTAATTTAAAATTGCCGTTTAAACATAGGACTATATACAGCCTCAATTTCATGCACAGTGTTGTCTGAAAGTACAATGAGGCATAAATTATACATGTTATATGTATATGTATTGTGGTAGAAAAGCATTTTATTAACTCAATTATGGTAATTTGAACATTTATCACAAAAAATTAAGCACAAAACAAGATAATCCATGGGTACACGAATTTTCAATTTTAATGGCCAAGTGGGTCCAATGATCACGACGTGAGTCAGCCTTGGTTGCAGTGGAATCTCTAGATTTTCAATATGTTGCAGGTAAAATAGATGTATTCTTTGACCAAAGATAAAAAAGGAGTATATTGGGACTATAGTATAGCAATTATGGCATTTAGGGATTGATTTTAAATTGGGGGGTATTTGGACCCAAAATATATGGAGATGGGTTAATTTGGGCCATTTTCTCATAAAAATATATTGTGATTAAGTAACTAATACCTTATGAATAATATATTTCGCTACAACATATATTTATGTTATATAAGTAAATATATTTTGGTGTTGTGTGGTTAATTTGGTAATATATTATTATTAATATATTTTCTCATTGTACATCATATTTCATAGATATTGGTTGCATATTATTTCATCGAATATTGGTTATATGATATTTCATCGGATATTAATTGCATACTATTTCAACAGATGTTGGTTACATCCTATTTTAATGTTGTGTGGTTAATTTGGTAATGTATTATTATTAGTTGATAATTTTTATTGCATCGATTGCATCATATTTCAATTGCATACTATTTAATCGGATATTGGTTGCATGCTATTTAATCAAATATCGATTGCATCCTAAATTTATTAGTATTACCACAGATTATAAAGATTAAGATTTTGATATATCTTCATCTATTGTATAAGATTTAGTTACAATAATTGGTATACATATTGGATTTGATTTTGATGGATTTAACTATCTCATAATTTATATGTAATAGATTTGGATGAATTTTCGTACGTCAAGAATATATGACTTTGATTTGGATGAATTTTGGTATCTCAACACATTTTTAGATTTGAATTTGATACGCTACATGAGTCAAATAAAATATTAAATTTATTAAATACATATTTGATTTATTCATTCTAACTATCATTATTTCGGTTATCATCCAACACAATATCACCATGGATCATATCTCATGATCTGATGCCTAATACACAATTAATATTAAGAAAATAATTGCTTCAATCTATAGAAAATAAACATCTTTCAATTTAAATATTAAATATTAAATTAGAATTAACTAATTATACATAATTAAATTAAATACTAAATTACAAATAATTAATTTACATTGATTAATTAAATTACCACAATTGTTGATGTGGTGTGATTCAAGTAAAATCAAATGCATATAGTAAAAAATATCATTGAAATGACGTATATGCATTTCAACATTGTAAAGAGGCCCAATGCATTTCACAAGAAACAATCACAACTTAAAAAACAGCTACCTTACACATAAATTACCACAGTAAAAAAAACAAGTGTATTAATACCATTGGTGTATAGTAGATTTAGCCATATTTAAAAGTTATTGTATGTATATAATATAATGTAAAAGTTAAATTAATATAACATAAATGTTATGCGAACAAAATTTGTATTGTAAAATTTAAACTAACATGATATAAAATTTAAACGAACATAATATAAATGTTACACTTACATAACTAAGCATGTGTGGAAACATGTGTGGGGTGTAAAATTCAACCCGAATCAGGTCGATCCAATTATATGAATCTAATATTTGTGTTCCTGATCCATATAAATAATTGAGTATCTTTTATATCCATTTTCAATTATATAATAAATCACTTAATAAAAGTAGATTGTTTTTGTTTACAATAACTGATAATTATTTTTGTAATAAAACCATATTTCACAATTCATCCCAATAAATAGAAATAAAGGAAATAGAAATTCGAACCCTCAAAATTTATAGGTATAATATAAATTCCAACCCCCAATTTTATTTTATTTTGTGAAAAAGAAACCAAAATCACGAAAAAGAGTAATCCTTCCTCTCGTTTGCTTACTTTTTCTGTTTTGGATACAATTGAGCTAAACTGCGTGTGGATTTTGAAGACTTCCAATGGCTCAGCCGATGAGGAGGTATTATACCGTCGGCGATTATATGGTGGGCAAGCAAATAGGTGCAGGTTCATTCTCGACGGTGTGGCATGGTCGCCACCGCGTTCACGGTACAGAAGTCGCGATCAAAGAGATAGTTACATCTCGGTTGAATTCGAAGTTGCAGGAGAGTCTTAAGTCGGAGATTTATATTCTGAAGAGAATCAATCACCCTAATATTATCCGCTTGCACGATATGATTGAGGTGCGTGATTCTATTGTTGTGTTGGTTTGTTTACTTCAATTTAAATTATAGTTGGAAGGAGTATTATGTGGTGATAAAATCGGTAATATGTAGAGAGTTGTTTACTTTTTGATAGTTTTTAGTTCTGTTGAGTAATGATCTGGAGTCAACTGAGTGTCTTTGATTGTGTTTGTGTTAGTATGCCTTTTGAATTGTAAAGCTCTGTGATTATGTGAGTTTCTTATGAAGTAAATCACTGAGTTTTTTTTATTAGGGATTTTGGATTTGTATGAATTTTGTTTCGATGTCATGTCCTCAAATCTGTGGGCTCCTTTTTTACGTCCTGGATGCATTTGGATAATGATAATGCTATGTAGAGTCAAAGAATGAAAGAGGATTTAACAGGAACAATCTAAGCCAGCATTGCTAGAATCAACCACTAGTCAAATGGAAAATTGTTGCTTTCTAGGTCCAGGCTGTTGTTTGGATGTAGTCTGAATTTCATGCTTTCCAGTTTGCTGGTTTTACAAATTTTTATGACTAGTTAATTGTGTGCCTTTCAAGGGGGTAGTCAGCCCTTAGTGAAAAAGAAAAAAGGCATTAATTGTTTTTAGTTGCTTCACTGTTAAGCAGAATTTTGGCCAATTGTGCTTTGGAGAAACTCTCTGCTTCTGGAGTACCTCCTCCCTGAGATGGCAATATATTCCCATTTCAGTTATTTGATTTACATTGACCATCTGCTTCTGGTTAATCGTCATTCGTAATTAAAAATTGCATGAGATGGAAAACGAAAGAAAAAATTCTGTGATGTGTTTTTTTTGTTCATTGAATGCATTGAAGGAAAACCGACGCTTGATGTGATTCTTTTAAGTGTGTAAGAAATAGATGAAGTTATATTATTCTAAGTATAGATTACATTGACTGTCATTGGATTGGAGATGAGTTTTACTGTTATGGCACAGGAACCTGGGAAGATACACATTGTTTTGGAGTACTGTAGAGGGGGTGACCTGTCGATGTATATTCAACAACGGCAAGGGAAAATCCCTGAAGCAACTGCAAAGAACTTTATGCAGCAACTAGGTTTTTCTTTCGTTCTTCTGACTTCCTATTTCTTTGCCTTTTGTTTTATTTTTGGTGATAATTCATGCGCTGTATGTCATACTCATGCAGCAAAAGGTCTGAAAGTTCTTCGTGAAAACAACCTTATACACCGGGACTTGAAGCCTCAGGTTTGCATAAAATGCTACCCTTATTCTTCAAGTTTTTGTTTAGTTTGGTAATTTTCATAGGCTTGGGAACCTAAATCTACACTGCAGTTAGATATTTTCAGTAGGAAGAGTCGCCATGTGATGCATTTTACTTAGCAGACATGATCAACGAAAAATGTTCCATTATAGAAAAAAGGATAGGTTGCTTATAATGTTAGCTTCCATATACAATAAGAGCTTGTAATAAACTATTAAAACATTAATGATGGTGGTGATAATTTACAGTCATTACCTCTGCTGCTACCTTTCGGATTGGTATTATCTCTCTGTTATGTGATATCACCAGTCTTTTCCATTGACTTATTCCTTTTGTATGTATCTCATTCCTGGAACAGAATCTACTCCTCTCCACCAATGATGATAACAGCATTCTGAAGATTGCTGACTTCGGTTTTGCAAGGTATAGCTACTTTCTCTTGAACAATTTTTCTTTTTTTTTTTTCCTTTACTTATCAGCCGCATCTTAAATAAGTTGTGGGAGGTAGCTGTCAAAATGTTTTCATCTAAGTGGTATAATATTCACTCTGGTGCATCTGGTGCTTATGTATTTCTGATACTTGCACTTCGCTGTTGCCAAAGTTTGCACCAAGATTTTCATATGTTAATACTCATTCTCCAATTTGGGCCATACAACATTTGTTTTTGAATGCAAATGATGATTAATGATGCAAATTTTCTTTTATCTTGCTCAAATCTTAGGCACAAGAGCATCTTTTGCTTTGATCAAGAAAAGCTATGCTGTCAGGCTCGTATTTAACTAAAATCTTAGATTGTTGATTTTCCAAGATTGAACATGAACCACATTGACTCTCTTTTGCAAACTCTAGAGATAGCTGGGTGTTTTATTGTTGTAAAAGTATATCATTTCTATGGTTTTGAAATTTATTATCTCAATATTCTGATAGTTTTTCCATACTATAATTCTTTTTTAGTTTGGGGCATTCCCTTAGCTTCAACGTTTTATAATGTTCTTAAATTTAGAATATGTATGCATACATGAAACTGTCTATGATGGCTGCCCACTTCTTTAGTTTGACATGCCTAAATACCTTTTGCTTGCTTAATTTTAAAAGTGGATTCCACTGACTATTGATATGCATGGTATTTACACATTAAACTAACTTAGATTAAGAATTTATCAGTGAATGAATTATGTACTGATTTCTGGTTCTGGTTTAACATGTTCAAATATTAATTTGGGAGGATGAATTCTGTATTGATCTGGTTCATAGTAATTTATCATATTTGGGAGGAATCATAGTTTAAATAGCTTAAGGATATGATGTCTTTTTTGGTTCTTGGTACTAAGAAGAAAATATAATATCATGGGAAGGAAAGGCAAAAGTCACAAATGGTGTTGCAACAAATGCGATGAGAGGAAGGTCTTAAGAATATCAGCATGTATTTATTTTGTAACATTTTCCATAGGCAGAATTGTCTGTGTAAATATTGAAATTTACAGTTGCAAAATTTTGTTCTTTTGATGCTAGATCTCTACAACCTAGAGGCCTTGCTGAAACCATGTGTGGTTCGCCACTATACATGGCTCCAGAAATAATGCAGCTCCAGAAGTATGATGCTAAGGTGATTTTACTCATTCTACATTCAAGCAGCCTCCCATGTCTAATTCCTTTATTAACTTTGAGCTAATGATGCAGGCAGATCTGTGGAGTGTTGGTGCCATTCTCTTTCAACTTGTCACGGGGAAAACCCCATTTACAGGAAGTAATCAGATACAGGTATCTTCATTCATCATCAAAGAATAGTTCTGTTTGTTTATTATAGCTGACTTAGCTCGTGACGAAGTTCCTTTTTTGCCTAAACCAATATGTTAATTTCATTTTGCAGCTGCTACAAAACATCATGAAGTCAACTGAATTGCAATTTCCACCAGAGGCCAAGAATTTGAGTCCACACTGCCTTGATTTGTGTAGGAAACTGTTGCGGCGTGATCCTGGTAATCATTCTGTTTTTTAATGTCAATTTGGTGGAAACATGCATAATAATTGACTTCAGAACCTGGCATGTGACTTATGTCCCAGGAATGTTAATATGATGTTAGTGCTATAGCTATTGATATGGTTCATAGTCTTATGGTATTTGCATTTGACATTTTCCCTCACTTCTCCCATAGATCAGCTTCTTGAAAAGTCTACTAGCATTTATTTGAATGATATTTCTTTTCTCTTTTGTTCCTTTTAGTGGATTAACTCTGACTAGTTAATGCATTGTTTGGCAGTGGAACGTTTGACATTTGAAGAATTTTTCAACCATCCATATCTTTCTGACAGGCAGCCGGCTGAACCCTTCAGGTAAAAGAGGTCAGATGTGTACAATATCTTGAGTATACAAGCTTTAATAGGCTTGAATAAAAAGGCTTAATTCCTCCTTTTTTCCTCTGAAATAGGCAATCACATAGACTCGCAGATGATTTCCCTCTTTCTGAAGGAAACACAGAAGAAAGTTCACAAGAAGATTGCTTACCTTTCAGTCTGGATGATGATTCCAATGGACCGGATGGCAGTCCATTTCCGAGGAGGTCCACCATGAGATCCATGTATGGATTTTCTCTTGGTTCAAAATCTGAGCAGAAGGATTTTCTAAATCTTGCTGTCAAAACAGGTTCTTCCAATTATAATGGTACTCGAAGTAAAACACAACTTATAGGCTCCAGTCTTGGCAACCGCCAACTTTCAGAAGGAAACCTGAAAGAATCTCTTAAAAATACTGACCTTGATCATCCAAAAGGTGCTTATTTGTTAATCTCCTCTTTTATTAAAGCCAAGATATGCAGATGATCTTGGTTGGATATTAATTTGCAACTTCTTCACAGTTGTGGACTCGCTGGAGTCAATCGTCCAGGAGTATGTGATTGTGTCGGGTCCTCCACTGGACTTATCTTCTTCAGGATGTGCTTCTACTAAGCCAAGCCATTTCCCATCTAACATTGGTAGCCCACCTCTTGCTTCTGGAAATATGGACGCAACAAATAGTCCAGTGCCAATAATTGGAGTAAATGGTAAGGTTGATGGCATAGGGAGTGTAGTAACTCCCATGTCCGCTCCTAGGACTTCACAAGAATCAACGGATATAGCTAACTTTTCAGAGCAGCCACCAACTGATTGCATGACACGGATCAAATCATTGCAGCATTATGCATCTTCCATTACTGAATTAGTGAATGAAAAGGTAGTTTACAGCACTTCTCTATATTATTAGATGTTACTGAAAATTGAACCACCTTATTTAATATTGTTTAGCAATCTGCCAATGGTAAACCTTTGCTGTTGGGTCTTGTTTGTGGTCAATGCTTATTTGCTGGATTTGTGATTACACTTTCCCTGAGTACTTCTTTGATAATAAACCTGAGAATGATGCAAGAACTAGCGGTTTACTATGTATCGTTATATTTATCATGAGACAGAGTGCAAAGAAAGAGAGAATGTGTAGTGGCTAAATTGAGGTTAATTGTGAGAAAGGGGAGAAGATTTGGTGGTTGTATTAACTGATGGGATATTCAGAAAAAGAATGTGGATATTTCAAAGGTATATTTACTCTGCGTGTAAAAAAACAGAAATTTGAATGCTGAGTGTAGAAAAATAGCAAATGAATCGTAAGGCTGAAACGGAATAAAGTCATGCTTCTCATATCATCATTCTTTGATAGGATAGTGTATGAGGTGTTCGTACCATCCTATTTGATTTTGTCCTGTCAATGTGCATCAAATCCCCAACAGTACTAGAACCTAGTTTAGTCTTAGTGCCCTGCGTCTATTGCAAGCAAGAGCATGGAGATTCTCCCAGTTTATACTGTCTGTATCTTCTTGATTCTCTCTGTTCATACAACTTTCTTATCTTATTACAGCCATGATTGTAGACTAGTACTAATTTCTTTCATTTGCTAGATTCATGGAGGCAAGCACCTAGAGGCCTTTTCGGTTCTGCTTGTAATTCTAGCTATATGGAAGCAAGCACTCCACATTTGTAATACTTATGCTGCATCAGCTACTGAAGGAAGTTCGAGCCAAGAAACTACAAGTTTGAGAGACGTCTCTAAGGTTCGCTATAGTCCAAATGCCGAAGAGTGTCTTGATACTGCTAACACTAAAGGGCTACAGGATATCTGTTCACGGATCAAGAGAGCATTTCTTCGTGAAGTTGAGAACACGGAGGAACTTGCGAAAGTAATAGAGCCTGGTATGATTATGATGCCTTTATATTTTCATTCAATAATGGTCTATCTGTAATCCTTTTCTTCCTTGGTTAATGTAGAATTAGCAACAATTTTCTGTAACTTCTCTTCTTGGTTATGTTATGGTTATCCCTAATCTATTTTGGATATTACCCTGTCAAGCTGTCGAGCTGACTCTGAATTCGTGTAGTGATCTTTATAAATATCAGTACTGCCTTAATGCACCTTCCCAATCCCCTGCCATGTGTTTTTTTCTTCTTTTAACCTTGCTACTGGACATCTAGGTATGTGCTCATAAATGTCAGCAATCCCAAACCACAGAGAGAGAGAGAGAGCTCCATTTTGTCATTGTTACGTATCCATCTGTTTGCTAATGCAACATGTGGTCCAAAATTATCCAATGACATTGATGTAAACTTCTGCATTTCAGGAAAAATGGAGATGCCAGATGCAATGGAGCTCATATATCAGTCTGCACTTGCTTTGGGCAGACGAGGCGCAGTAAGTATTCATTAATTTATCATTTTTTTATTGCATCAAAATTAATAGCTGATTTTACATAATTCTTGAACCATGCTGTTAAACCATAATTAGTTTAACCTCACAATTCATTGCACACCATCAATCTGGACTTAGTATATAGCAAATTTAAATAGTGAACTTTTTTTCTCATCCCAAAATGTTCCAGAAACCTATCTGGTTAACCGAATTAACTTGAAATTTCTGTTCACCCTCCAGGTTGACGAATATATGGGTGATACTGAAAATGCGGTGGTTGTCTATTCAAAAGCAGTGCGTTTATTACGTTTTCTACTAGTGGAAGCACCTTGTCTCATTCTGAATCCTCCGTTTTCCCTAACAAGCCCAGGCCTGTATCGTATCAAGAATTACATTGATGTGCTTAATAACAGGCAAAACATTTCTCAGTCTCAAAGAATGGCTCTTTTCAAGCCTGATCAAGTTCGGCCCTGCCCTTCACGAAACTGGTGATTGTACACGCTATTTCGTTTATTTTATGTTATTTCATTTCATGTTTTATGAACATTTGTGTGTATATATATATATATCTATTGAAAAAACAAGAAAAAAAATGAAAAAAATTGTATAGAGAGAGAGAGAGAGAGAGAGAGAACAGTTGGTGGAGTCTTGGTGATTAAAGGCATTGTTTATTCTATTGTCCGCTTATTCAATAGAGCTCATTTGTGATTTACCATTAA
The DNA here is from genome assembly GCA_028654395.1 of Scutellaria barbata. NCBI lineage: Eukaryota > Viridiplantae > Streptophyta > Magnoliopsida > Lamiales > Lamiaceae > Scutellaria > Scutellaria barbata. The sequence continues at coordinate 1,967,251 of CM053644.1, forward strand.
TACATAATCTGAGTTCTCTCACATACATACATAGTATTTCTAATAAAAACTAAGTAAACTTGACAAACATGCTTGATAATCATAGTTTTTCAAGCCATAGTTTCCATGTCTTCTTTACCTTGATAAGAATCAGCAACAGCAACAGCTGTTCTTACATTCTTGTAAGAATAATTCCTCGCAACAAAGGCATAGACACAGATATTGGTAGCTGTAATCCCAGCTAACAACCAGTAGAAACGGTCGAGACGACTACTATTCAAATCCTTCCCAAACCAACTCGTGCCACTCTTCTCCGTTGCATGATCCACCAAAGTTATCATAAGGCTACTTAGAAAGCTGCTCGCTCCGAGCACACTAAGATAAAACGCGATTCCTAAACTTCTCATAGAATCGGGCACTTGGTCGTAGAAGTATTCTTGCAATCCCACCAATGTGAAACAATCTCCAATCCCAATTATAAGAAATTGTGGTGCCAACCAAAACACACTCATTGAAAGTGAATTCTTGGCTGGATTTTTCTCCACAATGTGCAGTCTCTTTCTTTCAACCAATGCTGCCACTATCATTGTTGTTACTGAGAAAAACATTCCAATGCCAATCCTTTCGAGAATATTGATCCCTCTCTCATTTCCTCTTACTCGTCTCAAGAAGGGCACGAGGAGTTTGTCGTATATTGCTACAGATGCTATTAGCCCAATGGCGGACAGGCCAAAGACAGAGGCCGGAGGTATTATGAATTTGTCTCCGATCTTACGATCTAGAGTCGCGCCTTGCTTAATGAAGAATGTCGAGGTTTGGGCTACACATATACCAAATGGTAATGTAGTTAGCCAAATTGGGATCATGTTTATGATTAGTTTTACTTCCTCCACTTTTGTTACACTTGCAAGTCTCCATGGATTTTCTGTTGAGCTTTCTCCATCTTCTATGATGGCTGCCCTGTCAAGAAACCTGATAGAAACAGAATCAAAATCCATACACAAGTGAACATAATCAATCAATCATAACATCATACCTGAGTTTCTTGGTGTGAAAGAGAAGCCTCTTGTCCGATTTTGGAGCCTCGTAGAGCTGATCGGGGTGAGATGGCAATGCAAGATTTCTCTTAGCCATTGCAGCCACAAGAACCTGTAACATCGGAGTCAAGGGACTCCCCGTTGGCTTCCTAAACCTATAAAACCTTCGTCCCATTAAAAAGATCACTGTAGTACTAGCCATGACAGCAGTAAGAATGAAATCCGCCATAGCCCATCCAACATGATCTTGAACGTAAACAACAACAGTCACACCGAGCAATAAACCACAGCAGAGCCCAAAAGACCACCAGTTGAAAAACGACATTTTCTGCCTCGCTTCTTCAACATGATCATCATCAAACTGATCAGCCCCAAAGCTCTCCAAAGAAGGCTTGTGACCACCTGTGCCTATTGAGATCATGTAAATGGCAATAAAGAAGAAGATTTCATGGATTCTCTTTGGCTCATTCGACTCCCCCTCGGCCCACGGTTTCAATTCTGGGACCACTCTAGACATTGTCAAGAGAAGCAAGCCCATGAGATAGACAGTGGAGGAGGCTACAACGGTGGTGAACCGGCCTAGATATGCATCGGCTAGAAAGCCACCAAGTAATGGCATCACAGTGGTGACCCCAGACCAGTAGTTCACACTCTTGGCTGCTGTTTTCAGGTCTTGGTGAAGCACTCTCGTTAGGTATATGATCAAGCTTGCTGCTAGTGCAAAGTAACTCAGTCTCTCACTGAACTCAGTGGCTGTTCAAGAACAAATCTGTTCGTAAGTCGGATTTTCTATTCCATATCGTGTTTTCATATGAAATTCTCGTTATTTGTGTACGGCATGTTTATAATATGATAAAGGAAAAATTACAATTCGTCCTGTAAATTCTTCTCAACTTTATTCATCATAAATTTTACATATTTCAATTTTGGTTTCCTATTTTTTTTTTTTTTTTTAAATTTGGACTGACTTTTCTCGAAATGACAATTTGTCTACGTGAGAGAGTTCAGATCAATAATCTCGACGTACATATAGATAAATTGAAAATGATCACATAAGACCTAAATTATAAGATGCAAATGGTAAATTTCCTAATGAGAATAAAATGAGGGCTCTATTTCAAATGTTTTAGGAAGTTGACGCAACCAAATTAGGGAAATATCTTTTTATTAATTAAAAATATTATCATCTACATATGGTAACTGTTGCAAAGAACTACAAGACAAAACACTATTATTGTACTATATGCTCAATAGGGGGATTTAGAATAATATATTGTGTTTTACCCTCTTTATTTGAGTGGGATGTATATTGTCATAAACTCATAATCAATAAAGTTTTATTCCAAGTCTTGTCTTTCTAATATTCATATATATATATATATATATATATATAGATTCCTGCATTTAACTCGAGGAAAGAGAATTAGAATTTGAAGTACATGATATTTGAATTTTTCCTTTAAAAAAAGTATATGAACTTTAAAGTTTTCTACATATAGTGACAACAGCATATGCCCACTCTCTACTAAATTTCATGCTTCTATTAATGTTAGTGAATAGATAAGATAATACAATTTATAAGTTTTTGACATCGATTAGAAAAAAAAAAGTTCAATTTGAAGATGATTGAGTCAAACTTGAGCTCTCTTGAAATATCCATCGAGTATATTTTAAACTTATTATTTACCCTTAATAGTTTATTTCTTTACAAAATAATTTTAAATTTTCAAATTTTAAGCATGTTTTTTTAGGAATTTAGGTTATTTTATAAAAGTTTATTCAGGTATTGAGTCAAACTCGAATTCATCGATTTATTTATTAAGTGGTTTGAATTTTATAATCGAATTCAATCTCGAGTCTGATAATTTTAACTCAACTAGTTTCGTTTACACCCCTAAATGATGTCTTAATGTCTCATACATCATATTTCACTATCATATATATTTAATGAGTGTATACCACTATCTTTACTATATCCCTAGTATAAATTATAAAATGTAGCCATTGATAATTTTGATTGGCTTACACAGAGTGATGAGGATATTGAGAATCATCACTAAAGGAAAAAGATAAAGAAAAAGATAAAGAAAATATTAAAGTAAAATCCCATCTTCCCACTATATACCTCAAACACTGGTGAAAGGCCTTGGACTAAAAAAATAAATCACAAAAGCCATATATTCATTCTCTTTTGCAATTTGAGATTGAAATTCTAATTATCACACTTTAACAAATACATACTCAGCATATAAACTATAATACGAGATTTAATATTTGGCAGCATGAAGAGAACAAAAGTTTGCCCTAGTTCCAACCCTTTATTACAATTAGCATTTCATGAGATATTCCAATTTCCAACACTAATTTATGAATGTCATGAGAATGTCATAAATCAATATATTTCAATATTCCATACAACATCTATATACTATCTTTGATTTCAAAATAAATATTGTTTAAATTTTTTCACATAGATTAAGAATAGGGACTTCAATATCAACCCGATCCATAAGTATCCGTTCTGCCCCGTAACATTTAGGGTGGGTAAAACCTGCCCCGTACTAGAAACGGGGTGAGTCCACCCAAATCCATAAACGGGGTGGACAAGTCCGGATATTACATAGATCCCGCCCTCCAACTCGCCCCGTACACAACTAATATATATACTGTTACATAATTTTTTATTATATATATTTAATAAAATATTTTTGTTTCCATCTTGAAATTATATTTAGAAAAAATTATAGAGATGGGTCAGGGACGGAGAGGGGCATGGGACAATTAAGCAAGACCCGTGGCTGTGCACGAGACGGATCTTGGTAGTCAACTACCCGCCCTGTCCCGATCTTATTGCCATCCCTAATTAAGAAATATGATAAAAAGACTGATATATTCTTATTTAAATATAATTATAAAATTTTTATTTTTCTTCTTAACAATCCTCTTTAATTTGGTAGGAGTAAATAAGGGTATTTGGTAGATTATAGGTACATATATCTTAAAATCCTATGACATTTATTTTGGGATGGAGAAAGTATATATATATAAAATCAAATATACGGTTATCCAAAACTTGCAATAATTAATCAATTGCAACTAAATATAAGTATATATATATATATATATATATATATATATATATATATATATATATATATATTGATACCTATAATAAAAAGGGAAGCCTTCCATGCACCAGTGGAAGCTCTAAGAGGAATTCTTCCTTTAAAATCAACAGAAGAATCATAGACCCATTTCTCATGATCATCTCCACATGTTTGATTCTTCTTCTGATTCATCACTCTATTATTTTCTTGCAAGATTTTTCTAAGACAACAGTGAATGTGATCTACTTTTGTTTGTGGGTTTTGCGACTTTGGTTGGTTATTGTTATATAGACAAAATCTTTGTTCATTTTGTTGTTCTCATAGTTTGCATTTTGGTCCCTCAACTTAGGTTATATGAAATTTTGCTACTGATTTTTTGAGTGGACTACATGTCATCCAATGACTTCAACAAATGATCAGTAATTTTAGTCATGATATTATTAAATATTTAACCAAAATATCATCTTTAAGAGATTGCATAGAGGTATATTCTTTTATACAGTGGTTTCATGAATTTTGGTTTCAGTTAATAAAATATATCAAATATTTGAATAAAACTCTTCGCTAACTAGTTGCACGTCTTCCGTGCAATTGGGTTGATCCAAACTTGTTTGGATTTTTTTAATATATATATTGATTTTTTTTAAAATTTATATGCTGATTTTTATGTTATAATAGTAATTTTTATGTTATATTAGTATAACTTTTATGTACAAATATCATATATTTATGTACTATTTTAACTTAAAAAAAAAAAAGTTTTAGCACACTTTATACACACATTTATGTTATATTACTTATATTTTTATATCAACATAAAAGTTATATTCTAATATAAAGGTTTTTAAATGTATTATATATTTGTGTATTATAATGTAAAGGTACAACCAACATTACATAAACGTCTCGCTAACATAAAACTAAAGGTATTAAATATTTATCAGAATACGAACATGAACACGCGAGAGATTGTGTGAGAAAAATTTCAACAATGAATTTACAAATAACACCTGACGCATGAGGACATGGAAACACATAGAAATTGATCCCCAAAAAAAGTCGAACTAGATTACATGAATTTGATTCATGCATGAATTGCATATAATTGTGCAAATATACCTATCTTCATCAGGATTCTTCATATAATTAGTATGCATTTGAAATATGTTCCAATTAAATATTTAGAAAATATCAAACATTTAATCCATGTCACGTCCTAAATTTTATAAAAGACTTGAAATACAACACCCCAAAAAATAATAATAATTTTTTTTTAATCAAAACGACATATCACAAACAATACCTCATCTATACCCGAGCATATGTCAATATCTTACATCCAAACTGTCATCAGAGTTTCCCATAAACCAAACATATAACAATATGGTGCAACGATTTTATACATATCCCAAAAATTTTAACAAAACGAACACGATCAAAAGTATAATAAGCCCAAGTTTTAGCCCCGCAGGTCGTCATCCATGTACACAGTCCCAAAGCATTGTTGGAGCGCCAAAACATGCTAGCAAGATCCAAGAGCTTATCAAATATTGTCATGCCCACCTACAATGCATAAACTAGGTGAGCTAAAGCTCAATAAGCAGAAATTATGCATGCACTGTCATACAAATGACTGTGAAGACTTTAAAAATATCATGAATGCATGACTTTGATATCTTTTACTATGTTGGGCCCTTGACCCATCTACAGTACATCGGAAAGGAGCTAGCTCAATAATCTCTATACTTTACTTTACTTTGCTTTAAAGTCATGTTTATGGCCCAATATCTTCGAACCATAACCATGGCTTGCATGCCATAGACACACTTTTACTTTTAAGCCATATCCATGTCTCACATGCAACTGGCCTCGATGTACTAGTAGCGGTCAACTTTGCTTTAACTTTGTTTCTTTGTATGATTATGATGTGCATACAGACTCAACATGTCTTCTATGCATACACCTCTTTATGCTCATGAATGATATGTACAAAATTCAATGTCCACATATCATCTTTAATCACACATAAAAACTAATCACCAATATCAAGAAACACAAATTCACTATTATCATATAGTGCAAGTAAACACATAAAATACTATGTTTATGCATTGTAGTTGCAAATGAATTTCTACTTACCTTACTTCCCGTGAAATTCCTCGTCTCTTGTGTTATCAAGGTTAATCTAACATAGCAGGTTAAATATTTTATTAGACTATTAAAACTAATTAAAGCAAATTTTCAAGAGATTAAAGCATTTCCTATCGAACTTAATCGGAAAATTTTCATAAAAAGGTAAATTGTAACACCCCGTTTTCAAAAAAACGTGCATTTCATATTTTTATAAATAAATTCGAATTTTATTTTTAAATAATTCGTTGATAATGTTGTTTACGACAAACTTTATTTTTATCAAGAAGAAATGAGCTAATGTTTCTTTAAGTTTAAAGATCTCGCAGGATAGCTACCCGAGGAGATCGAGTTCGATCGTAGTGCACTCGAAAAGAAGATAAGTTACACATAAAATAATTTTAGCAATTAATATTAAAAAAAATGACTTATGTGTTTAATTATAGTTAGGTAGATTTTTATTATATAATTTATGTGCAATAAAGTATGTGACTATTACGATGTGTTAAATTAAATATATTTTCAAACATACTTATATGACTTATATGATATAGTAAGTTGAACATACCTATACATACATAATTATGTGATCGCAATATTATTAAGACTCTAATTTAAAGATGTGTAAATTAATTTCAAGTCATATCATCTTATTTATGTGTGACACCAATTTGGTTAAATTTATATGAATTTAATATGATGTACAATAAATTACACCAATAACAAATTAATTATCATAATCATGAATTCTTTTATGTCACATTAGATAAGTTAAGCTACAACTCTCAATGTCACTACATGATACTATATCTTAAATTATATCATTATACAAGTGATCTACATGTATTACACCTTAAATTAATCATCCTACAAGAGATACACATGTATTCTACATGTATGACACCATATATGCTATATATAAAAGAGAGAGACTCCACCATTTAGCCTTTCATTTCTCATTTGATAAGATGCACTCTCTCTCTCTCTAGCTATTTTGCTCCTCCTTTCTAAACCTTTATTTCTCTAAAAAACCTTCATCCCCATCTTCAACCAAGCTGCAATTTCAAGATTTAAGTGAAGAATTAATATCCTTTCAAGCCAAGATAGGAAATCAAGCTCAAATTAAAAGTTTCTTCCAAGCAAGTTTCAAGAATACATAGTTTGTGCAATCAAGAGGTAATTTTTACAAATCCTCACCATTCTTCTTCCTTAAGAACATGATTAAGTTCTAATTTTGAGTTGCATGTATGATCCAAGTGATATTTCCTACAAATGTGATAAATTTGTTGAATACCTTGTTCTAAGTAATTGATCTTCAAAAGTATATCATTTTGAGTGTTGATTGAGCAAATAGATGTTGATTTAGTCTTTGCATGTTTGATTTCCTTACCTAAACACATTGCATGTATGATCCAAGGGTGATTTTCTATTAATGTGAAGAAAATGTTCAAAGTCTTGTTTTATGTGGTTGATCTTTAAAATATGTCTCTTTTGGGTGTTGATTGTGCAATTGCATGTTGATTTAGTCTTTGCATGTTCGATTATCTTGTCTAAACTCATTGCATGTGTGACAAATTGAGTGAAGATGATTTATTTGAGGTTAATGGGGTTATTAAAGTTGAATCTACATTTTAATTAAGAAAGTGGATGAGCTTAATCAAGTTGTGAAAAACATTAGTAGTGGCAGTCCACTTTATCGATTTTTATAAAATTGTATACTTGGAATTTTTCAAAACTGTTTTAGTATGTTATGCTACATGACGTTTTGAGCTTATGATAAAAATTTGGTAATTTTTGGAGTGAATTATGAATTATTATGATTTTTCAAAGATAGTCCAGTTTGAGTTGGAATTATGCAGTTTTAGACCTTAGAAAAATAATTTTATAAATTCGATAAATTACAATTTTTGAAAACTTTTTTGTTATGTTATAATAAATGACGTTTTGAATTTGTGGTTAAAATTTGGTAATTTTTGGAGTAGTTTATGAATAATTATGATTTTTCAAAGGTAATCCAGTTTGAGTTGAAATTATGCAGTTTCAGACCTTAGAAAAATAATTTTATAAATTCGGTTAATTACAATTTTTCAAAACTGTTTTGATATGTTATACTAAATGAAGTTTTGAGTTTATGGTTGAAATTTGGTAATTTTTGAAGTAGTGTACGAATTATAATGATTTTTCAAATTAAGTCCAGTTTCGAATTTAAGATTCTGCATTGTTGGACCTTAGAAAATTAATTATATAAAATCGGTCCATTGTAAGTTTTCAAAACTGTTTAACTATGTTTGAGTACATGATGTTATGAGTCTAAATTATTAATTTCAGAAAGTTTCAGTAAATATACAATTTACAGTGAATTTTATAACACAAACTGGTTTTAGAGCAATTCTGAACAATTTTTGATTATAGTAAATGATTTATTAAAGCTTTTGTGATTTGAATTTATCCCTAATATTTTAGCATGGATGACTGAGGGATGTTATGTAATGTATACTTAATTTCATGAATTTTGGATGATTATATAAATTATGAAGCATTGTTCTTGTAAAGAGTATCTTTTCTTCCTATATATTACTAACTTCAAGATTAAAATTTTATCTATAATTTAAGAATGCAATTTGACCTTATTTTGAAACTGATATTATGTGATTAAAAGTGTGCTTATGTGTGAAGTGTTACATAATTTAAGTCTTTAGCATATGAATTAAAGTTTTATGAGTTAAGATGTAAAACGCGGTTTTTATTCCCCTTCAAGGTACAATTGATGGTTGTTTTAAAATATGTTATAAAATTCACCTAAATTTATAGATGTATGTTTATGATATAAATGAGATGTGATTTAAAGACTAAAAGTTAATGAATGTGATGAGTGCAGTACGAGACGACCGGATACTTCAGTAGCTATTCCCGCTTCAAGTCGAATCTCAAAAGTGGGTAACTTCTACTCTCTAACTACGTGTTGTTAATTGAATTAGTAAGTTATGTATGAAAATCTACGGACAGAAGCACCGTAGCTATAACCGGTATGCAACTTCCCTACCGGGCGTAGACCTTAAAGGTGAGAGTGGTCTACAATGGAGGTTTAGTGAGTGAGCAATCCCACTTTCCTCGATGGTCCAAGGGTGAGCGTACCTAAGGATAATGTTATGTTATGGTCCAAGGGTGAGCGTACCCAAGGATAATGTTATGTTATGGTCCAAAGGTCAGCGTACCCAAGGATAATGTTGTAGTATGTACTTAATAGTTTAATTGCTTCAATGTATTAGTGAAGTACGGTTATCCCACTGGGCTTCCTCTCCGGATGTGTAGCCGGCTGTACGGACTTCTTCCCAGATGTATATGTTTTTAATTTATTTTAATGTGTATGATTTTGATATTACATAAAGTCTTTGAAAACTTCTATGTTGAATTAACCATTCAAGTAAAATTTTCATATGTTTTAAATATGTCATGGTTTGATTTACAAATGTGGGTAGAACACAAGTTAGTTTCTTGTATGCTAAGCTTTTTGATTTAAAATAAAAAGAAAAAAAAATATACTCGTGTTTTTAATAAAGTCTTCCGCTAAATTTCTCTATGAAAATGATTTTAAATTATTATTATATATTTTTGCAAATATTTTAAGTACATAATGTCAAAGTGGCGCCTTAATCCTCCTAAGTTGGGTTGGGGTGCCACATAAATGCATTTCCAAAGTCTCATTATGATTTTCTTAAATTAAATTATTAATTATAATTAACAGATAAAAATTTAAATTACACTTTAAACATTGATTAACATACTTCACAAATCTTATTTTAAAAGGTATATTATCAGATGTTAAAAAGAAATCATTGAAACTTAGTTATAAAATTCCAGGTCGAGCAAGGTAAAATTCTATAGAAACTTAACATGTAGCTCTATAACTTTCATGTTTAATACTTTTCCTAATTCAGTCTCCAACCTGCATAAAATTAGACTACAAACACAACATAATTAATCGTTTTCAAATTAGACCAAGCCCTGAAATTTTGACATTATCTCACTCAATATTTAACCGATACATCCACGGTTTGCTCTTGAGTTTAGCTAAGAGATAGGGCTATAACTTTCTTGTTTTAAGTTTTTCCTAATTCGGCCTATAAAACTAACAAAACATCCGATAAATTACAATAACTAGAGATATATATAATTTACTAATTTCTTTATACCTTTCGTGAAAAAATCTTAAGAATTCACTCCGATCAAATCAAAGAGTACGTCCCCACGAGCTTCCCTTAAATTTCGAAAAAAAAACAATGAAGAAACGAAATCAAAATCACAAACCCTTCTCTCTTTTTTTTTTTTTTTTTCTTCTCCTCTGTTCTTTCTTTCCCTCAACTCTCTGTTTCTTTTCTTTTCTGCAGTTTCTGTTTGTTTTTCTTTCTATTGTGGCCCCCTTTATTTTATTAATTTACTTAGTAAGTTCACCGCTTCCAATTTCCTTCAACTGTAAGCTTGTTTTTTTTTTTGTTTTTTTACTAACTTATTATTATATTATTAAGTTTGCTTCTCCTAGCATTAAATGTATATCCTACTTACATATATATTATAATAATATTTACAAACTTATTATTTACACATATATATATATATATATACATACGGCTCTTATATATATACTAATTAACTTCTCATATATATATATATAGGTATACCTACAGCTGCTGACTTATATATATATATAAGTTACATTTATTTTCTTTACAAAATTCAACATAATTTATATCATCATTAATCAAATAATTTATATTATGCATTCAAATATTACTCGAGTTTTAATCAATTATAATAGAGGTCTCTCAACACTAATTATATAAGAGTACATAAATAATTCAATATTTAAAAGCAAAAGATATAATAATGTGAGACGATAAATAACACATAAATAATAAGAGATGTATATAATGCATGAAACACAAATAATAAAAGATGCATATAATGCATGAAATATATTGGCTAATAAGTAACGAGGTTCTCGGGTCTCACAATCCGGAAATCTTGAAGGATCTAAAAATAAGACCTTCAAATAACATGCGTATAAATACTCCATGTTAATAAAAATCTAAACTAGACACCTTAGTTAAATCTATAAATTTTTAGATTTTATACCCTATAATTATTATAAGGGTGTTATAACTTATAACACTCTTTTCTGGATTTTCAAGTTTCTTTTTTTAGCTCGAGGGATGCAATTGAACTTAAGAAATAACTAGAGGACTGAATCTCATATTAAGCCTAAAATTATGGACAAAAAACCTTATAACCCTCATGTTACAACCAACCAAGAAGATTAATTAAAAGTAAAGTGTTACTGCAAAGTGCAAACAGTTATTATCATTGATTTCGATAGAGAATAAATTTAGATCCCCCACTTAATAGGATCATGTTTATCCTTACTAGGGAATAGCAATTGAACCCATTTTTCCAATTTAAAACCCTATTTTCTTGTCAATTTAATTTAACCCCAATAAAGTGGTTGTAATTAATTATCAAGTACCAATATTTTAACCATGATCAACAATTATATATGATGCTTCCATAAAATATTGCAGCCTGCACCATCACCATATCCAGAGCAGATAGATAATATATGGAATATACATCTATGAAAATATGATAAAATGTTTGTTATAGGCAACTGTTAATAGGCCTATCGATGAGTGTAATGATCACATTCATTAATTATATAAAAAGTGAAATTAATAGATATTTTGGATATCTAACACATTAACGAATGACACATATTAATATAATGACACATATTAATATGCCAACGATAGGTAGGTTAATAGAACTGTATATATATATATGTACTCTCTCCTTCGTCTTGTCTTAAATATAAAATTTATATTCCAATTTATTTAACGTTTTTAATTATCAAGTTAATGAATTTTCTTCCAATTTTTTTTCATATCTTGTTTTTTAATGAAAGTTTTATTTATTATTGTACATTAATTATGACCATCAAACCTTGGGCAACATATCCATTCTCTACAAATAATTATATTTAAAATTATTATTCTCTTAATCTTCATGAAATAATTTTAAACAATAATTATCTTGAAATGAAGGTAGAGAAAATTTAGATCCTGATATCAACTCATTGACTTGCATTCCATTAATCATTAAGAATAGACGTTATATGTTTATTCTGTTTTGTTGTTAGATTTAGTGAAAATTATAATCGATAGAGACAAACATTTATAAATGAAGGTAGATAAGATTTGGATTCTGATATTAATTCTTTGACTTGCATTCACGCAATAATTATCGATAGAAACATAAATTAAATGACCTGTCATTTAAGTATGTATTTTGGCATTCATATTTTCATAATATGTAAATTTTATTGTTTTTTTTTAGTCACTATTTCAACTAATCTATTTTTAAACTTCACTGCCAAGGGCCCACGGGCTAGCTACAGTTATACCACATTTGGCATATTTTATTTTAAGTCTTATTTTTCATAAGTTTATAAGCTTCACTTAAATAATCTTTAAAAAAATATGTTCTTCCTCTCTGGTTCGTTAATAGGTAGATCATTTTATATGTGGAACTTAGTGAAATGATGAAATAAGAAATATAATAATATTTTAAACAAATATTTTCAACTGTATTTTGAGTTTTATTAAAAAACTTAAAATAAGTATAAAGAATAAAACAAATATTTTGAGACTGTATAGTCTGTATTCCTATCCTTGCCCCTTGTTTTATTTCTAGTTTGCTTGATGTTGATTATAAATTGTAATGCATCTTCTAATAAATAAATTCCTTATTCACTCTGAGAGAGAGAGAGAGAGAGATTGCATTTAAAAAGCTAAATTTAACAAAATTAAGAAATAATATGAAAAATAATTTTAGGACATGTGAAACTTTAAACGCATGCTCAAACAGAATTGAACCCATTAAACCACTATTTTCCAACTCTATCATTTTGATAAGACAATATGATGTGAAACTACGTGGCCAAGCGACTTACGATAGTTTTTTTTTTTTCCTGGTAAGAATCCATTTACATTTGAACATCGCAACCTCGCAACTGCATATTGCTTCAAATTACCAACTTTTCTAAAGATAATGTAAAGAAAATAAAATTATAACATATAAGATCAATATATAACAAATAGAACCATACTTCGTCTTATGAAATGATAAAATGTCCACTATGAGCAACTCTTAATATACCCGTATAATGATCTCATTCCTTGATTATATGAAAAATAAAATTAATAGATACAATTGATATCTAACACATAAACGTAACATATGCCCACGGTAAGTAGGATAGCAAGATAACATGTCTTATAGCTTAAGTGTTACCCACTGGTGCATACAAGTGGAACTCTTTTCCCCAACAATTTGAGAATTTATTTTTACTAGTCTATCCTTAAATAATTATATTCAGTTGTCCCCTCTAAAGTTCAAATGAAATTTTATATTTTTATCGTATTTCTTTTCTAGTTGTTTATATTTTTCATATATATATATAGTGTCATAAATTAGTCAAAAAAAAATATATTTTTAAGTAGATTATAATCATAGAAATTACATAGGTGTACAATTTCAATATATTTAGACTTTTTATACTATGTTTTCTTTTTCTATCCCTCCAAAGGCGAAATCTTGTATCTGTCATTAATGATACCTGATCTTTGTAACTGATCTTTGTAACGATACATATTGTGATGATCAAATTTTGAATCAAATCTGAATCACGTATGTTTTTTAGTCTTTATCGTCTCTATCCTCCACTCCTCCTCCTACCTCTTTAGAAAAATATGTAATAAATAAAAAACATATTCTAAACCCAATTTGTAAATAAGGATTTTTATCCAAACTATTAGATTTAACATGGACCACACCATTTACATTTTTGTTTGACTGAGTTAGAGGAAGACAATACATAACTAAATTTTTTATGATCTAGGTTACAAATTTGATAATCACAATCTGTATTTTTATAAAAGTGAAGTACCACTTAAATTATAAGGACTCGTGGTATTTTTGACATTTAGATTAATATATTCTTTCTCAATCAGTAACAAAACTATCAATATTAGCACTCCATTATTTTCAATAGTGCGAAGACGGTGAAGTGTAGAAAACATTCATCTCCAATGCAATGGCAAATTTGGTGGTAAATGCATCTCCAATGCAATGGCTAAATACAACTCTAATTGCCACCATCAATAGTAAGTGGCAAATTCAAATTCAGTTGCCTATTTCTTTTTCTTTTTTGATTTATTTTCATTTTATTGTAGTAAGTACATTTTTTATATAATTATTAATTTGTTTTAAATATTATGTAATATTATTAAATTTCAGATTTTTGAAAATATAAAAATTTGGAAAAACATATAAATTAGTTGTATTGTAATATTTTATTAAAATAAGCATGCTAAATTTACTATGTTTACAACTAAATTTACGACTAAATAATATGTTTAGCATCACAAGTTGTATTTAAACTAAATAAGAAATCACAACAAACATACTAAATTTACTACAACACATAAACATAAATGAAATACAATTAAAATAATAATAATAATAATAATAATAATAATAATAATAATAATAATAATAATAATAATAATAATAATAATAATAATAATAATAATAATGGAAAATGGCTCAAAATACCCATTTTTTTACACTTTGATCCCATTTTACCCATTAATATAATAATGCACCCCTAAATGACCCTAAATATAGTTTTTGATCCCAAAATACTCATTTTTCTTCAAGTCAACTGACCAACAGACCTGTTAGACTGACTCACATGACATTTGTCACATTTTCACCAATTAAGTTACTTTCACCAATTAGTTTAATTAGTGGACTTTTTAATTTTTGAAAACTATGACTGTAATGTTCGAAAGCCGTATCTCTTTGATGAATGTGGTATTGAGGTTCGGTTCATTTTGAAAAGAGGTCCGTCTTAGGGGTCGAATGGTTGAATTGAATACAAGTTTTCTCTTTAATCCAATCTAATTAACTGAGCTTCTTTTAGAATAGAGCGGGTAAAGGACCAAGTTTTTTTGTCACTTTCTTCTTTTATAAACTTCTTCACTAAACTAAATTCAAAAAAGCTGTACTGACTAGTGTGAACTTACGGATTGAGCTGTAAACGGTACCTTTGCTGGGAAAAAGCAAGCGTCTGATCAGATCAATCAAGTTAATCAAGGACGGACGAGTGACGATTGGCTGAACGTACTTTGGCAGCTCCTGGTTCCGTACTAGTCTGACAGATTCTCATCGGTGTCAAGCCACGTTTCGATACCCGCGAAAAACAGGGGTCGGGTCGGTCCGTCGTCATAAGCAAGACAGGACACCACTTATTAAAAAAGAATCAAGAATGACTAATAATAAGAAAGAGTTAAGGGCCTCCAAGGCCTATAAATAGAAGCTTCTTTCAGTTGTTTACTTAATATGTTGTGTTTAGTTGTGTTGTTTGGCTGGTTTGTCTATGTGTGCGTAAGCTTCCTTTTGGATGTACTTCCCATGTAACGGCTATTAATGAATAAAAAGTGCCGGTCTGCTTTGTGCAGAAAGCTTCCATGCCTCGCTATCCTATCTTATTACTCGTACAACAACTATGGCAGCCAAGAGCGCTGCTTATTCCCCTTCATCTTTAGATGCTTTCTGTACTGCTCGATGCGAATAATAGCCCTAGTTCTAGTTAGTTCATACTACCCGCTCTCGCTTACTTGCCTGCTGGCTAATGTCTTTCCTTATTGGGATTTCTTTCCTATTGCTTGTCTTCCTGGTTAAGAAAGCTTTCAAACAAAAATGCAGGTTATATATAAGAATCTCTCTTAAAACGTTGACAATAATGTTATTGATTGATATTTTTGGTACTTGTTGGCAATTCAATGATGTGTCTTACATCTGAGGTATCCTAAATGCGAGCTAGATATGCTGACTGATTTCTGGTCTGTCTCATGATCACTATTCAGAGGAAGGAGAGAGAAATTGTCATTTTTCCCATAATGTCACGAACAAGGAAAAGGTTATTGCTAAATTATAGCTCAGGAAAGAGCACGTAACTAAACAACTCTCCTTATCCAGAAAGCGTAAGGGCTTTCACTTAATTAAGTCCATACTAAGGTGAGTGTCGAGCTGGCCGGATCTGTAAGACGTCATCCCGGAGAGGTTGCGAGGAGGGTGATTTTGAGGAGGAGAGGGAAGTGAGGATAGAGATGAGAGAAAGAGGAGCAGCCCCCATGTCTTTCAGAGAGATAGATAGGGAAGGTAGTACCGCCAAGGGAAAGGAGATGTCCCTGTGATGTAGAGGGTGTACTGGCTTGGGGTAGGAAAGCAAGGACTAGGCTAGGCTGTCGAGTGACGATTGGCCGAGGGGAGTTCCATCATGTAGCTGGGGCCTGCTACTGGGCTTTCCTTCGATTGTCCACTGGTGGTAGTAGTAAGTTGATCAATTTAGATGTGTAAGTTTTGATGCAGAGCTAAAGTAATAACTAAGCTCCACCCCAACGTCAAACAAAAGCAGAAGGAAGAAAGAAAGGCAAGAAGCAACTATTATTGTAGGTGAATAAAGGGCGGCTTTTCAGTCTCATTTCTAGGAAAGTGTAAAGTGAAGATCAAAGGTTGTCTTATGCTTAACACACATGAGTACTGTCCTGTAGATGCTTTGGTGGAGCGCGGAACTGGCTTTATCTTTGTGTAAAAGAAGAAGAGGGACTGAAAGTGAAAGGATATAAAAGACTTCGTTAAACCTCTTTCTTGCTTTGTGCCTCAACCAACTTATTCACTTTTGATCGCCAAAAGAGTATCACCAAGCCAAGCAACCTACTTATTATTGTATTGTTGTAGGGTGGAATTATTATCTATTCGCTTTCTTCCAGTATGCTTTCCATTCGTTGCAACCTTCGAAGTAGGATTCCGTATGTCTGTTGGAAGTTAAGTAGGTTACTACTATCGTCTTCAGGCTGCATAAGTCAAGCAAGAAGACAGGAGAAAAAGAGTGAGTTTAAACTGCTTAGTTACTAACTACACTTTATTGGTTCAAGTCTTATATGACAAAAAAAAATGTTGAGCTTTTATCTGGGGACATAAGATAAGTGAAGTAGTGCTGAACTTGGTCTTTCTTTATAAAAAGAATTAGGCTTAATGCTTTCTCTTCGTTTAGTCGCTCTAACTCAAACTCTAGCTCCTTTAGAATATGAGTAGGGCTCCTAGGTGGCGCGTTCGTGGAGGCAAACCGAAGGAAGAGCAAAAGGAAGGTTGGGTGCTTGTGGGGCGAGGCCCCCCGGCCTCGAATGGGAGGGGGCTTAGCTCTGGATCCTCCCTACTTGCAGAAATGAATGGATCAGAAGGGGGTTATCTCTATTTCCGGGCCGGGCGGGAGGTGAAGGCCATAAGAGAAGATTGCCCTCCCGGTAAGGAAGAGGGGAAAAAAGTGCTGTCATCTATCTCGACCAGTTTCCCGAGGCGTTGGAAATCCAGACCGGCTCAGAGATTTATGGCGCCCTTCGTTTCGCCAACAAAGAAGTCATCCTTGACAATTTCCCATTCCTTCCCTGCCGAGCCGTCTCTCTTCGCTATTCGATGCCTCCGTCTTCCCTTTCTATAACATCAAACATTGGGCAAGCATCATATTTTGCTCCCCTTTACAATATGAAGAAAGAAATAAGGATCGAAGTTTAGACCGCTCACAGTAGTTCTACCTATAGAAAGGATCATGAAAGAGGCGATCAGAATGGTACTCGAATCCATTTACGATCCCGAGTTTCCAGACACATCGCACTTCCGCTCGGGTCGAGGCTGCCACTCGGTCCTAAGACGGATCAAAGAAGAGTGGGGAACCTCTCGCTGGTTTTTGGAATTCGACATCAGGAAGTCTTTTCACACCATCGACCGACATCGACTCATCTCAATCTTTAAGGAAGAGATCGACGATCCCAAGTTCTCCGGATTTACCCGAAGAGGGTGGCGCTTGTGAGTCAACGTTGACACTTTCAATCTATGTTTGGCATCCTGGGGCAGTAGTCCTAGGTACTGAAGTGACTCCCGGGTAGAGAAAGTGCTGGCAGAAAGGAACTCTCAAAGCATGGAGAAGAGGCCAGAGAGGGCCTTCCTATCCCCAGGGGACGGCCGTTGTGTTGGCTTTGCCAACTTCTTGGGTTTCGGACGGAGAAAAGCGGACGTGGGGACTCGGCTCGGGCCGGCTTTTTGGGAAGCCCGTTCCCACCGCGCTCACGGCCCGACTGGCCTGCCAGCAGTAGTGGGAATTATCCCGTTCCCTGGTCAAAGACTTGGTTGGATGTGGGATCTACTCTACGAGGAGCGGTACGGACGTAGATGATATCATCACGACCTCTCTTTTCGTACCGCTAGGAATGCTTAACGCCACTTCGCCAACTGGTGTTACCTGCGCTTTCGTGTCTCTCAGTGTGGTCAGCATAGAGAAGAGGAAGAGACCTTTCTTAGGAGAAAGCCCTTTTTTTGTCTTTCATACACCAGTTCAGTAATAAGAGAATCAAATAGGAAAAGCAAGTCCGAACCTGTCAAGCTCAGTCGGATTCAATACAATGCCCGAGGGAGGTCCTCGAGACTGAACCCTGTCTGGGAGCTTGGCAAGCAAGCTTTTACCGAAATCGGACTTTTCGAGAGATTCATACTTGACGAGTGGATGTCATCTCCTACCGCTGATTGAACGCTTCCCCGCCATCCGTTCCTCGATCCGATGCCACCGAACCGCTTTGTTCTCCCACGCCTTTCCATCGTCGGGTGAAGTGCTTTTTGAATCCAGAGATTTGAGACTGTCTGAGCTGTCTGATCGAGAATTGGAAGAAGAATGCCTTCGTGCTGAAAGGTGGGAAAGAAGGGACTCTTTTTGACCGGGACGAGCAACGGGACAAAGAAGGCAACTCAAAGCTTCACAGATGTTCAGTCCAACGGCAGAAGTTGAAAAGCTCATTCCGAACCGCGCGAACCTTCTTCGGCTGAATCATCGTCTGCGCCTTCCGCCTTGGAGCCTAGTAGTCTTGAAGCTAATGCCAGCTCCGCCCGAACCCGCCTTACCTTAAGTAAGAAGCTCCTCCTAGCCTACGAATCTTCTTCTATGTCTATTCGCATGGGGCTAGGGCTAACATATATATTTCTTCAGTAGCATACGGAAAATATTCTTCTCCATCCTCATCGACATCCCAGGAAATCCATCCCCCCTACTCTTTCTAAAGATAACTGCCATTGAGCATTGAAACTAAAGAGTGAAAAGAAGATACGAAGGACTAGACTAAGGCAGAGATGAGATGCAAAAAGAAGGAAGGTCCAGGGATATACATAAAAACCGTCTGAAGCCAAGTCCAAAAAGAGCGAGGAGTCATTGAGTTAGGGATGGCGAAGTAGGCCTATACATTTAAGAAGAGAAGGAAGCTACATACATAGGATGGACGAAGTTCAGGTAGAGGTTAACAGAGTGAACCGGCCGCCTTAGTCTTCAACTCTCACGCTGACCGAAGCTACTGTGGCGTAATACGAGGGCCTTCCTTTTAGAAAGTTAGAAAGAAAAAGGGCGGTTTGCTAAAAAAGGTTTACTAAAAGAGGAACGTCACCAAGCAGATAGGAAAATGGAGGAAGCTAAATTTCATGTGTACATAGTCAGAATGAAGAAAGAGACTAGAGATGCTATATCCCTGCTTTCATCATAAGAGAATAAGTAAGGAAATGGCTCCTCTCGCGCTTCTACTTCAGCCAATCTAGATCCCAGGTTGCACCTTTGTGGACTGAGAAAACGTAGTGGAGTCAACCGGTTGTGAACCCACTTGCTGGGGTCTTGTTTCCGGGAGGTAAGCTTCGGAAGTGAAAATGCAAACAAAGTAGCTGCTTTTTCCCTTTCCGGTTAGCGCATATAGGACGCCTGATCGATTGAGATCCGGATTGAACAACTGTAGATGCGAGATCTAGGACTCCTTCTATGGCAAAGACTTTGGCGGGATATTTTTAGCTCCATCGCGGTCTTTATCTTCAAGCGGCGTACACATCTTCTTCTTCTTATCTTATTCCTCGCCGGGCGGGGATCCTCCTTCAAGGAACTTAGTGAACTGAGTTTCTTTGTATGGGGCGAATATATATTAGGGCAGAGAAGAGCTTCAATCGTGTGAGATCGCCTGTAATGGTATCAATAGCAACGACTGCGGCATTTGCTCCTTTTGATAGGTGCACCTAAGATCCCTTCTTTTCTCTAAGTCTCTAAGAATGGAGGAAGCGTGTGAAGCGCGTCAGCCTTTCACTATGCCGAGATCGGTCACTTCGGAATTGCGCGCGTAGTTAGATCCGGCCGTAGGTGAACATAGTGCCCCAACGGTGGTGATAGAAGAAGCGATCCATCGCGACAATGCAGTTGGAATCTTGGAACCTGTCTTTTCTTTGGGCTTTTAGCCCTATGTATTGGGAATGCTAACCAATCCATCTAACCAGGACTCCAAGATAGGTAAACGGAATTGTACCGCATGGAATGCCCATAATGCGTAAAAGTCTTCTTTGAGCAATTCGGGAAACTTGTTTGCTAAACTTTGGCTTTTGCCGGGTTGAAGCCCAGATATGGATGCCAAACCTGACCCCTATCTGAATCGTGCGTAACAAGTTAGTCATGGGGAAACCTATGGCTGGATTGAATCCTCATTCAATACGCACCTGCTTCTCGAGGAATCGTGATCCCGGATGAGCGGGACGTCGAACGTGCGGTTGACATGGCAATGTCCGAAGATTGGGAGGTACCAAACGAACATCGACTAGAGCATTTCCATCAGGTCCGGGGGCACCTAGGCAGTAGCCTTTTTCCTCGGCTCCTTTCGCTCTACTGTTGGTTACGTGTAGTCAGTTAAGGTTGCTAATAAGATAAGCTTCTGAGCTCAGATTCTAATTTTAATATTATTATATTATATAATAACTAATTTTCGAAAATTATGTAATAACAATTTTGGGATATGTAATAACAATTATTTTCGAAAACTATTATGTAATACTCCCTCCGTCACATATTACTCTGAACACTTTCCTTTTTAATCTGTCTCAAAACACTTTGCACACCCAAAAATGACAAATATTAACATAATTCTTACTCTCACAATACACACTTATTTACAAAGAATGTCATTACTTTTTCAAGTCATAATTAACTTACTACATCTAATTAATTGAACTAATTAGGCCATTACACAATAAAAAAATCCAAATCACAATTAACCCAATACATTAAAAAACCCAACCCAATTCAATTTTTGGATCCAATCCATTACACCCAAAATTGAAACAAAAAAACCCAACCCCCACCCATTTGCTCTCACTCTCGAATGTTCTTCCCAACCTAATCTCATTCTCTTGCCGTCTTCCCCACCTCTCTCTCTCTCAAAACCCTAATGTTCTCTCTCTCTCTCTTGCAATGTCTTCCCTTCCCCACCCCACTCTTTGAAAACTGATGTTATGCCTCTCTCTGAAATCCTATTTATCGTCTCTACCCCTCCCCCCAAATCGACTCTGTAAAAAAACCACAAAGACATCTTCGATCGATCTCGCCTCTATTTAAAACTGTGCAGATCTTTAATCGATCTCTTTTTTTCTCCGATTAATCTATTTTTTTCTTCGATCGATCGGTCTTTTCAACCATGGAGTCGGATTTGTTCGAACTTTCATTTGAAGCCGAAACTTTTATGGGCGACACATCTTTAATGGAGTCAGATTTATCTGAAATGGACCCTATTTTTGACATTGAGAACCTCGTCGTTGCCGATTCAAAAGATTCGTGGGTATCTGAGAGTCCTCTAATCCATACAGGTATTTTTACAGTATTCGCATGTCTTTTTGTATATAAATATGGTGATTTGCTGTATGGTGTATATAAATATGGTGATTTGCTTATCTGCAGTGGAGAGATCTTTAATAGAGGGGACAGAGGAGGGGATAGAGGCGATGGAGGTGGCTTTGAGATTGAGCGAGGACATGCAACGATATTTCTTGGAGAGCCTAGGGATATGGTGTCCCCTCGTGCTTAGGTTACTCTGATATCTCATTTACTTGATAACCTACTGTGAGTTATGCTGAGTATATATACTGTGATGCATGTTGCCCCTGTTATTTTGATGAAATTATGCAAAGTTGATGATATTGTGATTTGCTGATTTTGAAAATACTGTGAGTTATGATGAGTATATATACTGTGATGCATGTTGCCCTTATTATGTTGGTGATATTGTGCAAAATTGATGATTGGTATGTGTGTGAAAATATATGTGGTGAATTGATGATATTGAGGTTCAATGAATTATGGTGATTTGCTGTATGGTGTCCAAAATGTGCCTTAGATTAATGCCACCATTTGGGTTCCAACCCTAAATTAGGAGGCTTGATTTAAGCTACTCTTTTCCTTATGATGAAATTGTTCTGAGGGAATTAATCAATATAATTCTTATTTGATTGATTGTGATGGTGTGGAATGTGATTATGATCAGATTGTAATTATGTGGAGACTGTATCTGTGTAATGGGTTGGGTTATGGTGTCTCCAATGTGCCTTAAATTAATGCCACCATTTGGGTTTCCATCCTAAATTAGGAGGCTTGATTTAGGCTACTCTTTTTCCTGTGATGAATCTGTTCTGAGGGAATTAACCAATCAAATTCTTATTTGATTGATTATTGTGATGGTGTGGAATAGGTTTATGATCAGATTTGATTGAAATTGTGTATATGATCATTAAGATTGATATAATGACCATTCAGATTGTGTGTATATGATCATAATGTAATTATGTGTACATGATCAGAATGTGTGTATATGATCAGAATGTAAAAAAATGTCACAATTGTTAAAAATTGTAAAATATGAGAGTAAATACTTGCAAAAGGTATAGTAATAAACTGTTTACAACCTACGCATGTCCTATATGACTTAAATAACAAAAGTTCATCCAAGTGATGGTTCAAAATGATGTCAAAAAGTATGTCATATACTTTAATCATATCCTAAATTGGTCATTAGTTCTTCCAAGTCATATGTTGAACCTTCTATCTATCCAACTTGCAACAAGTACTCTGTGCATTCTTTTACCAAGTCTTCCTCCACCTCTAATGTTAATGGCAGTCTTCCTTCCCTAAGTAAAATGTCTTTGTTCATGTGTGGGAACTTGTAGTTGTTGTTTCCCTTCACCTTCATGATTTCAATAAGGCAATTTTGGAGACTTAAGAATACATTGTTCAGTGTAGTGTGTGTGAGGTTTTCAAAGGATAACATCACATTTTTCACCAAATCATCCACATTATATGAAGTTGTTTCCACTTGTAATGATTGTATAGCCCTGAACCACCCTAAGTCATTGACATTAGTGTCAAGGGAGTTTGGTGGTTGGCAAACCAATTGGATGTTGAATTCATCTGATGAGGCTGCAGCCCTAAACTCAGGATCATGGTTGGTAATATGTGGTTTTGCATTATCTTGCTGAATTACAATCTGTTTGCTTGCACTTCCTAGCCACTTTACTTTAATTGCTGGTATAATCTGATGAGAAATGATGATTAGTTGCTTTTATGTATTGAAACTGTAAAAAGTAATGTCATCAATAGGGAAATGATAACATTCCCTGTTTTGGAGATTTACTTATGTGTGTAAAACTATGTAATGATAATGTTCTGATAGTTTTACCTGGTTAATTAGGCATTCCTTGATGACGTCTTTAGTAATTGAGTCTATTGGCTTTGTCACCATAGTGCCCCTCACTCTGTTTTGTTGTTTCTTTGTGCTGGTTCTTGCCTTGTGAATGGAAAAATCCCTATTTTCCCATCAAACACAAGGTTCCCATCACTTGAATATTGGGGTCTTGCAACAGCACACATAAACATAATTTTAGGTATAAACTTCTTGCTTTTGCATGTTCGTTGTGGTTCAGTTTCCTGTGGCAACTTGTAGTACTTCTCAGTTGCTCTTGTCATGTAAAACCATTTCTCATCAATGTGAATGACATTATGCATTGATCCAAACTTGACTTTGTTGTTGAGCCTGTCAACTTGCAAGAAGTTCAAACTGTACTTTATCCTTTGCATTTTAT
The DNA here is from genome assembly GCA_028654395.1 of Scutellaria barbata. Lineage (NCBI taxonomy): Eukaryota > Viridiplantae > Streptophyta > Magnoliopsida > Lamiales > Lamiaceae > Scutellaria > Scutellaria barbata. The sequence goes on from CM053644.1 coordinate 1,991,591, forward strand.
TTGTTGGTGTAAGTCCAGGCTTTATGGCATTTATATGTGGTCTGATTGCCCCATTTTTCACCCACCTACTTATTGTTGATTTGCTACAATTCATCTCATTGGCTAATCTTCTGATGGTTGATCTTTTTTCAAATGGTATGGCCTTCAGCTTTTCTTCATGTTGTTGAATTCTTGATGGTGTATTATGTGGAACTTGTTGCTTTTGTGACTTAAAGCTCACTGTCTTTCCATCTAATTGTTGTTTTCTTGAAGTTGTCCAAACATTTTGTATGGTCCTCCTGTAAATTCCATATGATGCAGATGCTTCATCAAGCTTGCCTTTGTGAACAACACCATTGGTGTTATTTTGAAGTAGGAATTGAGCAATATGATTCTTTTCTGATGGAGTTAGCTCACTTTTTCTTCTTCTCACCATTTTCTTGTAGACTGTATCTTAACTTTCAATGAAGAATTGAATGTGTATTTAAGACTCTATTTGTATTTATAAGGGCATTTAATGTCTTGAAAAAATAAGAGGGAAAATTTACCCCCTTTCATACTCATTTAAGTCTGATTAGACTGTTAAATTAGGTGGGAACTTTTGTTTGTAAATTTTGGTGGGAAATAATTCCAAATCTGAATTTCATGCCTTCTTTAGCAATTTTTTCATCAATTTTATGTATGTTGTTTTGTATGATTAGCTTGAGTGTTTGGGATAGATTAGGTTTCAGTTTAATATTCAAATTAATCACTCCATTAGAAAAAGTAAATTTGACCATTATACCCTCAATCATAAAACAAATATTAACTTTTTCTTAAAAATTGTTCCCAATTTGATATGCAAAGTAATATGGGACAGAGGGAGTAACTAATTTTCATAAATATGTACTAACTATTTTGGGTAATCCTATAATTAAGTAACTTAAAATAATGTTTCGAAAATAATTAATAACTAGTTACTTAAAATAATTTAATGCTCAAAACAAATTAATAACCAGTTAATGTTCGAAACTAATTAATAGTTATTTTAAGTAACTAGTAATATAATTAGTGATTTTAAGTGACTATATAATTAATAACTAACTAATACTTATTTTAAGTAACTTAAAATAATGTGTCGAAAATAATTATAATACTAATTAATAGTAGTAATTATAGTTCGAAAATAGTGTTTTGAAAATAATATTTTCAAATTATTTACTAATGTTTTGAACATTATTTTCGAAAACTATTCACTAAATAATAATATTAATCAATTATTTTATTCATGTTCAAGTGACACCTATTATTAATTATTAATTAATTTAGCCATACATTGTTATTTATTTTTTGAAAAACTAGTACTTTATTGTTCGAAAAAATGGACACAACACTTTTACTAATATTTTATTGTTTTCCAAAATACTATTATTAATTTAGCCATACTTTGTTATTAATTTTTGAAAATTGTTGTGTTATGTTTCAAGATTATTTTTTTTTCATAATTATAATATTAATAATTTTGGAAAACATTATAATTAATGTTCAAAATGATATGATAATGTTCGAAAAGATTCATAATAATTTTAGTAATTTTCCTAAACATTGTATTTAATTTTCGAAAATTCCTATGCAAATTTCAAAGATTATTATTTTTGAAAATTATAATGTTCGAAAACATTAATAATAATAATTTTAAAATTCAACGAAAACTTTATTAATATTTTTCGAAAATTCCTATACAATTTGAGAAGATTATTATATTCGAAAATTATTGATTTCGAAAACATTAATAATACTATTAAAAATTGTCGACAACTTTGTTAGTATTTTTGGAAAACATTATTAGTAATCTTCGAACACATTATTATGCGATTTTCGAAAACAATTTTAATAGTTTGCGAAAACATTAATTATGTTATTATCTTTCGAAAACATTATTATTACTATTCGAAAATTACAGTTTTATGATCCAAGATTATTATTTATGAAAACAACTGTACATTATTTTCGAAAATTACTAATGTTATAATAATGTTCGAAAATACTATAGAATTCTATTAATTTTCGAGCATTAGTAATTTATTTTTGAAGGGTAATTTTGTACACGTCAATTTAGTCGACGACAATTTATAAAGTTTTGAAGTGCGCTATAATAAATCGAACACCCTCACAAAATCTAGTGGATAAAAATTGCCCAATTCACGGATTGCACATTACAAAGGAATTCTTGAATCGAACATTATACAACATGCAGTTGTAGGTCAGCATTCCAAATCATCAGGCTTTATAGTGCTTGCATCACTAGAGTACCTATAAACCGTCAAAGCCATATTGCGCCTAACATTTTTAAGTCCCTCTTGTTTCAGTTGAGGTTTAGGTCATTTCCCGGTCAACGCACTCTCAATTGCAAGCAAGACAAAAACACCGCACGTATGATTACCTTTCTGGACGTAACAATTTGACTATTTTACATGACACATTTCCAACTCATGTTGACAAACTTCGATTTGCCTTCTCTCTTGTACCGCCCGTTCGTAGTATCCAGTGTTTTCTAAAAGTGCCGAAAATACACGTCGAATACACATCATCTGTTTTAATCGATTTTTCCATTTCGTATTATTTCAGGTCCATCCCATGCTATCGAAAAGAATAATCCACATTTTTGATATTTCAATTTCACAAGCCACCAAGTGTCCACCCAAGTTGATGATCGTCAAAAGTTGCATGGAAATGGAAAATTGTGTTGGACCGAATTCGAAGCAGTGCATACTTTGGAGATTTATAATTTACGCAAAATGATCAAAAAACTTACAGAGTCGATATCTTTCCACCATGGCTTCATGTGTCGCCATTTCAGCCTCTTTCCTACGACATAGAGAATAAGTACCTCTAGTTGGTCCGCTGGAAAACTCTCCTTTCGTGGTCCTTCATATTTGGACTCGTCGTCATTATTACGGTGGGCCTCATTTCATATTGCCTCACATCTTGTCTGCAGAAAAAATAATAAAAGAAATCAGACAATACTTTGGAAAATGAAGACATGTACAGTTAAAATTGAGTTGGAGTCATACAAAGAATTGAGCATCTAATATCTGAAACTTCTTTTTCATCAAAGGATCGATGTCCCGAACACTAGCAAATGCGTGGTCGCTCTGTAGAATATCTAGGTACGCGTCAATTGCCTGATGCAGGGGACAATTTCCATTAGATCATGACATTGAGAAAGAGAAATATTATATATGGGGAGGAAAATGCAAATCATGAAAATATAAAATTAAGTAATCTCTAACCTCAAACGGCATGTCCTCCAGTGGATCCAAGAATGTGCTAAAGAATTCTGGACCTACGCCGTAACCTACTCCAACGTTACGCCTGCAAAACGAGGTTAACTGTAAACAACGCACGTACCAATGATTTGAAATAAAATGGTAAGAAAGCCACGAACTTACATTTCAGGCTTCTTCTTTGAGAGCTTTGCAACTATCTTGTCCCGTATGAAAGCCTCTAAATCAGCCATTAGAAGGTCCGATCTCTTCACATCATCTCGAAAAAATGGACTTCGGACCCATCGAGAATGTGTCCTCTCTCGAACGACTCGTATGCCAGCACTCGTCTCAGGAAAATCGATGACCCTCCAATCGACGATGACAATTCATATGCAAAAGTCTCACAGGTATATCTCGGCTCTGTCTGTATGGTGGGCATATCGGTTCCCATCTCGAAAGGCACTGAAGAAGGTTCATACTATCTCATATGGTAGTTGGGGGTACCACAGGAGTACACTACTCCGTTGCTCCATGGTCTCGTAGATAATACTCAGATGCTGGGGGATAATAAGACTTATGGTGGAATGAGGGACGAGGGTCATAGAATGACCTTAACTCATCTTCAATCATTGACGGAATCGCTAGCTCCAAGCATTGTGTCTCGTCCCAAACGCGATCATCCACATATCCTCGAAGGTCATCGAACTGTTGTCCAATGTAAGTCCTCATCTCAGTCAATCGAGTATCGAACAATCCAAACATAGTCTGCGTCATGTTATCATACGTTGTAGTAAATTCTGGAAATAGGCAAGTAGAAGGTGGCTCGAAAGGAGATGGCACAAATCTACTCGGTCCGGCATCCGAAAATCCCGTGATCTGTAGTACTTCAGTGGGCTGCATCTCAAAATCAGGATACTGGTATCCACATGGTTCCATATTAGGAAGTTCGGTCGTATCAGTGGCTTGTCGGGTCGATTGCCTACCATCTTGCCTTGTAGCGGCTGAAGTCCTCATCGCCGAAACAGGACCTGACGACGATGGACCCGCTTCATTAGGTAAATGTCTCGACCCACGTGGGATTCTAGTCGCATCAGCCGGTCTCCTACCGCGTCTTCTTATCTCAAATTGCACCCCGTCAGCCAAGTCTAGCTTAATTCCACGCCAAAATGGCTGACATTGTTTTTCAAAACTCGAAATGAACGACTCTAAATAGTACACCTAGTACGAACACATATATTGCAGTTATTATAAAGTCACAACAATCAGCTAACAAAATTACCTATCCCCTAATTTTGGAAAATTGCACTAAGTCAAGAAATTCAGAATACCTCTCCAGACAATGCATGGGTAATATCTGTAGTGGATTTTTCTGTCGACCACTTCAATAATCTAGGCAGGTGATTTTGAGTGTCCAATTGACGTCCAGCAATGATTCCAATGATAGGAATCACCTCGTACGCCCAAACCTAGATAATGTATATGATTAAACGTCGACATAAGTCTTATTCTGAATTCAATGGTAATAATAATAAAAAAACATATTACTAACCAGTAGAGCAACAGAGAATCCGTAAAAATAGTACATGGACATCTTGTTTGTCAAACTTTGGTCTGCGAGGGAACCCTGTCCATCGACTTCAGCAACGATAATTTCCCCCACGGAAATGAGTCCTATCTCTCGAGCTGCTCAATTAAGACACATATCCACGAATCCACATAAGTTTTCCGTGGGTCGACACCGAGTATGATGTAGTACAAAATTAGTATCTTTGAAATCTTGACCTCGTCATCTTCACTCTGATGAAAAGATCCTTCTTTCAATTTTTTCCGAAGGTCCTGAATAGTCACATGGGTCGATTCGGTGTAGTACAAAATTAGTATCTTTGAAATCTTGACCTCGTCATCTTCACTCTGATGAAAAGATCCTTCTTTCAATTTTTTCCAAAGGTCCTGAATAGTCACATGGGTCGATTCGGTGTGGACTCTATAGTACACTCCTCCTTCAGATGGATGGTGGATCCCTGTAGGGTTGAAGTCAGAATCACTAAATCTAAGTCCGGTGATCAAAGCAAACTCTCTCATCGAGAAACGACACAATCTTCGTTCTTGTCCAATGACGAACCATCTCTCGTGGGCAAGAGTATTATCACTACGCACTTCGAAAGACATGAGAACATGCAACATCGACTTGCATATTTCTGTCGAGCTCTCCCACCTTAGAAAATATCTGAAACACGACCCAAAAAAATTGAGTACACATTTTCGACCGTGCGCAAGCATCTGTGCCTTAATATCCTCAAGTACACACGAACGACAATAGCCGTTAATATAGGCCAAACGACCCTGACAAGACGGACGAGCCCACTTTTCTCTCCTTCTACACTCGGTCCATTTACTTAGTAATCTTGCACATGTGACACTTACATGCTAAGCCCCACCTCCACTTTCACCAATTGAAGACCGTCCCCAACACTAAGGTAAGAAAACTTTAATGCAACAAACTCTAACCACACAAATTCAAAACAATTTGAGAATATCCCTCCCCAAATTAGTTAAAGTTCCCCTAATTTCTGCTAATTTTCGCTAATGTTTGACATTCATCTAAGTCTGAAAAAGCTTGCAATGGAAAAAAAAAAATTGAAAGTGGAGGGTCTTCATTATTGTTGCATTAAAGTTTTCTTACCTTACTGGTTGGGGAGGGTCTTCAATTGGTGAAAGTGGAGGTGGGGCTTAGCATGTAAGTGTCACATGTGCAAGATTACTAAGTAAATGGACCGAGTGTAGAGGAGGGAGAAAAGTGGGTTCGTCCGTCTTGTCAGGGTCGCTTGGCCTATATTAACGGTTATTGTCGTTTGTGTGTACTTGAGGATATCAAGACACAGTTGTTTGCGCACGGTCGAGAATGTGTACTCAATTTTCTTGGGTCGTGTTTCAAATATTTTCTAAGGTGGGAGAGCTCGACAGAAATATGCAAGTTCATGTTGCATGTTCTCATGTCTTTCGAAGTGCGTAGTGATAATACCCTGCCCACGAGAGATGGTTCGTCATTGGACAAGAGCGAAGATTGTGTCGTTTCTCGAGAAGAGAATTTGCTTTGATCATTGGACTTAGATTTGGTGATTCTGACTTCAACCCTACAGGGGTCCACCATCCACCTGAAGGAGGACTGTACTATAGAGTCCACACCGAATCGACCCATGTGACTATTCAGGACCTTCGGAAAAAATTGAAAGAAGGATCTTTTCATCAGAGTGAAGATGACAAGGTCAAGATTTCAAAGATACTAATTTTGTACTACATCATACTCGGTGTCGACCCACAGAAAACTTATGTGGATCCATGGATATGGGTCTTAATTGAGCAGCCCGAGAGATGAGACTCATTTCCGTGGGGGAAATTATCGTTTCTTATGTTGCTGAAGTCGATGGACAGGGTTCCCCGAACTATTGCAGACCAAAGTTTGACAAACAAGATGCCCATGTACCATTTCTACGCATTCTCTGTTGCTCTACTGGTTAGTAATATGTTTTTTATTATTATTACCATTGAATTCAGAATAGACTTATGTCGACGTTTAATCATATGCATTGTTTAGGTTTGGGCGTACAAGGCGATTCTTGTCGTTGGAACCATCGCTGGACGTCGAATGGACACTCAAAATCACCTGTCTAAATTATTGAAGTGGTCGACAGAAAAATCCACTACAGATATTACTCACGCATTGTCTGGAGAGGTATTCTGAATTTCTTGACTTAGTGCAATTTTTCAAAATTAGGGGATATGTAATTTTGTTGGCTGATTGTTGTGACTTTATAGTAACTGCAATATATGTGTTCGTACCAGATGTACTGTTTGGAGTCGCTCATTCCGAGTTTTGAAAAAGAATATCAGCCATTTTGGCGTGGAATTAAGCTAGACTTGGCCGACGGGGTGCAATTTAAGGCAAGAAGACGTGGTAGGAGATCGGCTGATGCGACTAGAATCCCACGTGGATTGAGGCCTTTACCGAATGAAGCTGGTCCATCGTCCTCAGGTCCTGTTTCGGTGAGGAGGACCTCAACCGCTACAAGGCAAGGTGGTGGGCAATCGACCCGACAAGCCACTGATACGACCGAACTTCCTGATGTGGAACCATGCGGGTACCAGTATCCTGATTTTGAGACGCAGCCCACTAAAGTACTATAGATCATAGGATTTTCGAATGCCGGACCGAGTAGATTCGTGACATCTCCCTCCAAGCCGCTCCTACTTACCCATTTCCAGAATTTACTACTACGCATGACAACATGACACAGACTATGTTTGGGTTGTTCGATACTCGATTGATTGAGATGAGGACTTACATTGCACAGCAATTCGATGACCTTCGAGGATATGTGGATGATCGCGTTCGGGACGAGACACAACGCTTGGAGCTAGCGATTCCGTCAATGAGCTGAGGTCATTCTATGACTCTCGTCCCTCATTCCATAAGTCTTATTATCCCCCAGCATCCGAGTATTATCCACGAGACTAGGGAGCGACGGAGTGGTGTACTCTTGTGGTACCCCCAACTACCATATGGGGATAGTATGAACCTTCTGCAGTGTCTTTCGAGAGGGAAACCGATATGTCCACCATGCAGATAGAACCGAGATATACCTATGAGACTTTTGCACATGAATTGTCATCGTCGATTGGAGGGTCACCGATATCCGATTTCTCTGAGACGAGTGCCGGCATACGAGTCGTTCGAGAGAGGGCACGGCACATTCTCGATGGGTCCGAAGTCCATTTTTTCGGGATGATGTGAAGAAATCAGACCTTCAAATGGCTGATCTAGAGGCTTTCATTCGGGACGGGATAACTGCAAAGCTCTCGAAGAAGGAGCCTGAAATGTAAGTTCGTGGCTTTCTTACCATTTTATTTCAAATCATTGGTACGTGCATTGTTTACAGTTAACCTCGTTTTGCAGGCATAACGTTGGAGTAGGTTACGGCGTAGGTCCAGAATTCTTTAGCACATTCTTGGATCCACTGGAGGACATGCCGTTTGAGGTTAGAGATTACTTAATTTTATATTTTCATGATTTGCATTTTCCTCGCCATATATAATATTTTGTAAATTCATTTTATTTCTCTTTCTCAATGTCATGATCTAATGGAAATTGTCCCCTGCATCAGGCAATTGACGCGTATCTAGATATTCTACAGAGCGATCACGCATTTGCTGGTGTTCGGGACATCGATCATTTGATGAAAAAGAAGTTTCAAATATTAGATGCTCAATTCTTTGTACGACTCCAACTCAATTTTAGCTGTACTTGTCTTCATTTTTCAAAGTATTGTCTGATTTCTTTTATCATTTTTTCTGCAGACAAGATGTGAGGCAATATGGAATGAGGCCCACCATAATGACGACGACGAGTCCAAATATGCAGGACCACGAAAGGAGAGTTTTCCAATTGACCAACTAGAGGTACTTATTCCCTATGTCGTAGGAAAAAGACTGAAATGGCGACACATGAAGCCATGGTGGAAAGATATTGACTCCATAAGTTTTTTGATCATTTTGCGTAAATTATAAATCTCCAAAGTATGCACAGCTTCGAATTCGGTCCAACGCAGTTTTCCATTTCCATGCAGCGTTTGAAGGTCATCAACTTAGGTGGACACTGGGTGGCCTGTGAAATTGAAATACCAAAAATGTGGATCATTCTTTTCGATAGCATGAGATGGACCTGAAATAATACGAAATGAAAAATTTGATTAAAACAGACGATGTGTATCCAACACGTATTTTCGGCACTCTTAGAAAACATTGGATACTACGAACGGGCGGCACAAGAGGGAAGGCAAATCGAAGTTTGTCCACATGAGCTGGAAATGTGTCATGTAAAAGAGTCAAATTGTTACGTCCAGAAAGGTAATCATACGTGCGATATTTATACCTTGCTTGCAATTCAGAGTGCGTTGACTGGGAAATGGCCTAGACCTCAACTGAAACAAGAGTGACTTAAAAATGTTAGGCGTAATATGGCTTTAACGGTTTATAGGTACTCTAGTGATGCAAGCACTATAAAGTCTGATGATTTGGAATGTTGACCTACAACTGCATGTTGTATAATGTTCGATTCAAGAATTCCTTCGTAATGTGTGATCCGTAAATTGAGCAATTTTTATCCACTAGATTTTGTGAGGGTGTTCGATTTATTAAGCGCACTTCAAAACTTTATAAATTACCATCGACTAAATTGACGTACACAAAATTACCCTTCAAAAATAAATTACTAATGCTCGAAAATTAATAGAATTCTATAGTATTTTCGAACATTATTATAACATTAGTAATTTTCGAAAATAATATACAGTTGTTTTCGGAAATAATAATCTTGGATCATAAAACTGCAATTTTCGAACAGTAATAATAATGTTTTCGAAAGATAATAACATAATTAATGTTTTCGCAAACTAATAAAATTGTTTTCAAAAATTGCATAATAATGTGTTCGAAGATTACTAATAATGTTTTCCAAAAATACTAACAAAGTTTTCGACAATTTTTAATAGTATTATTAATGTTTTCAAAAACTATAATTTTCGAATATAATAATCTTCTCAAATTGTATAGGAATTTTCGAAAAATATTAATAAAGTTTTCGTTGAATTTTAAAATTTTTATTATTAATGTTTTCGAATATAATTCTCAAAAATAATAATCTTCAAAATTTGCATAGGAATTTTCGAAAATTAAATACAATGTTTAGGAAAATTACTAAAATTATTATGAATCTTTTCGAATATTATCATGTCATTTTCGAACATTGATTATAATGTTTTCCAAAATTATTAATATTATAATTATAAAAAAAAATCTTGGAACATAACACACCAATTTTCAAAAATTAATAACAAAGTATGGCTAAATTAATAATTAATTAATAATAGTTTTTTGAAAAACAATAAAATATTAGTAAAAGTGTTGTGTCCATTTTTTCGAACAATAAAGTACTAGTTTTTCGAAGATTTTTTCGAAAGATTAATTAATTATTACTAATGCAATTATTAATAACATATTGTACTCATTATATTTTCGAAAATTAAATATACAATTTTCGACAATTAATAACAATGTTTTGGAAAATTATTAATATTGTTGTTAATGTTTTCGAACATTATTGTTAAAGTTTAAAAATTTTAATCTTCCAACTTTATTAATAATGTTTTCGACAATTTATTATTAATGTTTTCGAAAATTAATAATACAATTTTTTAAAAATAAATAACAAAGTATGTCTAAATTAATAAATAATTAATTAATAATAGGTGTCACTTTAACATGAATAAAATATTATTAAAAGTGCATGTCCAAATTTTCGAACATTACCAAAGTTTTCGAAGATTATTCTATCATGTAATTTTCGAAAATAAATTATGTAATTGTTGCCTAAATTAATTAATAAACAATTAATTAATAATAGGTGTCACTTTAACATGAATAAAAAATTATTAAAAGTTAATGTCCAAATTTTTGAACATTACCAAAGTTTTCGAAGATTATTCTATCATGTAATTTTCGAAAATAAATTATGCAATTGTATGCCTAAATTAATTAATTAATAATAGGTGTCTTTAATATGAATAAAATATTATTAAAAGTGCATGTCCAAATTTTCGAACATTACCAAAGTTTTCGAAGATTATTCTGACATGTAATTTTCGAAAATAAATTATGCAATTGTTGCCTAAATTAATTAATAATTAATTAATAATAGGTGTCACTTTAACATGAATAAAATATTATTAAAAGTTCATGTCCAAATTTTCGAACATTACCAAAGTTTTCGAAGATTATTCTAACATGTAATTTTCGAAAATAAATTATGCAATTGTTGCCTAAATTAATTAATAATAGGTGTCACTTTAACATGAATAAAATATTATTAAAAATTCATGTCCAAATTTTCGAACATTACCAAAGTTTTTGAAGATTATTCTGACACCAATTTTCGAAAATAAATTAATTAATGTTTGCCTAAATTAATTAATAATTAATAATAGGTGTCACTTGAACATGAATAAAATAATTAATTAATATTATTTTTTAGTGAATAGTTTTCGAAAATAATGTTCGAAACATTAGTAAATAATTAGTAAATATTATTTTCGGAACACTATTTTCGAACTATAATTACTACTATTAATTAGTATTATAATTATTTTCAACACTATTTTAAGTTAATTAAAATAAGTATTAGTTAGTTATTAATTATATAGTCACTTAAAATCACTAATTATATTACTAGTGTTGGTCTCAAGTGGTGTTCGAGGTTCAGAGGGGGGGTGAATGAACCTTGGTCGATTTTTCAGAATCTTTAAAACAACCGTTCTGCACTGCAAGTTACTTGAGCTTGTAGCGATAGATGGTTACTGCTTGCAGCGCTAGAATGCAGTGCTGCACGCTGTAACCTGGAGTTTTGTACGCAACGGAAATATACTTTTAAACACAAGGCTGTTTTACACAAGAATGCTTCTTTCAAACGTTTTATGATGAGAAAAGATAGATATATGCAGAAAATAAGCACAGATAAATAAAGCGATAAAAACACTTATGGCTTATAGTGGTTCGAAGGTGGTGTAATCCTTCTACGTCCACTCTACTGCTCCTCGAGCAGGAACTTTGTTAAGCAAGATTGATTTACAGGACTCTCCTAACAATCTATCAACTTTACAAAGCTAACCACCTACTGAAGTCCAGCGTACACACAGCAATTACAAACTTCAAAGGCTAACCCACACAGGGTTCTATACTCCCACACAGGGAAGCTGCCTAACTCTAGACAACTAAAACAAACAGTAAGGATCTCTCCTATCAACTGCTTGACACCACTAAAACAACCAAGCACACAGCAACAAGGTTAAAAGGATAAAAGGTTTTCTTCAACTTGTGCTTCGAAGTGAGCTTCTGATTCCGTAGGGAAACTTTCAGCTTGAACTCTGCTTCACTTCGATAGGTTGAGTGACTGAAACTGTTGGCTTGAATGCTTGAAATTTGTAAGCTTGAAACTTTCGCGTATGGATTTTAGTTCTTAGTAACAGTGACAGTCACCAGCTTCAGTTCTCCTCGACCTCTATTTATACTTGTAGGAGAAGATGTCCGTTGAAGGAGACATCCCTCTTTTGAATTTGAAATAGTCTGGCCAAAGTATGGTTTGCATTTAATGCGACTTGACTTTTCCTTTCGGAGTATTTAATGCGGCAGTTGCGGCTCGCAGCTTTCTGCGGCGCGTCAGTCCATGTGGCATCTTCTTATTGGCTCCATGTCTGCTACTTTGACTTTTTCTTGAACGGCTCTTTTGTTCCTGCTTGGATCTCCGTTCCTCGTACTGCATTTATCCTTCTTGGGATTTACAGGATACTTTATCTTGTAGTTGACGCTGTATAACTTAACTGTCCTGTAAGTCTGCGTTGTATCCTTGGTCTTTGTGCAGCTGATGCATTCTTTTAGTGCTACTGTATTTTAGACCTGCTTGCAGTATCATCTGGCAGTGCTGCTGTAATCATCGTTCTAGCAGTACTCCTGTATCATTTTCATGCAGCGATGCTGCACGCCGTTCTTCCTTATCTTGCTGTATTGAAGTACAGCCTTATTTATACTTTGTTGTTCCTTTCTTCTTCCAGCAATGCTGTATCCTGCCTTTATGCAGCGATACTGTATCCTGCCTTCTTGCAGCGATATCTTCCTTTAAAGCTTAGATGCAGCTTTATCCTCTTTTAACCTCCATTTCAATCCTTGACTCAAGACTCAATTCTAGTCTATTTATTCATTTAAACAATGTGAAAATGGGGTACTCAAAACTTCCTATTACATGATTGGTTTGTCTCATCAAAATCTAAATAATGAAATCCCAACAACTAGTTACTTAAAATAACTATTAGTTTCGAACATCATGTTTCGAACATTAACTGGTTATTAATTTGTTTCGAGCATTAAGTTATTTTAAGTAACTAGTTATTAATTATTTTCGAAACACTATTTTAAGTTACTTAATTATAGGATCACCCAAAATAATTAGTACATATTTTTTAAAATTAGTTATTACATAATAGTTTTCGAAAATAATTGTTATTACATATCCCAAAATTGTTATTACATAATGTTCAAAAATTAGTTATTATATAATATAATAATATTAAAATTCTTGAGTACAACATTTTCGAACATTACAGTCATAGTTTTCAAAAATTAAAAAGTTCACTAATTAAACTAATTGGTGAAAGTAACTTAATTGGTGAAAATGTGACAAATGTCATGTGAGTCAGTCTGACAAGTCTGTTGGTCAGTTGACTTGGGGAAAAATGGGTATTTTGGGATCAAAAACTATATTTAGGGCCAGTTAAGGGTGTACTATTATATTAATGAGTAAAATGGGATCAAAGTTTAAAAAAATGGGTATTTTGGGAAATTTTCCCATAATAATAGTATGAATTTTAGTAATCCGGTAGACCACTTCCAGACCCTCCAATATCATGAAAATATTTTACTAAATATGAATTTTAGTAATTTGGCAATTTCTATTTTTGTCTAATAAAATATTGCATTGTGTTGTATTACTATGTATTTTTTTTAGTTTTAATATGTATTTGTGATGAATTTTATAATATAATTTTGGTATTTTATATCAATTTTCATTTATTACATGAATTTTTATATCATTGAAATCAATATGTTTAATTTTTCTATTAACTTAAAAAACAAACATTTAATAAAATAGAAAATTCAAAAGATAAAAATTAAGAATATTCTATAAAAATATTCTCATTGAGTTAAAATTTGAGTTCAATAATTGGGGATAATTTTACTGTTTGACAACAAATTTGATAACAAATTTAGAAGTAAATTTAGAAGTAAATTTGTTTTTTAGTGACAAATTTACCACAAAGGTTGGAGATGATCTTAGTACATATGATAAAATGCGAAATTTTTTATAATTGGCAACTCGAAGTCAAACTAGATAAATATAATGCTCTCTCACATTGGAGGGGGTCATTCTTTAGTGACCACTCCCATTAACAACTAATCACTATTTTTTCTTGTCCTTCCCAGTATAATAGTCTAATATTTCTAATTAATATTTTACCTTTTATTTTAATATTTTTTTGCATATTAAATGTACAAAATACCATTAGCAATATGTAATTAACATATACATGTCAGGCAATTTCAAAAATAGAATATGGAATGAAACACAAAATACACAATTAAAAGATCTAGATCTTATCTACCAATAAAACCAATTTAAGAGAGAAGAATGAGAAGAAGAAAAGAAAAAAAAGACAATGGAACAAATGATTTTTAGTGTGGCACTCACACCACATGGTCAGGCCACTCGAGAGTTCCCAAAAATCTGCCTAAAGTGATCATTTTTTAATGAAAGTTAAACTTTTTTTGCCTAAAGTGATCATTTTTTAATGAAAGTTAAACTTACTGTTTAGGGTCAATAATGTAGAATTAGATTTCCACAAGAAATATATTTATATAGTATTAGAATTGCGAAGATCATAATGAAAGTCCCTAATTTTCCATTAACCCAAGTTTTAAGTAAATTATCTTTTCTAATATGGGTTTTTAGAGTATTTGATTCCCACAAGAAATATATATTTATATAGTATTAGAATTGCGCAGATATAATGAAGGTCCCCAATTTTCCATTGACCCAAGTTTTAATTAAATTATCTTTTCTAGTTGGGGCTTTATTATTGGGCACAAGAAACATGTGTAAATACCATTGCTATCTGAGTGGTTAGCCATTTGTAGATCAACAAATATCTTAATTAAAAATACCCCTAAAAACTTTCATCTTCTATTACAAAACGACATTTCATATAATTGTATTTTATTATATTGGTGCATGTTATTTGTATGTTAGTGATGCCATTTATATACACCAGCCTATAATTTATTAGGGTGATGAGGGAGCTAGGAAATGTCATGAATAATAAGAGATAAAACACTAATTTGCAACGAAAAGAGATCAAAACTGCTAATCCTAGATCAAATTGTGCAATTTTCTTGCCAAAAGTAGTGCAATTCTTGTAAGATTTGATGACCATGATGCAATGACATGAAATCATCACATGCATTAGAACAGTTTCAATACTCCATAGCTTTTGACTTACCAAAGATGGTGGATGGCACTACTTCATGCTTAACAGGTTGAGCAATTCACATTTGTGATGATCACAGGTTCTGGGTCTCTTCATCAGATACGTCGTTTTTGGGATACCAATCAACTTATCGTTTTGTCCAATCACATTATCATTGTCCCCCTGAGCCACAACATTCAAGTTATTCTTTAGCCTCTCAGATTGGTAACAGTGAAATTCTAGCGACATTGGCTAAAATAATCATCATGTACAAGTTAGTTCTCAAGCGTGATAAAAGCATAGAGAGCCTGATTTGAGGCCTGGAAGTGTAAAAGAATTAGAAAGCTGTGAGTGAGCTGACATCACGAAGCTGTGAGTGAGCTGACATCACGCTTGTTTCATCGTGAATACCTGTTCTTTGACAGACTTGGCCTGTCAATTGTGGAATAAAAGCCGATTCCAACTGATCTTCAAGCTGGGAATTCAACTTCGCAGGTATACCTAGTGTTATCAATGATGAAAATGGTTAACAACCGCAATAGTACATTGAAAAGAACAGCACTTTCTATTATTAATGTTTATTGCATCATAAAAGACAGAAGGAAAGAGGTTGAATATCATCATATTTGGTATAAGGGCTTTGACATACGAATAGTCAAGTATTTATTAGTCACAGGATATTCCAGTTATAAAGCTGGATATATATCATGCTCAACTGTATGATATGGATGCTTGTTTATTAGTTATTGGAGTTACAAGAAATCATTATGTGAAGGTTTTATATGTCAGGTCTCATGCAGTTGGATTCATCTACTGCAAATTGTGTTTTCTCTCGTATTCCAGCACTTCCAATGCAGTAGATCACCAATATGGAAATACGAGATGAAAACATATTTGGTGATGAGAGGATACTGCGTGGGCCTGGTGAGATATTATTGATGACAAAAAAAAAGTGCAGTCAACTGCCACAACTAAATCACTACTTTCTGTTGTCCCATCAATTTCGTCCAATCTATATAAAAAACAGCAGGTTGCCCCAATTTAAACCATGTGATTACATATGATGAAGCATTATGTACAAGAAATCCCACCATCATGAAAATTGAGGGCATCTTTTATCTCAATGGTTTTTTTCTCACAACAAGAAAGATTAAAGAAATCTATGTGGACAACTTTTCAACCCAAAGAACCTCAAAGAAACCAACGAAAGATAACCACTTATAGCCTAGAAAGAGTGATTGGGACCATGAGAAAAAAGACAATATTCAGCAAAGCTAATGCCTCATGCACCAAAGATATTGCATTATCAAGGGCACCATCTCTTCTGTCATCCACTTTGACAGGAATAAGAAAAATACTAAAAGAATTAAGATTGTCCTAAAGTCAACTTATTGAGAAGAAATATATAAAGGTTCTTGAAGCTTGAATTCAGCAAGCATATAATGAATTATTCTGCTTCGGATAGAAAAAAAGGGCCATTCTCAGTCGAAACACACTTATTTCAATTTCAACACACAAACATAGAAGATTGTTTCCAACTCATTGTGCCAAAAGATAGTTCATGCTATCAGTGAAGTTGCAAATTGTAGCTGTTCATTAAACTAATGCCCATCTAAAACATCCATAGCTACAGGCACGTTTATTCAAGTGTCGAATTTGTAACTATATACCATCAAGGCTGTAATACTTGGTCATCATAAAACCATAAAATTTCATTCAAATTCAACAAAGGCAACCAATCATTCTTTACATTCACAAATCATTATTTCTGCTTCCACTACTAAATGATTTTCACATATCTTCCAAATAATAACTCCTCCAATATGCATTTTACAGTGCCTTATGACATGCTATCAAAATACAAATTATGTTATTCACTAACCACTACAGATTCATCGGCATTGTCAATAATTTCTAATGCATAGTTATTCCAAACTGCTGTAAACTTTAATTCTTGTTGTTCTTGGATAGGGTTTAAACTTAGCCAATCCCAATCAACATGTCATGCTACCAAGCTACAAGGATCGTGATGAATATGCATTTTTACTTAATAAGGCAACGAAATTAGCAGCAATACCTGAAATACTTTGATTGTTTCCTTCCCCAACTTGATCTAACTAAAACTTTTTCCTCTCGCATATCGCCATAATTAAACAATCAACATTATTGCAACTTCATTTTTCAAATCTAACGGCACTCTTCTGCATCGCCATCGGAGATTCTTCGCCGGAGAGCACTCACATTTGCTCCGATCGATAATCGCACACATATTCTTCCAAAATTGGTCTCAGTTCTTCAATATTGGGCCTTGTATGTGGACTGAGGACCAATATAAGAAATGGATTTGGGCTTCAATTTCAGTAGCTTATTAATTTCAAACCCTCTATTTTTGTAGCCCATTTAGCTGTCAAAGCCCACTTATTTGAATTTCACAAATTTTTGCTAAGTACTTTACTATTCCAAATGATGCCCCAAGAATACTATAGAAAATCATAAAATTCTCTCTAGTTTTTTTATGAAACATGCCAACGTACCCTATAAAAATTAACTTGTGAAAATTAATTTGATTTATGAATAATGGATTTCATTTTATGAAAATATATTCATGAGATGGTGTGATTTTTGTTTATTTTAATGTATATAAAATGTCTCAACCCTCCCCAAAGAAAAATATAATTTACATTTTTTTAAAATTTTTTAAAAAGAAAATATAATCTAATTTTTGTGCCTGATACCGTGGTAGCCACACGTGCAATGGACCATTATATTGCCTACTTGAAACAATTATAAATTGCCAGCAAATCATATTATTATAATTAAAAATAACCACCAACTAGAGATGAAATTATTCAAGTATTGGTAAGAGACAGTGCCTGACAAATAAATTCTTAAATTAAATAAAATTGACACTCTGTTGTTCACAAGTCATATTTTGTTTCTTATGAGATGGCATCATGTTTATACTAATTAATATATGTATATGTCCTTTCCTCGTCAATCTTCGAAGGTTCCTCTGTCTTTAATTTTCTAACCAAAGCCCATGAATTTAGGACATTGCACGGGCATTTCCATTGTCATTCATATAATTTTATTTTATTTTAAACAAGAAATAGACAAGTTTTTCGAAGGAAGTGTCATATGGGATTTTGCAGTAATCATTTATTCTAACACTATTCTCATCCAAATACGCTTAACAATGAAGTTCAAATGGAATTTGATGCATTAGTGTTGATATGATCATACTCATAATTAAAATCTATTTTTATAAATAATTTCTAGAGATCTAAGTGGTATTATTCATAACTAAAATCTATTTTTATAAATCAATATCTATTTTATGCATGTAAGTCCCAATTTAGGGACGACTGATATAGAAACACTTTAGGAGGTATTACTCACCAAATGAAGATTTAAAAAACTAATTGTATTTCTCCTTTTACCCCTATAAGGATATTTATAGTGATTATAGATCGACTTTACGGGTTAAATTAACACTCACAAACTCCAGTTATATTATAATATAAGTTATGTTATACATAGTTAAAACTGAGTCTTTTATCCTCAATTAAATTAAAACACTAATAATTCTATAATCACATTTTGATATATGCTCAAACATTATATACAATATCAAAGAATTAAACATATGAACATAAATCAATTGAAAAACAAGAGGAAAAAGTAGATTTAAGATGCAAGATCTAACATCAAATTTGACTGCAGTAGAATCTTGAATTGAAGAAATTTCATGTAGTTTTCCGACATGGCAGAATGTTGGTTATAGTTTGGTTGTTTTTGAGTGATAATAAGTTTGTCTTTATTGTGATTTCTTCTTGGTCTTTATATGGGAAACTTGTCCCTAAAAGATACAAAGATTGTGCTGGATTCTTGCACAATATCTCAATATTGTTAAGTAAATGTACCTACAATGGGTCCATCGGACATAATTCTCAATGATTCGGTTTTTTGTTTTTTAAGGACAAAATACATTTAGAGGTTTCTAAAGTATTAATTTTTTTTATTTAAAACGTTTTATTTTCAATGATTCATAAAATATCCTAAAATGTCATGTTTAATCATTCAGTAAGTTAACAAGATCCATTAATCAAGGACCTGGACATAAATATTTTTAATATTTCAGAAATCTTTAAAAACAAACATCAATACAGTAAAACCTTTATAAATTAATACTCTATAAATTAATAAACTCTCTAAAATAATAAAATCTTCCGGTCCCAACTTGAGTTTTTGTAAAAAATCATCAAATTCGATAAGATAATAAGATAATAATTTTTTGGAAAATCTCTTTATAAATATTAGGTCCCATTAAAATTTTAAATTAATAATTCAT
This sequence comes from Scutellaria barbata, assembly GCA_028654395.1. Lineage (NCBI taxonomy): Eukaryota > Viridiplantae > Streptophyta > Magnoliopsida > Lamiales > Lamiaceae > Scutellaria > Scutellaria barbata. Next base: position 2,011,294 of record CM053644.1, read on the forward strand.
AAATATTACAATTATAAATGTTATGGTAATTTGCTAAAATATAAATCTATTATTACTTGATTTTTCTTAAAATTTAAATCTAATTGGATTTTATCTCTAACTTTTTTAATTACAGCCAAGAGTTCTCTAGCTGCAACAAAAAATTGTGAAGGGTTGTTACATGCGTCCATGAATATAATAGTTAATTGTATACAATGAATTGATATTATACATGAATATATTTAATTAATTACAAAGAATTGGTTGATACATGAATATAATCAATGAAACATGTATATGAATTCATTTATTTTCAATACATATGTACTAAATTTGCTGAATTTAAAAAGTTTTTTTTTAATTAATAAAATATTAATTTATCGATATATTAATATCTCTCTAAATTAATAAAATTTTATGGTCCCAAGATTATTAATTTATAAAGGTTTTATTGTAGTTTCTCAAAGTCTCATGTTAGATTACTTTTGAGTGATGGAAGTAAATGCAATCCGTCATCGAGGGAGTTGAACCTATCATTTTTTATACTTTAGGACCATTTAAAATCAGTATTACAACACTTTGGAAACCTTATAAAATAAAAGAATATTTTAAGAAACTAAACATCCATTTTACTTTCTTTTTTTTTTCCTTTTTTGTTTTTGTTTTTGTTTTTGTTTTATTTTCTTTCATGTTTTATTAATATTCATGGCGTGTAACTATGGACCATGGTGTTTGTTCTAGCTAGAATGGTTTTTTTTGGCTGCAAATCTTTAATGAGTTTAAGATTGTAATATTGCAAGAACATAAGAAAAAAGAGATTATTTTTTTCTTTGGGGAAATCATTAATTATCAAGTTCTAAATAAATCTAATTTCATGTTATATTCATATTAAATGTGATGAATTATTATATCGTTATTGTGCATATATATATATATACATATTTATAGTAAATATATGTAAATGAATGATTCAGTCTTGCTCACCTATCCATCGTAGGCACATTAATATGTGTTCACGGTTAATATGTCAAAAATTCAGAGCATCTATTAATTTTATTTTGCATATAACGAAGGGATGAGATGATTACACATTATCGGTGGACACATTAAAGAGTTGCCTACGATAGGTATTTGAGCAAAACCAATAAATGATTGGTTTGCATCCAATATAATTCCAGATGGGCACGAGAACTAATTTCGCATCAATTTCCTGCAAATTTCATCAGATCAATAATTGAAAACCCCATAAAAAAAAATGGCCGTACAGATTTACTAATAAACATAGCAAAAATTATGTTCCCTTGATTTGAAAATCCAGTTGTTTTTTCTGATTAATCACTCCACATGTATGGTTCTTGATTTCCCCTGTTTTGCAGACAACCCCATTTGTACAATCCTAAAGTATTGTCCAAACAACTAATCAAATCCAACAAACCTGAACTTTCCTCTCTCTCCCTCTCTCTCTCTCTCATTACATACGTGCGTGTATATATATGAATATAAGCAAGATTGAAGAGTCAAAGCAACGATTAAATCTCATTCAAGAAACTAGCTAGTTTGCATATCACATTAGCACACTAAAATGGCCAAGTTTCTTGTGTACTTCTTGATTTTAATAATGGTGAGAGGACACATAAATCTAACAACGGCGGAATCACAAACGGCGTCAAGAAAACTTGGACGGCACAATGTCGTTCGCAGTATTGCAGAATCGAAACTGAGCCCATCTGAAGCTCCGAAAACAGATGCAAACGGCGAGTTTCTACAAGAAGTCAGCGCCTCCGGCGAGGAAGCTGCCGAAGAAGAGGTGATGAAGATCAACCACCACCACCGCTCTGTTGATAAATCAGTCGCCGGCGGTGGGGTGATCGTCGGCGGTTTAGCCACCACCTTTTTGGTGGCGGTTTTCTGTTATATCAGGGCCACCGGAAGAAAACAGGTGGAACCCGCCTCTCCGACGAATTCAGATTCATCCGTTGGAAGGAAAAAGGCTGATGAGCCGACCAGTTCTCCTATTAGTGAATGAAATGAGTTACGAGATTGAAATATGTACGTAACGTGATATAGAATTAGTTGTTTTTTTCCCTCAATTGTTGTACAAAGAACTTAATTTTTGAAGATGTTATCAGGTAGAACCGTAGATGTGGCAAAGTATGTAGAAGTTTCAAAAAAGAAAATAGCAATTGATAAATGATCAATTCTCGTAACTCGTAAGAATTCTTCAAAATAACGTTCTCAATTCAAGCTACATTTGATAAATATAATATTTATTCTTGTGAATTCATCCAATATTATTAATTTTTTCATAAATATAACCCACCTAGCTTCCTCCTGGAAAGAAAAAAAACAAGTCATAGTTGATTTGAAAATTAAGATAAAATTATTGTTGGAAAAAATCCAATATTAGATTTCCACGTGTCAAATTAAATGTGTATAGCTATTTTAATAAAGTCCAATTAAAGTGATCCACTAAAATTTAAAATATAGGCTTACATGAGTGTCATAATGTTTATGGGCTTTCATGTGTAGATATCATTAAGTGATTTTCAATTTGTTGAGGAATCAAATTGAAAATAAATTAATCTTATTCTCATGTGTAGATACCATTAAGTGATTTTCAATTTATTGAGGAATCAAATTGAAAATAAATTAATCTTATTTTTATAAGTTAGGGTTATGATCCCCAAACATCAGATTCGAATCCCACGTTCTGTAGTGAAACAGGGGTGGTCTGATAGTTTGGTAAACCACACCAATTAAAACACGAATCAATTCAATAATCGATTCATGAATTAAGGTATGCTTCCGCTTTATGGTTATCGTTTCTATTCTATTTTAATTTATCATCGTAGAATTTAAAATTTGGGCTTTCGTGCTGAAGCATATTTATATGTGATTAAAGCATGTTATTTCGTGATTCAATTCTAACAATTATTTGAAATTTGGAAAATTAAATTATGAAGGATAAAATTGTAAATTTAACATATGTTCGATTATGCTCGAATAGGTTCACGAGCTTGTTGAGCCGAATATTAATATACTCAAATTTAAAATCTAAAACTACTCAAATAGCTTTAGCTCGACCTAATTATTTCGAGTGGAATCCAAAAAATTTCTAAGAGTTGATTTATACTCCTACATGGAATCGGTAGCGGTATTAGTAGTGGGCATAGTTTGGTAGGGGTGTGGAAAATGAGCCTTGCGCCAGAAGATGAGAGCCTTGGCCCAACTGGTTGAAATTTTAGGCCATTAGTTGAATACAATGTGGAACCTTTAAAGATTTTATTATAACTTAATAAATTAAAGCTGTATAAGAACTTAGATGAATTGTAAAGCTCAATTAATTAATTTGTACATACAATTTGGTCATTGCCATTCTTTAAAAGAAAATGTGGGGGTTTAGTTTCCAATCGTATTATATTTATATATTACATCATTAAACGGCGACTCTAATTTTCTATCCTATATCAAATAAATATAACGTTAAACTGAAATGTTTTAACTTCATATTCACATTTCACAAATAAGAAGAATACAAAATAAAATAGAAAAAACAAAACAAAAGACCTAAAGAACCAAATTAATAGGGCCCAACCTAAAAGGAGTCCCCTAAAGATGAAGTAATTTGTATATTTGTGTGACGAAATGAATAGAATCATTTTTTTCTTATTCAATCTGAATTTTATGTTATAGGGTGTCCAATTTTATACTTCATTATTTTAAATTCATATTACATATAATATTAATTTATTAATACATATTCACGACGGATATACAATTCCTACTCTATATAATATGATAATTATTTTCAATTATTAAATGAATTTTGTGAAAGTATATAAGATTTATAAAATCACGAGATTTTGGCGGCGAAGACCCGATCCACTTGTGTTTCAACTATTTTAGTTATAAATTCCCAAAATTGAATCATTTCACTTTCAGATTTTCAAACTCACTATATTTGTGAAAGATATCAACTTGCTCCTATTTCATAAAGTCCAAGACTTTATTTCCGACGTCTATGTTTACTATTTATCTATTTTCTAATTTAAATCTTTTACAGATGAAAAACAAGAAACCGAGGTTAAAGAAAAATGAAATTCAACCTATTTTTAGATAGAGAAGATTAGATATACCGTGTACCTATCATTTTACCTAATGTGGATACATATAAATGTTTGTGGTATTAGAATAGAGTACGAGTGGACTACAAAACAAGTAGAAATATTTTTAGATCTTAATATTTTGAAGTATGTTATTTGTGTTTGTTATTTACAACATTGTATGGTCACAAGAACTCAAGTGCATCAGTTGTATAAATATCTAAATTATGTAATTTGATCGATTCGACCCGCATCCACGTACTTTATTTTATTCATATGTTACATTTATATTATATTAGTATAACTTTTATGTATAAATATCATAACCTTTATGTAATTATGTAACTCAAAAAAAAAAATCAATTCTCATCGCATTTTTGGATTAACATAAATTTATGTAATATTACTCATATATTTATGTGATATTATGTATACATTTATATCAATATAATCATAGTTTTATGTAATTCATTTTCACAAAACTCATGTTATGTGAGATTGTCTTTTACGTGAGATGGAGCCTTATAGAGTGTTATGTGAGACCGAAATTCATATATGAATGGGTTATATCCGCTTTTATTGATTCAAATGAACTTTATTTTACATAAGGTATTACATGAGACGATCTCACGTAAGACCTACTCATTTATTTGTATACCTTTTAGTTATATTAGTCATGCATTTAGTTATGTACTCATACATTATAGTTATGTTAGTTGCACTTTTATATATTACATAAATGTATGATTATGGTAATATAAAGGTAAGTAATATCTCATAAATGTATGAGTAATATCACATAAAGGTATATATGTACAAATTGTGTTTATTTTTTTTTATTTTTTTAAATTAACATATCATATAAAGATAATACTAATATAACATAAAAGTCACAATAATATAATATAAAGATAATATATGAATAAAAAAAATAAAAAATACGTGGATTTGGGTCAGATCGACCCACTTACATAGATTCAAATCCATGCAATTGGTGAGTGTGAAACAAACTTTTCTATGAAATGTTAATATTATATGTTTTATCTTTTTTTATGGAATCAATTTATGAGATATATAGTAACTTGTCAAGTTTAACCCCAACTCTGGAAAATCTAGGTCACATATTTCTCTTGAAAATTTAGAATTAGCCTATTTGAAACAAAAACACTTTTGTTTTACTCAATCGTTAAAACAATCTAGTTTTCCTTTCCTTCAAGTTATTATGGGATTCAAAATTAACATATCACAATCATCTCATATTCAATTTATTATATATATTTATATAAAATATAGCAAAAATTTTGTAATGAATTTTAAAACTATACCCTTAATTCGACCTGATGTGTGGACATCTCAAGAACACATAAACCCTTCTCGTAAAATATATACTAACATTTGAATATATGAAAGGTTTTTTAATAGTGGATCAATGATCAAATCATCTCCCTATCAATCACTAACAGATAGTCACATCAATTCAATAAAATAATTCAAATAATTAATTGAAAATAATCATATACTTTTAATGAAAAGTGATAGTATAATATCATGATTATCATTTATTGAATCTAAAATTTATTTAAGAATATATTTACTAAAATTTACAACGAAAAACAGATTTCAACTTTCCCTAAAATCTTTGAAAAGAATTCTCCAAAAAAATCTATGAAATAAAGCAAAATTAGAAATAAAAAAACACAAACATAGAGTGGACCAATTAAACCATTTTCAACTGGTTCAATCAGTCAAAACTCAATTCAATCGATATTTTTTAGGGAAAAATGTCTAAAATACCCACTTTCCTATAATTACATACAAAATTGCCCATTGATATAGGCTTTGCACCTAATATACCCTAAAATATAAGGAAATATATGAAAATGCTCATTTTTTGGTCCAAGTCAACTTGACTTCAATAGCATATGGGCCCCACAGGATTGAATTGCACAAACAATTGCAAATTAAGTCAACCAATCTTGCACATGCATCCGGGCCCACTCATACCCTACTCATTACCCCACTCATTTTGAACCCTAATTAATTAACCAAAATTGAGCTGTGGGCATCGCGTCTTCTTCTTCCCCAAGTGAAGGTAAAATTTTTTTTTTTCACCCTTCTCCTAATGATTTCGTGGACATTATTTGGGTTGTAATTTCGTTGCCTTTTTCGTGTACAAGATAGCACACTATCTTCCCCCCATCTATTTTCGTGAAGGGCCGTTTTTGTGTGGTTAGTGTTGGCTGGAAAATACGTGTACCGGCGGCGGCGAATCGGCGGCGAATAGGCGGCAGCTTTGCGGACGAACTATGGCTGAACAGGTTCTACGAAATTCCTAGATTTCATTTTGGAAATACTATAGTCTATACTTGGATGTTGATTTTGGAAATTAGGTATAATTTTGGTAGTTAATTGATTATTATTATGATTTTGGTTGTTTGGTTTTAATTCCTCATGATAATGACAGTTTGATTCTGAAATGTGTTGTTTTAATTTGTAATTTGTTGTATGTGGTTTTAATTCCTTTCGGTTGTTGTTAATTGGTGTTTTGT